>JAFIDM010008419.1:50156867-50179465 GCA_023159025.1 Thereuonema tuberculata | reverse complement strand
TCATTTAGTAAACACTTGCTCTCACCTACTGATATTTATTAATAATTCAATACTCTCATTGAATTTTCAATGCTAATCCATAGAATACTTTTTTTTTTTTTTTTTTGTTAATTCTTATTATTATTATGGGTCGCTAAAAATATATTAAAAGTAAAGATTAACGTTTGACGGAAAGTAGACTATAATTTCTTTTAGGAACTTTTCTTTCCAGTAATGCATATAAAAGTTTTAGGTGTGAAATAAATATTATACAGGCATACCTCGGATATATTGCGGATTCGGTCCCAGACCTTCGCAATAAAGCTATCAAACGAATTTTTTAGTTCCAGGGCATACAAAAGGTATGTTTACATTATACTATTAAGTGCACAATAGCATTATGTCTAAAAAAAAATGTTAAAAGTTAAACTGAGGTGTGGGAGAGGTTTAGGTTCCAACGATTCTCGACCAACGGAACTGGTTGAGGTCGTACGGTCAGCCCGACGCGCGCCCTCCTTTAATTCCCGAGTAAAAAAAACCCGGTGCATATATGAGAGAGGGCTGGGTTCACTCTTGGGCCCGTCTGGTGGAAAAAAAACCGTGGAAAAATCCCCGATCACTACCTGGAATTGAATCCTGGCTCCTCCAATAGGAGCTTCAACATGAGCTTTAGGAAACCATAAATGAACTAAGTACATAGGTATTTTTCCAAGGAATGCTATAATAGAAAAAATATAAATAATTATTCTAACAGTTATTTTCATATTAGTTTAAACCATAAATGATAAACAAATTAATAAGGGTAAAGAAGCTGTTAATGTATAAAATATCAAATAAACTCCAGCCTAAACACGTTCAGGCTGAAATCCTCATCCAAGAATCATTAAAAATGTACGAATTTCACACCAAATATAAAAAGATAATAAGTCCTCCAATCTGCAGTCCAGCACCATTGGACTACCGGAGACCACCCAAAAAAAAATAAAAAATAAATGTGGACACTAAATAAAGTTCATTAGGCAATAATAATTTAATTGTGAAGCACTTAATACAGTCGGACCTCGATATAAAGTCACCCGCATATAAGGTCACCCTGCATATAAGGTCACTTTTCTAAAGTCCCGGCTCATTGAATAGGAATTCTATGATATAGATTATCGGATATATGGTCAGGTCTTAAATACCATAATCGCATATAAGTCACTTTTGTCTGTGATTTCAGAAATTTTCACATATCTGTGTTAGATGCAATTTTTTATATTCATAAAAGTTGGAGCTTGGTGTCAAACACATGCATTTCAAATTGCTTTCCACATGTTGGTTTTCAATTTTCTACAAATAGTGTGGCTGAAATAACAGATGAAGATGATGAAGACGATATTCCTTAGCTGTGTCAATACAAGATCTCAGAAATCGCGGCTGTGCTATAGAAGGGGAAAGTGAATACGTGAAAAATTGATGATGAAATTGCTATCACTTCTCAAACTTCGATTTCCGAAATTGCTTCGCAAGTTTTAGATTCCAGTGCATTAGAAAGTGAGGATAACGACAGTGATACTGAAAGTGAAGCGGTGACACAAGCAGAAGCGCTCAGAGCATTAAATGCCGTAAGACATTTTTTTACGAGCCATGAGAGAGCTGAAGAACATTTTCAGAAACTACAAAACTTAGAAAACATTGTACAAAAGATGAAACCAAAATCACGACAGTCCTGTATTATGGATTATTTTAAGTAAGGTCAGTTGTACATCAGTACTTTGCTTGATCATACTAGTACTATTTATATACAACTTTATTCCGAATTAAAATTTTTAAAAAATAATTTCTTTCTGATTCCATTAATGTTAATTGGTTCAAAGAATTGTACTGTATTTATATAATGCTTATTATTGACAAATGCGTATGAATCGGTTATAAGGTCAACCCGCTTATAAGGTCACTTTCGCAAGGTCCCAAGGGCTGACCTTATATCGAGGTCCGACTGTTTTATAAGAAGTGATCTTTGTTTTCAACAGTAGATCACCTTAATGCATCCGTGGGCTGAAGATGGTAAGAGCTACAGTCGACAAGTGACAATCGTTAAGTTATGCTGCTTAGAAAAATCCGTAATGGCCATGCCCCCTCCCCC
This sequence comes from Thereuonema tuberculata, assembly GCA_023159025.1. Classification (NCBI taxonomy): domain Eukaryota; kingdom Metazoa; phylum Arthropoda; class Chilopoda; order Scutigeromorpha; family Scutigeridae; genus Thereuonema; species Thereuonema tuberculata. The sequence goes on along the minus strand of JAFIDM010008419.1, from coordinate 50,177,358 downwards.
TCCCCCTCCCCGGGAAAAATACATATTAGTGTAATTATTTTATATATTTTTTTTATTTTTTTTTTTATTGGGCATAGGAATCGCTGTCATTCCGTGGGCACACCCCACGTGAGCTTTTATCCTTCTGGATTTCTCACTCTAACCCTACAATGGTCAGAATTTATGAAATTGTAGTTTTCTATTTTTAAATCTTCACAATTCTTCATTGCCATAGACGGCGGAAGAAGAGAAAGAGAAGAAGAAGACAAACACAGGAAAGAAAGTAAACATCCAAACCGCTGCCGGGATTCGAATCCGGGTGCCGGCGTATCAGATTCATGGGAGATCGCCGTCTAAGCAACTAGACCACGCCGACACGGCGTAATTATTTTATATTTTAAATATATAAACAAATTAAATAAAATACAGTCGGAGATCTATTTAACGAACCTCTATTTTGCGAATTTCTCTATTTTGCGAACTTTTCTTTAGAACCAAGAATATTATACTAATTTCTTCGTCAAATAACCTCCAAATAGCGAAATGCATTTTCTACTTAACGAACTTTATCGTGGTATCTATATTTTTTTTCCTCCTTGAAATGTTTTTACAAGGCGCCAATCGCTGTCATTCTTTGCATTTCAACCAGGAAGTGCAATCCCAATCCACCCCAAATCCCCCTTTCACCCTATGAGCTAAAACACTTTTTCAAAAAAAAAAAAAAAAAAAAAAAAAAAAACCTAAGCAAAATTAACAGACTTTATAAGTAAAATGTAAGTACGCATGTGGTTATGTATGCTTTATGTCATTAAAATTATTACTTTTTTTAATAATATTTATTGTTTATGTATTTTAAATCTGTTTTATGTAGTTTAAAGTAATTTTAAAAGATGAATCTCTATTTAACGAATTTTTCATATAACGAACTTTTTTTCGGGATTTAGCAACTTCGTTAAATAGAGTTCCGACTGTATTTTTTAACTTATTGGCATTGTATGCATTATTTTCAAAAACAGTGATTTTCAAGACACATTCTGTAATGCGTACATGCGACAAAATGAGATTTCCTATCTACTGTGTATTTCAAACACAAAGCCCCCCCCCCCCGAAAAATTCTCTATTAATAGTTACGCTTCTGAATCCGTGGTGTTAAAATTTAGAAATACAATGTTTCTAAATACCGTATCAAAGTTTAGGGTCTGTGTTTTAAATAAGTAATCAACGATACTGATTACTTAGTGCAGTGAAATATATCCTCATACCATCGTGTGTAAATCACGAATTTCGTGTGATTAGGTTTAAGAAGATTACATGTGTCACATATTCCTATCGAGTCCTGAAGGAATACGACGAATTAGGACGGATACGCAGTTGACAAGATTGAGAGGCAGATATGCACTTATTAAAATAAGTACGAGAAACGTTCCGAGAAACTGTTACCTGTATACCTGAACTATACTATATGTATAATGCATCTCGATTCCTGGTTTCCAATAGAAGAGTGCAAATTTAGTTAAGATGCATGTTGTGAATGAATAGGCAGCCATTGCGAAATCTAAGAACTATTATGACTTTTAGCAGCTTAATGGGCATTCTTCACCTCATCTGCGCACCTCTGCTAAGTTAAATATTTAAGTAAATACTTTTACAGCAAATATATATCTCTTAATTAAAACAAGGGAGGGAAAGCGATTAGAAAACCAATCACAATGCTTCGCAACGTCTTCTGAGAAGAAAATATCATTGATATTGCTTTAAATTCCTTATTATTATAAATATGATTGTTGCGAATGCAAAATGCGCAATTGTTGCGTTTACTGTGATTGTTGCAATTGTTGTAGAGTTGCATTATAAATGTGATTGTTGCGCATGTAAAAGACGCAATTGTTGCGATTGTTGGGATTATTGTGCTTAATGATAATTTAATGATATTTTAATGAGATTTTAACGATTCTACGTGAAAGAAAAACGGGAATATAAGTCTGCTGATCTTATCAGAAGACTAAAAATATTTGATTGCCAAAAAAATGCTAACCGTCATCTGAGCCTTCAGCGAAAGGTCACTCGTCACAGATCATCATAACAGACATAATAACAATCAAAAAGTTAGAAATAGTGCGAGAATTAACAAAAATGTGACCCAAGAGACATGAAGTGAGCGCGTGCTGTTAGAAAAATGGCGCCGACACCAGCGTTGCCACAAACTTTCAATTTATAAAAAAGCGCAATAAAACGAGATATGTCTGTACAAAATAGGATCTTTGAATTCTGATTCAACCAGATTATCCTGTGAAACTGAAGTGCTAATTTCTTTACTTCAGTTCAGAATGGAATATTGTATTCCGTAATTCAATTCTTGGCACATCTTCAGTTGGTAAAATATTTATAAGTTCGGTCTTCAGACTAAAAATTGAAAGTCACTAAATGACTTCAAGTGCCGTCAGTTGAGAAACACTGATCTAATGAGCCGTTTGAAATGAATTTCAAAATTTTTTGAGATAATTAAAACAGATCTACTAAAATTGTTTTGTTTTTGTTTTTTAATTTTCCGACCCATTGCTAGTAAATTCTTCTGTCAGATGTTCAAAGCCCAGGAAGGCGGCTGTTTTTGGAGTACCTAATGAGGCTCTGGTATAGTAGCCTCAAAAAAAAAAGAACTTCCAAATATGGAAAAATCCAGATCATTTAGTTGATCCTGGAATTCATTGCTGCAGAGTAACATGGAGGCAACAGAGTGAGGAAATTTCACATTGAAAAGGCCTGATGTTCTAGTCCATCCACACAGATAATTTAAGGCAAATTAGACAACGTTGGGAAAGGAAGATGCTCGATTATCTCTGAGACTTGAATAAATGCTCACACAGGCAAAGAAAAACATGGCACCGTGATGAATGCGGCAGTCAGCGGCCATATAACTGACGCTACGCTTTTGTTCCGTTCTCATTTGGAATAACATAATATTTGAAAAAATTGTAATAAAATATCAATAATAATAATAATAACACTAGAAAGACAGATTTAAGATGAAAACATTAAATAAAATCGAAGATCATGTTATTTTCTACTTTAATTTCTAGAATGTGGAAAGTAGTTAAGATGCTTTGCAATAGATGTCGCTGTTAATTTCTGGAAGTCGTAATCGATCGCCAATTAGCTTCGATCCTACTTCATCTTTTCTTGTGGCATTTTATAGTAGCAATAATCATGCAGCTCAAAAATCACTTTTATCACTCCTTTTTTTACTTAAAACATATTGATTCGAAGAGTAAATGAAATCTCTTCTTGATTTTGTTATTTTTAAAGGTCACGTGAACCATTCTACAAAAGCTAATATTTTCGTAATTAGCAAAATGACCGCTAGGTGTAGATCCTTTGCTTCTGGCCAATTCCGCTCGTCTGCTACTACGATAGCATTAATTTCAGTGATTATTTCTGTGATCTTTGACTTTTTTTTTTTTGCTGACCACTTTACCAACGACCTATCATTACGAAAAACTGTGAGAGAGAGAAAATGTCTTTCGTAAAACCAATCCTTTTCTTTTGCCACCCAGAATCGTTGTTTAAACATTTCATTTTCAGTCATTTATTACTCTGAGATTACAGCTTTGCTTGTCGTATTCTTCATTATCCACCCACTCCCTTAACAACCGTGAAGACAACGGTCTCTGTCCGTTCAAATAACATTTCAGTTGATTAAATTTGAAGGGTTTCCGTCTGTAGGCAATCGAACCTTTCATTGCTTCCATTAGTAGTTCTCAGTTCAACGCAACTCTGTTTGAAATAATAAATATAAGAATTATTTTTGTAGCAGCACCACGATTACAAGATATTGTAGGTTCAAATGTTCCATAGTATAAATATCACAGGGAAAATAAATTGAATAAAGAAGCTTGAAAATACAATTTCAAATCCAAATAAATGAAAAAGCATTCATGTCCTCACAATTCTAAGTTTACAAAATTCAATTATAAGTTCAAATAAATGAAAATGCACGTACATTCTTGCAATTTTAAAGTTTACAGTAGCATTTTAAGTCCCAAAAGAATGAAAATGCACGTATGTTCTAAGTTTATCATTCAATTGTAAGTCTAGATAAATAAAAATGCACATCTGTTCTAAGCTTAGAATTCAACTTTAAACCCAAATAAATAAAAACACATTTCTGTCATCACAATTCTAAGTTTAGAATTCAATTGTAAGTCCAAGTAAATAATTTGCACGTCTTCTCTTACAATTTCAAGTTTACAATTCAATTAGGAGTGTAAATAAATAAAAATGGATATTACATGAATTCGTAAACTGCTGCAAGTCCTTCGGGAAACGAAAAATAGATGAACCAGAAAAATAACCGAGGAATTCAAAATTGAAAATACTTTTTAACTTTATATATTCTAAGTATTTGTACAATATATACTGTATGTTAATCCTACTATCTTTATTATCAAGAAAATTCGGGAAAACAATTAAAACAACGATCTACTAAATAATACTTTTTATACTCATATAGGTTTCTGATATATTGTTTTCAATATCTTTTCAATAATTCTTTCTTATTTTCTGCTTAACGTAAATAATATATTTTTTTTTTCCTTTCCACATTTCACGACAGTCTCTTTCTGCTTGTAAATGGCTCTGTGCAAGTGCTTACTCAATCTCTCTCGCTACTATTTGGCGCCACCATTGGAGTTATGTAGATCTTGAATCTACACACTGCCCTAAGAGGATATTCATTCTATAGAGACAGAAAAGAAGACTTTTTTGTTTCTTAAAAAAATAGCATTTAATTTAGTATGGCTTGTTCTGCACTAATCTTACAATATGATCTCAACTTTTCAGTAATGTCCCAACATCTACACTCTGTCCAAAGAACCGTGAGCTCTGGACGATTAGTCCACTCTCGCACCGCCACGCCCACAAAGAATTACACTCGCGCCTGTCCTACCTGTCGGCAATGGTTCTTACCCAAGTCTCTACTGAGCCTTTTTCTAGAAAACTACGTTTTTTTTAAACAGTTACCTTTACTTAATTTTTATTACAATTATTAAATTCTACATATCATTCCTTGCAAAAAGAGTCCATACACGGTGCAATTGTAATACTTCTAAGCATTTTAATGGTCAGTGGATTAAAAAATATAAACTACCATTAAAATGCTTAGAAGTATCACAATTCCACCGTGTTTGGACTCTTTTTGCAAGAAATGATAAGTGGAATTTAAGAATTGCAATAAAAATTAAGTGAAGGTAACAGTTTAAAAAACGTAGGTTTGTAGAAAAAGACCTAATAGATACATCAGGGAAGAACCGTTGGAGTAGTTAGGCCCGCCCCGCCTGTAATTGTTTGTGGGGGTGCCCGGGGTCGCTAATCGTCCAGGGCTCACGGTTCTTTGGACAGAGTATACTTTTGAAGCAATTAGTTTTCTGTACTTCCAGTATTTCCCTTCATTGCTATTACCTTGCTTATTAAAACTTGCTAATTTTGAATTGAAAATTTCAATTACTGAATGTCAATTGCTCTTTTTTTTTCCTCTATTTTTTTAATTTTTTCTATTCCAATTAGTTCTTCATTAATGTTTCAATGATGTAATTTTCATTTCGCATTTTCAATCAGTCTCTATTAAAAATTCATTTCCTTCAATGATAACGCTAAAACGAGAATCCTTTGAAAGAGAAACCCATTTGAACGAATTCTCTTCTCGCGGTACAGATTAAATATTTACTTTTCCGTTTTCCATTAATTCTCGGCTAATGTGAAGCCATACAGTGTGATTTTTATTTCTTTTTTTAAATTTATTTAAATCACAATACCGATATTTCGTTCCCTATAAAATAATAAAAATAAAAATCGTCAGAAAGAAAGTACAAGGTCCAGAAGGAATATGATGTTCAATGTGGTGGATCCCAGAAACAGGAACTACAAGAAACTTCTTAGCTACCCACGGACGGTTTCAAGAATTGATACGACTTTGCAGTCATGTCAAAAAGTTCAAGAAATATGATAGGTTCGTGATACCTTAACTGAGTCCTTCCTAACACTTACGTCATTAAAGTCCTCCCAGCCAAAGAACGACCGTGGACACCAGATGGCGCAATAGTAGAATTTGAATCGATTGTATATGTCAGTGTGTATGGCGGGAAAGTGTTTGGCTTCTGATAGGTTTGTCTCGTTTGAGAGTCGCCATTGTGAATAGTTTCTCTATACAAACTTCAGTCCTGGAATGATTAAGAGATCATGGGTGTAGTTCAAGGTCAGAGTCATTCTTTCGCTGGGAATAGTTTAGTTCGGTATCCCTCCCTCACCTCACCCATTGCTTGGGTCCTCAGTATCGTCTTCATTGACTCAACTAACAACATATTTAAGATGATATTTGAGTGTTGATATGATATTTCCAGTTGAAACAGTATATTAGAGTTGAGAAGAACAGCAGAGTTGGTGGCTCTAATGTCTGATTTGATGTTTTACAACATTCTTTTTTTCTACATTAGTTAATATGTTTTTCAGTTGTCAGTAACTCTTTGGTAAGATAATTTTGTATTTGCTATTTGGAGCTACGGAAGCAATTAAGCATTTCTCGAAAAACTATACAACCAATTTTTGATGATTTTGTTGTTAATTAGACGACTCTACAGAGATGGGTATTTCCAACTTATATCTAGAAAAAAAAGACAAAAACAACAATAACAGAGGGTGGTTAGTCTTTGTAATCTAAGAAGCTAAGATATCCCAGTGCAGGCCTGTGTGGTGTTTCAGGTCGCAGGAGGTAACGCTATCATCATTTTCTGATCAACACGACTAAGTTGAGATCTGAGGGTTAGCCCCACATCCGCCCGCCTTAAACATGCTGGTAACAAACTTGGTATCTATTCTTCAGGTGAAGCCCAGGACCTCTGTGGAGAAGAATTCAATGTGAAAAATCCCCTTTGCAGTGGTCAGGAAGAGAGTTCTACTTCAGTTATATCGAAAATCGATTGTGTCCTTGATATCATGACTTAAAAAATGAACAAATAAACTGAAATTTTGTAGCATCCTCTAGTTTAAGTTGGTTACTTATAACTTCAATGAAAACAAGGCAGGGGTAGTGATTAATAAACCAATCCCAGTGCTTCGCAACGGCTTCTGAGTCAACTTAACTTTAGAATAGACTGCGCCGGGGTGGTCTAGAAAATCCTCGCGCGAGTCTGTTTGCGACCCCATGCTATCTTACCCACCCCTATTTATATGGAATAATCGTCATTCTTAACTCAAACCTTGTTAATACACTGAATTCCTAATAATGATTAAAAAAAACTTATGTTGAGAAACTGTGAAAAGATTTAAAATGGGGACAAAAAATTGTAATCAGGTTCAATGTCGTAATGCAGTACAAACCTGAAAAATCTGCAAAAATTTGCCTCATATTGATATTTTTTTCATAAAATTCTCAAAAATGAAGAGGGAGGAAGGTTAAAAAGTTGGGTTTTCTTGCAATCTTAAAATTACTTCAGATATTTTTTTTTTAATCTTACTCAAAGAAAAACCACGACGAACAAGCGCTTGCTGTAGTAGCAGGCTATTCTAAAACTTCCACAATAATCGATTATTTGACGAACTGTGACGTCATATCACTTTATTTTGTGATGACACACTTAAACAGTCTCTATCTTTCGACAGAGCAAAAAAATAGAACTTAACAATTAAGTAAAACTAATACAGTGAAGTCTCAATTATACGAAACTCACTTATACGAAACATTCAGTTATACGAAGAATTTCTCATTCCCCGGCGAAACCCCCATAGTCCTATATGTAATTCACTTATACGAATAACTTTTGGTTCCCCCTCATATTCGTATAAATGAGACTTCACTATAATTGTAAAAAGCATTGTAACAAATTTTGTACTAACAGGATTTGATTTGTCTAGATTGATTCTTTAATTCCGTGGATCAAAATTGGTTTGCGACTTGAATAAAATGAGGTACGTGTTTTTCGCAAACGTTTACTTACAGAGAGCCATATGTTGCTTTTTCTTTTAACCAAGTTTTGTGATGTCGTGTCGTAAAATGCTTCATTGCAATGAAGGCGTAGGATTTAATACATCGCATCTTTTAGATCTTCCTCTTCCGCTCGCGTCTTTTTCTTTTTTTTTTTTGTTAAAAATAAATCTTATTACTATCTTTCATCCTTAAAGTTACCATACTTTGTTCAAAGTAGACATCCAGAGCTAATGAATTTTAGTGAATTGTTTGCGATTTCTCTTATCCTGTCCTAAGCTTAACTTTATTTGGGAAAAGTTCTCACGACAGCATTTCAATAATATTATTAGGAGAACTTTTTGCAATATTCTGTAATTTTTCCAATTTCCCCTATTTCAAGTTCAGCCTCTTCTGTTGTTATACGCATTTATTTTGCTTATAAAGTGATTCAGGACTGTCATACTTCAACATAGCATTTTTGGAGGCCATTATAAATTGGAAAATGCATATGGACATTTTTATCCAAATCTGAGAAGAAAAATATGGAAAGGGAAATAAAGCAAACACTTATGCTAATAGAAATAAAATTTAAAGTACATATTCCTTTCATCGACTTTGGCCAACTATGGACCACGGGCTAGCCCAACCTGACAACGTCAGGGTGAGGCTAGGAAATTCAAGAAGGGGGACGAGATTTCACATCTCGTCCAGAAATAACCCTGAGATAATAAGTCCCAGGGGAGAAACGGACGAAACACAGAAGAAGAAAGAAACAGCCATGCCCACGCCGGGATTCGAACCCAGGTTCCAATACAACAGCCACACGGCAGACCGCCGTCTAGACCGCTCGGCCATGCAGGAACGGCTTAAAGTACATATTATTAACTTCAAAAACAAAAATCAAAAATGAACAAGACTAAGGCTGGCTTTAAACTGGTGACAATTAGGTTATTCTGTGCTGGGAATTCCTGCTGGCCTGCAGTTTTTAGGAGGTGTTGTATTTTCGTGCTGGCTGGTATGTTTGGAGCGAACAGCGCTTATGGTGGCGAGTTTTAAGTCCAATCGATTTGTATCTGTTTATACGAAATTACTGACCCTACAAAATTGATTTTCAGGAACAGGGCTCATCGTTTCCCTATGTTTTCGTGGATACTTCCAGAAAAAGTTACATTTTTAACCAAATTCGTAGCAGAATTGCGGTCTGAAAATTTGAATCGGCTAAGGGCTTGAAATCTCGAAAAACATATCGTCGTTTGTCGTGATTTAACAAGAAATATCGCAACTGAAACAAAGAAATACCAAAAAGATGAAAAAATGAAATACTTCCTGGTTTAATTAAATAAAACAATTCTCTCGCTTATTGTTGCATTGAGTAAATGGCTTTCATATAAATCAATGTTTACTTTGTTTATTTTAATAAAAGGACGGTAATTGAAAAGTGCTAAGAGACCAAACTTCTATCGATTCCGTCGATCCGCCATGTTGGAACCTCGTCAACATGGATGGTGTATTCTTGCTGGTCATGTAATACACTCAAAATACTTTGATGGGAAACCGGTTAAAGACGCAAGACCAGCAAATTCCTCCTCAACGTCCTGCACAGAAGCACCTAATTTTCACCCGTATAAATCCCGCCTAAAGGATTTGCACGCAGTCTGAGCTTACCATGGAGGGTAAAATTGGTAAAACGGCAGAAACGGCCGTCCCATTTTCCCTTCCGTGTTAGCTCAGGATGCAAATCCTTTAGTCTTGTGTTATTTTTATTTTTTAAACTTATGCTAATAATAATAAAAATAAAAAAAACTGCCCATCTTCAAGGGCTGTCACAATGATAAACTGTACAGTTTGTCGGAAACAGTTTAGAGTGTTCCCTAAACAGTGTGCTGTGTTGTAGCAAATAAATAAATAAATAAAAAGACTTTAAAAAAAAAGTAGGTCTTCATGAGACAGTCGCATCAGAAATTTTCTTGGAGCTTTTATAATACTTTAGTATTAATTTAAAAATAATTATAAATAATAATCCTCAGTTTTACACTTTATTGTACCATGTCGTACTTAAATAATCAGTTGAAATGCTTTTATTAAATAGTTTATGTTATTATGTAACGTGGATAACTGCCGTATATTTTGAGCTTTAGAGCTGAAATTGTTAAGTACTCGGCTGGTATATTGTATTTCAGCCACAGCTTATCAACCCGTTCCAAAATGGCGGCAGATAGAAATTTCAAATTTTTGGCGTTTTCCTATCTTCAAATCCTTACCCTGATGTTGTTTGTACAGGTTTTGCAACAAACTTTGTACAACTTTTAAGGCATTGGTGTAACTACAAATAAGTAACAACAAAGTCGACATCTGTTCAGGGGGATTTAGGGGGCATAGAAGTGGTATCAAAGTTGTGTCGTGGATATCTTCCGTTAGCTAAAACTAATCTTCATTCGGATGGCTGAATATCAAGCTTTCTTATTAAAGTATTACTAACAAATACTTTTCACAAATCCCAAGGTGGTTGACCTTTCGAAAATATACTTACCGCGGTAGATGCGCGACAGAGATATTTCTGTATTATGATGGATTATTAATTATATTAATCATTTGACATTTACATATATTTACATTTGTGAAATAAAAGAGCAGTTTTACAGGTTTTATAAAATTTCGTTGCCTAAACTGTCTTTTAAAAAAGTTCTAATTTCAATTTTTCTCTAAAATAGTTTACAATAAATTTTGCATTTAAACTGCTTTATTTATTTATTTATTTATTTATTTATTTATTTATTTATTTATTTATTTATGTATTTATTTTTTATTTATTTTCTTATCAAAGAATTCTAAAACTAAAGCTTTGTGTTTTATTATTTTTCTTTCATTAATTATAACGACTAAATATCACCTGGTTTTTTTAGTTTTTTTTTTTTTTACAGTTAGCGTTATTTGAAAGGTTATTTTGTTTGCTGACTTATCTATTAATTCTTGAGCAGAGCGTGTTTTAAGCTAGTCAGTCTAGACTTTAGTTGCGTACGAAAATTTCAGCCTTTTTACTTTTGGTTGGGTGGTTTTACTTTTTTTGGTTGGTTTACTTTTACTTGGGCATTGCGACTTATTTTTTAAAGGAATCTCACAAATCTGTGCTTGTCTAAAGCCTTCCTTAATCTAAAACTTCTCTGCTTTCGAACAGTGTCTACCTGCATGAGAGATTGACTTCGAAACCACTGTCCTGAAACCCTACAAAAGAAAAAAAAAAGGGGGGGGGAGGGGGAGAGATAGTTTTAGCTTTATGCCCTGCAATGATGACATTGCGTAAGAGAAGACAAGTTATCTTAAGTGTGGGCCCGGTGGTGTAGTAAAAGGCACTGGGCTGGAGAAGTCGGGTTCAATTGCCGGCGGAGATCGGTAATTTTTCCTAGGATACCTCTTCTCCGAACGGGCCCTAGGATGCACCCAGCCCTCTAAAAAAAAGGAAATCCGGTTTCTTTTCCATTGGTAAGGCATTGGAGGGCGAGCTTCGGACTGACCTCCCAATCTCAACTAGTCCCGATGGTCATAAGTCTAATCCTCTAACTTCTGCGCTTTATTAGCTACAAAGGCTCACACGGGAAATACCTACCTACCTATCAAGTAACTTGGAATTAAGAGATGAGAGAAAATATTCAAGCAAGTAAGGGTCCGTAATTTCTTACAAGAACTTGTTGAAAAAGGACAATAACTTACAATTTCTGTGATAAGTCACAAGTTAGGATGAGGCCTTTGTTTATCTTCTACGAAGATACGTTTACGCAAAGTGTAGTTTTTGTTAAAATATAATTTTATATTATTGTGTACATTAAGAAAAAAAGTAAAAATCTGCTTAAATGGTTTGGGCGACACTTTTAGAACGCGGGACGAAGATCTATTGCAAAAAAGGATCTTAAACAAATTAAAATTTTTTTTAAAGATTTTTTTTTTTTTTTTTTTAATAAACTGATTTTTTTTCCCGAAAAAACAGAAATTAGAGATAATCGTAAATTTTCTACGTAAATTTAGAAATATGAACGCATATTTCTGTAATTTTCGAAATAATAGGATATTGTTTCGCCATTTCAAATTAGCGTGTTTTCGTGTAACATGTTAATTACTTCCTCTGAAAGTCTTTTCTATTCACGTGTTTTCGAAATATCCCGAACTTCCTTATATTTCCGCCGGTAGCATTATTAAAATGACAAAACGAAATTAATAATAAAAAAAAGTGAGTAGCCGTCTCCCCCGCCCGTGCGTCCTGTTGGACTGGTCCGGTCCTCTTTGCGCCGTGGCATTGTGGGAAAAGAACGTCGTCTGCTGTGAGGGACATGTAACCATGGCAACTTGTGTGAGCGCCTCGCTGAGTGGGAAGATTGAAAAGCCGACTTTCTACCTGGACCCGCGTCCGACGAAAGGACGTCCTTGGCAGGAGCTGGACGGGGAATAGGAGAATTATTAACCCCAGTCCCACCCCTCCTCGCTCCCTCTTTCGGATCGACTTCACGTCGGAACACCGATCATGAGCTGCCGGAACAGCATGGGTAAAGTACCGCGAGAATGCCTGGCGTTACGCTGGGATGTATCGTACTTTTTATTTTATAGTATTAAATTACCCACACGTAATATTTACGATATCAAGACATAATAATTTGTTTTTATAAATATAATTAACATGACATATTAAAAGATGTCAAATAAATAAAAAAAAAATTACAAGTATAAATCGTTAAAAGTATATCGAATTGACAAACTTTATAAGCTTTACCTTTTACTTAATTTTTTTTTATTAAAATTAAGGAATTAAATAAAATATATAATTGCTAAAATTCGTAAATGAATTCACATTGAAATTATATTGAAATTCCTTTAGTTATAAAATTATTTTCGTTATTATTTCATTTGTTTATATATTTTTCCTTAATAGAATTGATTGAAAATTTTTATTAATTAAAATTGAAAGTTTAGATATTTTTTTAGAAGTCGAATATTGATCATTCTTCTATTAATTTTAATATTGCAATTAGTTTTATAATATTAAAATATTATTTAGAATTATTATTTGTTAAATATTCTTACCTAAATGGAAGCTAACCCGGATTTATATATTTTTTTCCTCTAAATACTTGCTTATTTGTTTCCCAATATTACCATTCCATTATTGCCGAAAGGAATTGATTTTTGAAATGATTAAATGTAGAAAAATGCGATATGTTTCATTGTTAAGGAATTTCAATTGCATCTGTTCTCCTGTGACGTATGTGTTTAATTACTATGTTTTTTTTTTGTTTTTTTTTTACGCTTGCTATTCTATATTTCAGTATTATCAGTTGATGTTTTTGTAACAAGGTAAAAAAAAATTGAAAAATTTTTTGAAGTCTTTATATTTAAATATATAAAAATGAATGATTAAGTTAGCACATACAGTATATCTACACATGCTTATATATCTATATCTATATATATATATCTGTGAAACCTGTAAATTTGTAATAAAGTAGTACAGTATAGTATTGTATAAATACGATAGTATTATACAATACACACTATTAATATATTATATTTCACACTATATATATTATTTGAAATACATAGAATATATATATATATATGTGTATACACTTATGTCATTTGTGTTGTAGCTATGTATACTACATACATCCAAGCTTTTCAATTGAGATATTATTTAAAAAATTATAATTTTATGTAATAGGATAATATTCTTACATTGCTGGATTTAAGTTAATTTCTTGGAAAATAATTTTTCGTTAAAGTTAATTTAGATTTTGAGAAAACTTAAAATTATCACGTTTTGAAGATTTTTATTTTGTGAAATAATAAGTTGTGACAAAAAAAAGCCGCGTGAAATACTAATGTTTGCTTTATTTATTCCGTTTCCTTACATTTCATTGTTAGATTTGAACTAGTGGCGTAACAAGGGAGATGAAGGAATCGAAAAAATGAATATAGAAAATAAGTACGACAAATTACCTAAATTCAGTTATTAATTCACAATTCGAAATATTTCTATTTATATAAATTTATAATAGTACAATTTCGATTTTGTTTTCGATTAAAAAGCGCACCAATTCCCAAAAAAAGAAAAAACAAATATAATCTTGTTACGCCACTGGTTGCTTTGACGTTAAATTATTACCCCAACGCATTGTCAGTCATAAACTTTTTTCTTTTTATTTACGTTGCATTTGCTGTCGTGTTTCAATTCCGTTGTCGAATTTACATCAGATGTTTTTTTTTTGTTATCTTTCCGATAAGTTGTAGCGTCTTACTCAGCAAATCTAAAATAAATAGATAAATGTAAATACATGGGAGGTTTTTCCTTGTTCTTGAGGAACGACCCATCCACAGTTCCATGCCTGCAAGCAACAGCCCACTGCTTCTTGTTTCGCATCACATGTTTGAAATTGTCTGAAGGAGTCTCATAGCCACTCAAGAGCTGTCATTACCGATTTAAAAAGGGGTGAAGGATTTTACAAAAAAACAAAAGTATATAGTCTGCATTATTAAATGAAAGACGGATGAAATATAAAATCATTTAATATATCTTGAGATCTGTGCTATATGTAATTTTTTTTTTTCGGATACACTTTTTTGTTTTTAAATTTTTTTTTTTTTTATTTTTATTTATTTTAATTGAAGAAAAGATATAATTAAATAAAATAAATTCATTTTGAAAGTGAAGAGGCCAATTCATGTACCAGCATTCACATCGAATGTAAATGAATTAAATGGGTGCATAAAATAAAAAAATAAAAACAAATTCAGTGAATTTTATCAGTAAAATGGAGATAATATGATGTTCATTGTTGTCTTGGGTTTTCCAGCGCCAATCAACCATGCATTTCTGAATTAGTAGATTCATCCTAAGCAGACAGGAGATTTCAAAAAAAAACAACAACAAACAAACATATAGTTACAAATAAAAACCTTCATTTATTAATATTATTAATTTTCATTTATATCTAAAATTAGCTTTAGAAATGACTTTTTAAATTCAGGAATCTGATGTTGGTGTTAAGTATTAAAAAAAAATCTGTCTGAAGTAAACTATACAATTTTCGTAGTACTTGCTATAGGCCTATACTGTATAATTTCGTAAGTTAATATTATAATATGTGTTTTGTACTTGAAGATATAATTAAGAAAGAATGGTTCCTTACTTATTATAGAATAACGACAATTCTCTATTAAATAATGAACGATGTGCTGTCGGATTTGGTAGGCTTGCTAATTAGGTCCATTTATTTTTGATTAATAAAACGCCTTTTCCACAATCATCTTCATTCTCTTTTTTCTCCGTTTCAGTAAAAGATACATAGTTTGTAACGATTAACTTAAAATTTTTATTAAATAATTTCGGTATCATATTTTTATCTTTATCAGTTTTCTTATCAAATTATTATTATTATCTTTTATTCCAATGGATTGTATTTTTTTTAAATCAGAAATGTAACTAGAAATTCACCGTCATCTTCTTGCAGTGACCTACAATCCATTTCCATTATATCTGATGTTGTTAGTTCTCGAATAGAACTGTAGATGTCACCTTTCAATGGAAAATATAAGAATGCAGCTTTTGTATATAGCTGTTTATTTTGTAGTTGACTAATACACGTAGTGTCTTTAAATACTGTATTATTAAAACTACTCAGAATACATCGGAAATACCTGAAATATAATTAGGAATCAAATATTACCTACCATTCCGAATTTCATGTGTAGTCTGTCTCAGATTTCTGAAAAAGAATGGCTAATTGACGTATCTTTTGGTTTTAATGCTGCAATATTATTAGTAAATAATTAAATCATTGTTATTGGTTAGATAATAAAAAGAAACCACGCAGTAATGTCGTTAACAACTGAAATTTAAGACGTGAAGTGTATTGTTGTATTATTGTTGCAACTTCCGTATCAACATCTCACGATAATAGATCGTAGCGTAAAGTTGTCTAAATCCTCAATTGTTAGGCATTTCATGACATTTCATCCTGTTATTGTTTTGATTCTAAGATGTAGTTATCTCTAATAAATCACAAATTAAGTTTAGAAAAAAAGGACAAAAAATTAACAAAATTCAGCTAATTAAACAGATTTTATTCTAGACTTATGGATTTCTGCTTTAAGGGCCCAAATCCTCTGTGGAATCTTACAAACAATCCTGCGTGTCCTGCGCGTGTTACAATTCCTGATCGGTTACAATTAATACTGTATATTAAAAGTAGATTAGCCACGTTGATTAGCATCACAATTGCCACATCAGCAAACCGCGAGCTCGATTTGACAGCCATCCAAACAAAAACAAAAATCACTACTTCCAAAGAGGTCTCAAAATTTTCATTTAAAAATAATCTTTATCTGTCACCCGGAAGAATTCCTGTATTTGAAAATCAAAGCATTCAAATACGTATCCTTCGTTCATATGTAAAAATCTAAAAGTATTATTTAATGCGAAATAAATCCATAGAATTCAAAAAGTAAGACTGTGAAATTCAAGTAAAATTGCCTGACGATAATCCACCCAATTGCCTCTAGAGTAGAACATTTTCAGAATATCTTTGGGATGGCTTGAAATAAGCTGAAATTATTAGATTAGGCTTAAAGAAATATTCTTTTAACTGTCTCAATAATTTTTATAACCCTACGAAATAAATGGGATGATATATTTAATTTTTTTTAAACTATAATTTAACTTAGATAATTGTTTGATTTTTGTAAATTCTAGCCATATATTTTTTGAATTAAAGTTTAATAATTTTAAAATTTCTGATTAATTTCTGCAGATTTCTGCAGATTTTTTGTGGATACATTTACTTAGCTTTTGTAATTCAGCCATGTGGTCAATGCCTGCCTTGAGACTGTTACGCCTGAACCAGGGTTCGAATACCGGCGTGGGGCTTGGATATTTCTTTCTCCTTCAGTGTTTGTTACTCTTCGATAAGAAGACAAAGTCTGAGTGCCACCTTACAGTTGCATTCTGGATAAGTTATCCAAACGACAACAGCATTAATTACTCCATCATATCAATGGATCTGGGAATAATTCACAACAACAATATAATAAAGATTGTTTATGAATTCAGTTTCCGGATCTTGTAAATGCAAGTAGTAAAGCTCTTAAATAATATAGGGTGTCTCAAAAAAAATGTACTAGCACTTTGATGTACTAACTATCGAAATGTTAGTATATTATTTTGAGACACCCTGTACATCAAAACATGAACTATCTTGAAGTGCTGACTGTTTTTGACATTAAATAAAATGAATTTCAATAATCATGGACAAATGATAATAGGGAATTGTAATTGTTACATTTAATAGAATAAGAAATCACCAAACACACCAAAATTTTTTAAAAAAGTCTTTATAATAAAAATGTTTAAAAATACATTACTGAAACCAAAAGGAGAACTTTCGGAATCTTGTGGGATT
This sequence comes from Thereuonema tuberculata, assembly GCA_023159025.1. Taxonomy (NCBI): domain Eukaryota; kingdom Metazoa; phylum Arthropoda; class Chilopoda; order Scutigeromorpha; family Scutigeridae; genus Thereuonema; species Thereuonema tuberculata. The sequence continues at coordinate 50,159,985 of JAFIDM010008419.1, read as the reverse complement.
CCCTTGTCAATCTACAAGATTCCGAAAGCTCTGGTTTTTGCTTTTATATTGTTAAATATTTTTATTATAAAGACTTTTTTAACAAATTTTGGTGTGTTTGGTGATTTCTTATTCTATTAAATGCAATTTTAACACACATTAAGATTTTTATCTATGTAATTGTTACATATATAATTTTTCATATATGAAATTCTTTTTTGTTTATTGAAATTTTGTACATGAAAATTATATATGCGTTGAGATTTTACGTGCGCTGATCGTAGTATCGTGAATCAAAGGACAAAGCCGGCACACCTTCTGATTTCAATTCAAAATTTAATAAAACATAAGTACAATCCAGGTTTCGGTTAAAAGTCTCACCATCTTCAAGTGGTTAACCGAACCTGGGTTGTACTTAGGTTTTACTAAAATTAGAATTGCAATCAGCAGGTGTGCCGGCTTTGTCCTTTCATTCATGACACGAAAAATTATGAATGTAATACAATTATAATTCCTTATTATTATTTGTCCAATTTCAGAACACACATGTTACGTTTAAAAATTTAATTAAAATTAAATAAAAAACATAATATGACAGTTTCGACCCGTTGATCACGTGGCCACCATCAGCTGAATATCTTAAAAATTTCAGGTTTTTAACTGCATTAATAAAAACGGTGTGATAAATTGAAATAACCCTTCACTAGTGATGATTCGAAGCTAACTTGACTCCAGACCTCCTCCACTTACTAACAATAATACAGTGCAACTTGGATAATTCGAACGTCTTTAATTCGAAATCGTGGTTAATTCGAAGATTTCTCTTAGTCCCTTGAATTTCTTATTAAATCAATGTTAAAAAATCGTGGATAATTCGAAGTTCAACTTCCTTAATTCGAAGTTTTTTATAAAAAATTTCGAAACATAACGACTTTTCGGCGTTTCATCGTTAAGAAATTCGACACGTGACAACTGAAATCCCCTTCCCGCCACCGTTCGACACGTGACGCTTCAGACGCCATTCGAGCTTCCTGCTGTCAGTGTCACCATGTCTTTCAGTAAACCACGTGTGTACAAGAATTTAACTTTCGCTGAAAAGGTCGCCGTCATTCGCGAGGTGGAAAAGGGTGTGAAGAAGAAATGCCAAATCGCCAACGAGTACGGGATAGCGCCGAATAAGTGAAGCTGTTTTCCGTTCACTAAACATACTTGATAATTTTGCTAACCTTAAGCGACTGAATTCTACAAAACAAGCAGACATTGCACAATTTTTGAAAAACTGTAATTTTCTATATTGAATGTAATATGTAATATAAATCTTATTTTGCTTACATACGTATAGTGTTTAAGTCTTTCATACCATGATCTTTCTGAATAAATATTTACTTATTGACAGAATAATCTTTTCAAGCATTCAGTGGACCTGAAATTAAAGTTAAAAGATATAACTTGTTTAATTCGAAGTCTTGGATAATTCGAAGTTTTGTAGTGGTCCCTTCAGCTTCGAATTATCCAAGTTGCGCTGTATCTGAACAGAAACTTAATCAATATATTTTCTGAATAAATGAAATTTTATATTAAACATGTTTCAAACAATTTATAAAAAATCTAATATAAAAATCTAATACAAAATTTGCATATACTTTTGTACAATAAAAACTTGTACTTGTAGTAGTGATTTCTTTAAATACTTCGCTGTGGTAATTGCAACTTTTTTCGCTTGGTTCTTTCGCGTCCAGACAGGTCGTGGGGTTCATCAAAAAAATAATACTAAAAATAATTTTAATTGACTCTCACACGAACAAGCAGTAATTTTACGAAACATGATGAGAAAGCATTTTTTTTTATCAAAGCGAGATTTTTTTTTCTATTTATAATAAATAAAAATTAAATAAAACTCCTTAATCTTGTTCGTTTGTTCTTTTTAACACAATAACGAATTTTTGGAAATAAAAGCAGCTCTAAACAGCTCTGATTTACCAACACATCAAATCAGAACGCTGGTTTGAAATTGTTGATACGATATAACGTCAAGGTTAATAGCTGTTTTCATCCCTGAACGTAAGAATGCACCATTGAAATAGTGAAGGACAGGGAAACAATTACGAAATAGAAGATAATGAATGTTACGATATGCAAAGCTGCAAGTTCCCATAGCAACGTAGAGTCAGAAAATAATATTTTAAGAAGTTTTCACGATGAATGGGAAAAAAAACACAGGAAAATTTTTTATTTTAAAATTGTAAGTTATCAGTTAAAAAACAAACAAACAGGAAATTCAAAATTTTTAGCCTACTTTCCGTTTTTTGTTTTGTTTTTGTAAAACATACCAAAGCGAAAAGCTTACATTGATTTTCAAATTCTAATATACAGGGTGTAGCCTTTGGACTCGGTCAATTTTGCATACAGTAGCAACAGTCGAATGACCTGGTCAAATCGTATCGACTCTTCCGCACTTTTTCACCAGCGCTTCGGCGTTGATGTGTTGGTTGTCTTCGTAGTGATTGTGCTGTGATTGTGATTGTGCCCTTTCACAGCATGTTTCTGTTGCAACAGAACCAGTATCTTCAAATTTCTTCCTGATCCCAGTCATTGTTTCACATTTCGGAGGAAAAAACCATGTTCCTCATCAAATAAACGTCTTGTTGCAGAGATGCTGCCCTTCGACTTATAAAAAAGACTTAATGACACGTTGTTTTAAAGTCAACCGAAACGCACCACTTTCGCTGCCTGTCATTGTGAATTATCGCACGATCACTAATGCGTGTTCAATGTCACGAGATGCTTGTACTGATGCCCACTGTTATATAGAGGGAAAACATCCCGGTTGCTCACCTTGTTAGGATGCTGTTATTCTTGTGAAAACGTATAAACTGGCTCTCGAAAATGGCTCTCAGGAAGAAGTTACCGGGTCCAACTGATACACCCTGTATACCGAACGCTTTTGAACCGCTGAGTGGATCTTCTTGAAACTTGGTAGCCATATTTAAGGATGATCTAACTTTTTTTATTTGAAATCTTTTCCAAATGGATCCTTGGTCGACAAATTAGCGCTAAAAGGCAACAAAAGTTAAACAATGGAATTCTATAAGAAGTTAAACAATTCTATAAAAGTTATTCTATAAAAGTTAAACAATGG
>JAFIDM010008419.1:50138545-50151867 GCA_023159025.1 Thereuonema tuberculata | reverse complement strand
TGTATTGTATATATTATATATACTGTATTATATTATTATATATTTTTTAGATAACTTTCAAAAAAAATTTTTTTATTTTTCTTTAGTCGTGGGGAAAAAAAAAATCACATTTATATTCAAATTACAATATCTGGAGAAAACGAACAATAAATACTTTTCCATTTCCATTTCCAAAAAAAATAATTATTTAAATTTACATTACTTACTTAAATAGTTTGTTGGATTGATTTTCCATTTTAATTATAACATACCACGCGCAAATTAATGGATTCACTAAAGGATTAAGTGTAGGTGTTCACTTTGTAAAAATATATATTAACACTTTGTAATGTGTTAATATATATTTTTATACAAGTTTTAGTTAATTGCGCACAGAAAAATTCATTGAGCTGGCGAAGGCCAGCACATGAATTTTCTTTATTTTATTTTTAATTTGTATTTTTTTTGTTTTTAGTTTAATTTCTTTTCAACTATAATTTTATTCACCTCCGTATTGAGACCTTGTTGTATTACTGCTGACTATTCTCAGCTGATGATCGCTCTTAAACGTGAAATAGCTATCCTGGGATATCACTTAGATCTTCTCTAATCCTCGAATGTACTGCTTAGCCAGACGAAAGAGACTGGTCACGTGATTTACTGGTCGCTGCGACCTCTTTCTCGGCGTGAAAAGAGGGGAGATGAGTATGTGCCGACAAGAACAGAAACAAACGACCTATAAAGGAGAGATGCATAAAGTGAAAAATTACTGCACAAAATTCAGTTTAAAATTAACGCGAGAATAAAACACACACACACAGAATAAGAAATACATGTATAATAAACTTTTAGAATGTAATTCTCCCCTTCGGCTTGTTCCATTATTTTGGCAGTGTGCCAAACTCAGTCTTTATCGCTTGGGCAAGCAGTAGGTATCAATTTTCAAGAAGATCCATCCAGCAAATCAAAAGTTATTAAAGTACACATACAGACTTAATGATTTAATGAGCCTCACTTTCCCAGGAAAGAAGGCTGTTCGTAAAAAATATCAATAATATTGTTCATTTTATTTTTGTTTTCAACCTTATATTTTTTTGTGTGTGATTGGATTTACATATTTCTATACATTAAAGGTTGTTTACTGACCAAGTGTTTACTGAGTGACATCCCAGAACAGCTGTTTCTCGCTTAATTGGCGATCATCAGCTGGGAATAGTCACCAGTCAACAGCAAGGTCTACAATTGTCAGAAAAAATAACAGCCTCAATGAATTTTCTAAGTGCAATTAAAAAAGCACATAATCGCTTAAAAAAATATATAAACACATTAAAAAACTAGATGACATAGCAGAATTTCTTTTTCTTTTTGTGTCGAGAATATGGCGAGAAGCCGATAAAAGTTTGCATAGAAAAGGATTGGAATTTAAAGTATGGATTTCTGTTTCTGTTAATAATTTTAAACATTAAATTTTAATCCCCAATTTAGCTAATCCCATTATTTAGTCTGATATGATTAAGTTAATCTATTTCGATAATTTGAGTAAGTAAGGTGAATTTTATTTATTTATTTTCATAAACTAGGATATTTGTGTATTTTGTATTCTAGATATTATAATTTGAATATAAACTTATGCTTTTCGTTTTTATTATTTTCGCGATTTTATAAAATACAAAATAGTAAAACAAAAATAAATAAAAATGAGAAATTTCAGGAACGTGTTTCTTGTATTTTTTCGAAACGTATTTAGATGTAGTTTCTTTTTAGTTTGATTTCTGTTTACTTGAACCTCTCTTCAAGTAGATGGAGACGCCGTTGCCTGATATGTTTGTTAGCCATTCACAGGCAACGCTATTTTCATAAATCAATCGCTGGTTAATGATTAAGTTGCCGTATTTAGGTGTAAATGGTTAATCATTGCCCTCATGAGAACTATATCAATAGTGCAAGCATCTGGGAGGTCTGCTTGCAAGTGGTGATTCCGCTCGCCATCTGGTGGTGCTCTGGTGTCTGCTGCACTTCTAGATTTATATTGCCCACACCAGACTCGAATCTAAAATATTCTTTCTTTTTTTTAATCTTAGAAATAAAAATTATTAGATACACATGTTTCGTTGACCCAGGCCTAGGCCTGTTTTCATCAGTATAAAGCGGCATCTAAATTTGAATTAGAACAAAATGCCTCGGTTTTTTTTTAATCCTTTTTGGAAAATTAGACACTCACGTTCTTTCCTTAGTTTCTTGTGAGAGAAGAGGGGTAGTTGATACCTCTTCAAGAGGGATCCAAATTTTTATTTAAATATACAATATTTTCAAGAATGTTAGAAAATTATTAGTCACATTTATTCTATTTCTCGTACCGCTGCGCAGTTTTCCTCTGTGTGTATCTTTTTTGTAACTTACTTTCCTAGGAAGAGAGGCTCATCAATTCAATCAGTCTGCATGTGTGTGTCCATAATGTCTTTTGAACCGCTGAAGGATCTTCTTGAAACTTAATATGCCTATTCGAGGACGAGGGACTATTTAATTTTTAGTTTTGAAATCTTTTCCAAGTGGTTCCTTGACGAGAAATTAGCACCAAAAAGGCGACAAAAATTGCAATAGAAAAATATTAAAACCTACACAATGGAATTCTGTCGATATCTTAAAACAATGAATATTAAGTATATATTATCTTTAAATCAGTCAGTGTACTGGTAAGTGTGTGTATGTAATTTATTTCCTAATAACTCTGAGAACACAAAATCTTGATTAAGTTTCTATTCAGATATTATTACAGTCCGAAAAATGAGAGAAAAATGGACCACGCCATTATCAGAGGAAAATGGCGGACAAAATTGGTATTTTGCTCTAGTCTCGTTACACGTGTGTAGTTTTTCTCCTGTTGTCCATTATTTACTTTCTTTTATTCATTTTTGATTCTTTATATTAAATGAAATTGTTAATTTATTATTTAAGATGTTTATGAGCTCAATGTATTGAAGTGAAGTTACGAAAAGAATTGTTTGTTTTAAGTGAAACTTAAAATTACTTTGCCGCTGACAGTTGAAATTCCTACGCCTGTTGCATCAGCAATAGCTTTCTACAGTTTTGTTTTATTTTCTTCACCTGCAGAAGTCTTGAAGTGCAGATACACATTTTGTATTCTACCGTGCTTGGTTGTGGATTGTTTTGTCAGAAACACCGTGAAAAACTATTGTATGTTGACATTTAGTTTCCGAATACAACCGAGAATCCAAAGCTGACGCCATGTTTAAAAAAGTCTCAGGAGGGAGGGCGGGGCTTATGAACTGTCCAGACACACCAACCGAGTAGAACTTTTCTCTGATTGGTGGTTCTTCTCTCATTTGACAGACTATAGTATAGTCGGGTCAAATATCATTTACTTTAAATCCCCAATAGTTAATATACTTTTTTTTAACTAATGAAAAAAAAAAAATCCTGAAATTTTAAATATGAAAACGTTAATTTTGTAACAATTTTAATTTCTTAATATTATTTATCCAAATAATATTAGGGAATTACATATGTAACACTTATATACTTGTATATTTAATATATTTAACATTTTCCATAATTTAAAATTTCAGATTTTTCTGTGCATTAGTAAAAGGATTTGATGATTTGTAAAGGCCCTTAACTAGTGATAATTTGAAACCTTTTATTTCTTCCTCTTTTTGACTAAAATTAGATTTTTGTTACTTATAAATATGAGCTTCATTAAAAAAAATCAGCAAAGAAAAAGCCTTCAGAATCGATCTTGCTTGGTTTTTGTTTTTGTTTTGTTTTTTGTTGGCAAAACTATTTCAAGACAGAAAAGCAATGAGACTTTCTTTTTTCCTTTTAATTTCTCATACGAATCTCAAAAGGATCAATTGAAAAAAAAAAAAAAAAATCATGATTTTTTTTTTTTTTTCCAATATGAGGTTGTTTTAGGAGTGTCCAACGTTTTTGGAAAGTAAAGGTCGCTTCTAGGTACTCTGTACAAAGTTCGTGGCGAAAGCTGTAAAAACAACGTTGAAAAAACGTCGGAACCAATGTGGAGTTCGTAGAAGTTAACACAAACAATAACAAGGTAATTAATGCTTTTAGACAATGTCAAAAGCAAAACGGTCCCATAATATGGACAATTTTGTAAATACAATTTTGCGCGAGACCGTTCTTTATGCAAGCGTGAAGCTTCTCGCTTTGCATCAGCATTTCGTTTTTCCGCATGTTGCCACAATCACATTTATAATGCAGCTCTACAACCATCACAACAATGACACTACACGCAACAATTGCGCCTTTTGCATTACCAACACTCACATTCATAATAATAAGGAAATTAAAACAATAGTAGGTTTCTTGGTTTTTAGCAATCCATTATTAGCAAAACACTTATTACAGCTTGCCTGTAAAATCGCTAGAGGACAGCTCTTGCTTTTATGCTGTCCGGATGGAACACTTATGTAGCGGCCAAACGGTTAGAGATTTGCAAATCCCCCCCCCCCCCCCCGCAAAGGTGTAGTCTTTCTTTGAAAAACGCCTTGGGATGTCAGGGAGTGGTCCTAGAGATCTGATGTTTTACACGTGTCACCTACATTTTGAGGCTGAACACAGTAGCGAAGGTTTCATTCGAATATCTTTAACCGTTTCGCCGCTACAGAGTGTGACAGACAGACAGGATAAAACCAAGAGCGGTTTTAAAGGCAAGTTGTAACCTTGGGGCCGCTAAAAACTCCCGAAAGGACAAAAGGCGAGAAAATTCAAGGGCACGCTACATGCGGCCGCGATGATCGCCATATTAGCGTGAAACTGTTATACTATGATACCATTTTGTATACAACTTGGTCTCACCCATTATTAAATTAGAATTTGAAGATAGGAAAAACGTCAGAAACAGTTGAAATTTCTATCGGCCGCCTTTTTGGAATGGTTGAAGTACAATAGCAGCCTAGTCCTTAAGGGTATGTAGCATCCACAACCGTTTAGCTCAAAAGCTCAAAATTTATAGCAGTTATCCAAGTCCATGCCTCATGGACTTGTTAAGTCCATGATAAGTTATGTAAGTCTTGGAGCTCATGTCCCACTTCTAAGGCCCGCCCATTGAAAAGCCGTGAAGAGATTTCGAATTTTTTGATGCTTCTTTGTAGTTTAACCGATACCGTGAAAGCTCTGAAAAGTTTGTGGCAGAAACTCTAAAAACAAAGTGACTATAAGGTTTTGAAAATAGGAAAAATCGTCAAAAAAATGGAAATATTATGTATAGAAGAAGAATTTGAATGGCATATATAAATATATTGATCGGAGTTTATTACAAGGTCCCGGGGGTCATCTGTTCAGGTAGTGGAGAACGCAATGTTGGATTTTTCTTTGAAAATACACAAAATAAAACTCTGCTGATTTAACTACTGTATTGTAAAGATTTTTAATTTTTGAGATTTTTAACCATACTTACATATTACGTAATGATTCGAATAATGGAAGATGAAAAATAAACACGGAAGGGGTGGGGGTAGGTAGAGCTTAAATGTGATCTTTCATTTTGTTATCGGTAAAAACCTTTGCAAATAAAGTTCCTTATTTACTTGTTTTGTCAATCAATTTATTTGCATTGGGTTATCGTATGTGTATTGAGTATCATTCAACCTTATCGATATCTTGTCGTTAATTACATTGCAAAGATGGATGTAGTCATCAGTAATTGGCAGATAGGCAGCAGATGTTACGTAATATGAGTTAGATTTGCGAAATGGAAGGGTTATCATTCATTCGATAATATCAAATCCCCCCCCCCCCCCCAACTATTACGCTACAGTAATCTCGCAGAAGGAGACAATATAATTTATATACACTGTCCGGCCACTTTACTAGGTACACCTACCTAGTAGCGTGTTGGGTCTCCTTTAGCCCTCAAAACAGCCTAAATCATCGAGGCATGGATTCCACAAGATGCTGAAAACGTTGTTGAGGTATTGGGTACCATGCATATATGAGTGTGTCACGCAGATCTTGAAGATTGGATGGAGGTGTAGGCCTGGAGCGAACAGCCCGTTCCAGCTCATCCCACAAATTTTTAATCGGGGTCTGAGTTGGCCACTGCAGCAAGGAAAAGTCATCGTCATGTTCCTCAAACCATCCCATAGTGATGCGGGCTTTGAGCACCGGCGCATTATCCTGTTGGACGTGGTCATCTGCATGAGGATAAACTGTTAACATGTACGGTTGCATTTGGTCAGCTACGATGTTTAGGTTACTCTCTAGCATCCTGATGTGCCTCCAGAGGTATCAATGGACCCAACGTATGCCAGGAAAAAACCCTCAAACCATGATGACACTGCCCCCACCGGCTTGAAGAGTTGTTATAATTCATGCGCACAGCAGGGGTGTACCTAGTAAAGTGACCGGACAGTGTATGCTACACCTACTTCGCGCAACTGTCTATTCCGTGAACTAGCCCGTTTCATGAATTGGAAACTTGAATATATTAGTCATAGTTTTATAATTAGTAATAAAATAACACTCTTAAATTTATTATTTAGTGTTAATAATAACATTTATTGGCAAAATTAAATTGGCAAAAACTGGCAAGTTCAGGGGAAAAAAATTAACAAGAATTGGCAAAAAAGTGGCAAGTTCAAGGAAAAAAAATTGGCAAAAGTTTGTCCAATTCATGAAATGGCCAATTTCACTATTTGGATATAAGATATACACTAAAATTGAATACACTAAGATATTGTTTATTTATTAATTTTTTTTGGAATACTAATCTACTTTTAACCAATTATTATCAGTTAACATGGTTTTGCATTGTACTGTATATTGTTTTCATTCGAAAAAATTTTTCGCAGACCAGAACTTATCTATCGGTGTGCCACAGAATATTCTGAATGCATCTGCAATCAACAATTAGCTTCACACGAGTCAAATGTTCATTATCTAGACTTCAAATAACCTAAACAAATAAAAATAGGAACTACACTCTACTTTATTCTAACACATAAGATTAATGAAAAATAACTATTTGACCCATGCGAATAATTAGCAACAAAAAAAAACCACCTTTGAGAAATAATAAACAACTCCAACAGCTGTGGTGCATGTTAGTTAAGCACATTACCAATAGATGGCGCCTTCTCCATTTTTATAAAAAGGTGTTTTAAATACAGTTTTTTTTAACGAAAACATTAATTTTCAACAATTTGTTTATTTTTCATCATTAGCAGTGACGTAATCTTCAAAAGGATGTCTCAATCATTGATTTTGATGGAGGGTATTAAGGGAGATATTGCGACCGACAAAAAAACACCTTTGAGAAATAAGATATCAGGATTCGCATTCAAATTAGCTTTAGAAATACTTGAGGGCATCTTTAAAAATAGGCTATTAACAACAAAAAAAACAAACAAACAAACTGTAAAACGCTTTGGTTAAAAGAATTCCTTAAGAAATCATCATTTTGCTGCACTACAATCTATCAGACTTAATTCATCAATGATTTGTATTATATTTGCATTTTATGTAAAAGATTTAACAGAAATGCGACAAAATTCTTTGAAATTTATATTAGTGTTACCTAGAAACTGTACAATTGTATTTTAGTCCAGAAGTATCCAGAACAACCGTTGGTGGGTTGCGAACAGTGATCCACCAATTTTTTGAAATGTGAAAATTTTGATTTTTTTTTTTTAAATAAAAAAAATCATGGAATAAGGGGAAGTGAAAAACGAATGAAAACGAAAACGAAAAAAAAAAATTTTTAAAAAAAGGGGGGGGGGGAGGTAAAATATATGTAGTGTAGGGGTACTGGATATTAAGCTAAATAACTAAAAAAAAGTACTAAAACAATAATTAATATAAAAAAAAGTAACCCACTGTAATAGTATATAAAATTTCTCAAAAATTGGATCGTTAATTGCAAAATTTAATGCGCAAAAGAATATTAGTAAGGAAAATTACAGATAATAACGCACACAATTAAAGATTCACTGAGCTACTTTTGGAATTTTCATAACGGGAATCAAAAACGGACTGTTTCAAGCTTCCTAGCTATCATCAGTTTGATTCGTTCAGTATTCAATAGCTCAGTGGGACCAAAAGAAACATAAACAAAGCACAAATAAACAGAACAATGGCCCTTCAATTAAAAAACATCAGAATAGAAATTAAGAATGAAAAGGGCAATAGAATAATCTCCGCTAGCACAACGCTTAGCTTATAAAGGATTAATTTATAAAATAAACATATGCATAATAGCAAAATTTATTGTGAATAAGAATGTTTGTAAGGAAACGTAAAGATAAAAGCGCACAACAATAAATTGTTGCATCGTTGTTCTCGGAAAATTGAGGTAGCACTAATCTGAAGGGTAATGATGAGTGTTCATTTTCGTCTATATTTATAGTTTTATTTATACGTTCATTTCCTTGCTGATTTCTCTAATTTCAAAATTACTAATTTTTCAGAATTGGTAGAAAATTTTGTATTGTATATAAGTTAAATTTGATTTCGAAGTTTTCATTTACACTTTTTTCACTTTCGGTAATCATTGACTTTGATTCCATAACGGGTCTTCCTTGACCCTCAAAAGTCTTTCTCGAAGATTCCAATATGTGAAGTATCACGACTGTTGAAAGATTTGATGATGGCCTTGTAGCTGTAATAGTGGGAATTAATCAATCTGCGCATGCGTCGCTATAGAAAAAAAAAAATATTTCGCATCACTCGGCGAAAGTGTAAAGGAAAGGAAAAAAAATAGTTTACCAACACTTCCTTATTAGATTGTAAAAAAGTAAATTGAATAATACAAAATATTATTTATAAAAGTAACTGAAAAAAAATAATTTTAATTATAATGATTTAACTTATACTAATTGTTATTTAAATTTTCTCGTTATAATCCTAATACTGAAACAAGGACAACAATGTAGGCCTAATGTACAGTTTTAATGTCCAATTTATTAAATATATTATTCTTAAAAAAAAAAAAAAAGTTACTTTTGTTTTTTAATTACAATTTTTAATAATTCCATAATAGAATCCATTTATTATCTTATTATACAGAGTGGGCGAAAGTCCGTAAACCTCTGGATATAAATGATTGTTATGGAGACAGTTGTAGTTTATTGTAATAAGTCAATCAGCGAATAATGGAAGTAGCAATGAAAATAACCGCACACTCGCACATTCACTACACCCGAGCAACCGAATAATGGCAATAATCAAAGAAGCAAGTAGTGATGGAAGTATGGCTGATTTAAGCAGATTCTCGATTGAAGAGCGTTTAGTGACTGCAGTTTGGATTCATGAACGACCTCTTAGGAGACAAACACTTTTACAAATTATTACCAATTTTCAGCTGCGATTTGGGAAGGCGCCACCATCCAAGAGAACATTATTGGCATGGGAACGGAAGACTTTTACTTTAGGATCAGTGAAGGATTCACATCGGAAGGGAAGACCGTCAACACCCATGGAAATAAGTGCTGCCATGGAAGAATCGATAATGCGAAGTCGACTCACAAGCGTGCTTCCGAATTCCATATTCCTCAGTTAACCATGACAGACCACATTCGAAAGGATTTGAAAGTGCATACAGATGTTTTGGATACATAATAGATACATCAATTCATTAAAATCCAATTTACTGACAGGGGTTCACGGATTTTTCGCCCAATCTGCATATTATTATTTTTGTTTGTTTAATTATTATTTTGGAACAATTAAAATTATATATTCTTATTGTTAAACAGTCAAAATCAATTTAAAATGAGGATTTCTGATGAAATGAAAATTGCTTAAAAAGATACGGAGATGGAGAAAAGCCAAAGATATCCATAAAGGGTATTAACAATAAAATAAAATAAATAAAAGTACAAAATACTGTATGTACATTTGTTTTATGTATCTTCAGACTTCCTGACCTACAGATAATTTGGGAGTCTAAATGCTATCCCAAAGTTAAGGTAGGAAAAAAAAATGTTTAGAATTTACTGCAGTTTTAAATCGAAATATGTTCGTTCGTATATCAGGGATCAGGATAGCTCAACTATTCCTGGGAATCTGCAAATTAACGGCAAACTAACATAATGGAATAAGTGATTTTAATATAAATTTCCCACCAAATAAATAAACAATAATTCATACGACAAGAATCAATATGAATATTCGAAAGTTAGCACACAACTACAATTTTCTTGTTTTCTTTTCTGGATAGTTTCTGGTCTAGTAAATTAAAATAAAGAAATTGTCCTATTAACATCGACTTTTATTTTTCTAGGACAAATTAAAAAAAATTAAAAAATTACCTTTAAAAAAAAATCAAAATTAACACAGTCCCCTTTCAGTAGCGAACATTTTTGACCGCTCGTTATTTCCCCTTGTAGTAGGCGTCTGACTCGAGTGATCCATTCGTTCCGTATCTCTGTTAATTGCGAGACATCTACAGGTGTTTGACTCCTGAGTGCAGAGGTCGCATGAATTGTTATTTTTTTTTTCTTTCTGTCTCTTACGGTGACATTTCAATAGATGCCTCTTGTCTGCTGAATTCAATATTTACATAATAACAATTTTGTTAACAGTTGAATGTCTTGTTTACGAGACTAGCATTTTAAGATCCTAATAATTAAATACATAAATATAGATTTAAAAATAATATTCTAAAACCTAATTTAAGTGAAAATAAAATGGAAGCTTATTATTTATTTATTTTTGTAAAAAATTTCTATACAAAAAATACTTTTAAAATTTATTTGCTTTTAAGTACCGTATATTATTTATTAATTATTACTTTATAATATCTATATTAATTTTTCTTTTTTACTTAACATATTAATTGATATTAAAGCACATATTGCCAATTGTAAAGAAGTGTGCAAGGAGGATTAGGGATGTGTGGTTTGTGTGGTTGTTTCCTAACTATGCGTGTTGTGTTGAGTAGCACAGCCTTCTGCAGTTGTGCATAAGTGTATTTGTGAAGTGCTAGTGTGCTGAGACTGTGGTGCAATGTGTGAGGTACCAGACCAGTGGCGGACAGGACGATGGGTACTCGGTCCTGCCTCCATTGCTTCTGGAGCCTGTGTGCTAGGTCTTGTCTGCATGAGTTCTCTGCATGTTCTTGCTGATAGGCACTGCAATATCAATGAAATAGCTCTGAAAAATTTTCTTCATTGCTATCTGACGAAGTAGGACAAATGTTTCCTCCAAAATCAGGGTCATGTATAGGAATTTTATTTTATTTCAGGGTTGGTAGTGGTTGAAGGGTGGGAGAGTTACAAAACTGACCAGTAACAAACTAAAAAAAAATAAATAAGTAAATAGCACATTGTTTTCAAAATTCGGGACAGAGGGGGGAGGGATGGAACAAGATCCCTTCAACTTGCTGTCGAACCTAAAAATAACGAAAGATAATAAATAGGCCTAATCTTTACATTTTGGGGGAACCAAGGTCTCTCGGTCCCCTTCTCCCTGTTCATCCTACATCCGAATTTTTAAAGTCTGTATAAATAGAAATAAAATTTATAATGTGTTGATCGAATTCATCATTACAATTAAATATATCAATGAGTTAACTGGAATTATGTTATATAGTATATTGCTACACCGGTCTTGTCTATAATTGCATAATAGTTAATTAATATTAATTATTTAAAAAAAATTGACAATTTTATAATACATACTTTTCTGTTGTTAAATGTCAAGTCAACCCTGAGCGCCATTTCTAGCAACGCCCAGGGACTTTTTTTGTCACCCCCCCTCCCCATAACCTCTGCCCTCCAGCATCGTTCATTCTGAGATTTGGCTTTGTCGGATTTATTAAATTCCACACCCGGATAATCTTTAATCCCTTGACGAAATAAATCACCTCATTTAAGCTGTAGGTAAACACATTTCATCAGATCTTCATCACTTTAGTCTCCTGTCGGGCATTTTAACGACGCAATTAACAACCAGCTCCCCCATCTGCCTAGAAGTTGCTTCGACCTCCTCTGCTGGCAACTCTTTTCAATTACCGTTTTTCTTTACATGAATAAAATCCTCAACTTTGAAATAAGTTACCGAAGATATTAATTGAAGCTGGGCCCTTTATGTACTTAGAAGATTATCTGAAAACTTAATGTGAGAGGAATTTTGCTAAGAAGTCGTTGTTTATGGACTTTTTCATTCAGTGACGCCTCTTTTTTTAATCTTAGTTTCTATGGTTCATCAAATCAGTTGCCTGTCATTCTTAATAATATCATAAGGTTTCGTCATTTTTTAAGTGATAAGTTTCTATCATTTGTTCTTATTCTCCCAAATCAAATGGTCACTGAAATGTGAAGCAATGCTTCTTTTGATTGGCCTGCTTTGTAAAAGCAACCATGAACCAATCAGCGACGAGATTTGAAACTTTCGAATTTCATTTTTTTGTTCGGGGTTAAAGTCAACGCAATTTTCGTAAAATATTAAATAACTTTAACAAGTTTTCAAACTAATCTTGTTAATTCATGTTCGAAACTAACTGAGGCGTTAAGAACTAGAGTGGATTAACCCTTCTGAATAACTTTTGAGATATTGAACATTAAAATTAAATGCAGTTGAATCGCGATAATCCGACAGTTATGGGACCGAGGGAGTGTCGGATTATCAAAAATGTAGGATTACCAAAGGTTGATTTTTTAAAACTGAATTTTGACTTCTAAGGCAAGAAAATGTAAGTTATGTATACACAGTACTGTATGTGCTACAGTACGTATATTGTTTCAATACATATTGAATACATATTTAATTAAAACTGAACAATTAAACTGAAACTGAAACTGTTGTGAGTCACGGGACAGACGGGAGATGTCTGCAGCAAGCGCAGTGACGTCATCCGACGCGGCGTCGGACTACTGAACGTGTCGGACTGTCAAATGTCGGATTATCGAGATTCAACTGTAGCTGCACAAAAATCTGGACTGCACATATCCTTTGTTGTTGTTGTTGTTTTATTTTTTTTTTTTTTTTTGCTATTTTGGGGAGAATATTGATAGAGCTGTAGACCGTCTTTCATAAGATTTTGTGAGAGTAGCGCACATCATTTATGAGATTAGTGCAGATTTAATAAATTTGATAAATACAGTAGAATAGCGGTAATCCGAGGTAGTTGGGGCTGATGGTACCTCGGATTACCAAAAACTCGGATTACACGGAAAAAAGAAAAACAAAACTGGAATTTTCATATAAAACGAATCAAATTTAATTTATAATAGATAAAGTTACAGATACATTAACAATGTTACCTGTTACATGAAAAGCATTTACAACTTTAAAAAACTGTCCAAGGTATTCTGCTTCACAGTAGAGTAACGCTTTTTAGCAGCGATGTCATGCCATCATCTAAG
>JAFIDM010008419.1:50115078-50130354 GCA_023159025.1 Thereuonema tuberculata | reverse complement strand
GAGCTATTTCCCCAAATCTCTCAAAAATATGTTGCAGCATGTAATTCTTATATCACGATATTTGAAAAAAAGTTGAGGCTCGCTTCCCTTTGATACATTCTTCTTTTCGGTGGCCTCAAACGACTTCTTCTTATTTCTTATTTTCTCTCTTCTTTTTTTGTTAATGAGTAACTATTTTGCGATATTATCAAATAAAAAAAAATAAACTGGAAAATTGGCTCTGGGAAAAACTGGAAAAATCATTTTTTTTTAAGCATATGATTTTAAAACCCAGAACTACATCTTTAACTAAGTCAGAAGTAGCTGTGTAAAGTTTTTTGGGGTTTTTTTTTTGGTTGGCTTTTTTTTTTTATTTTATTTTTATTTTATTTTAATTTATTTTTAATTTTTTTTATTTTTTTTTTATGTATTTTTCAATTGATTTCGGTTTGAAAGGTATCTTTTTCCATTGAATTTAAAATCTTCCAGTCAGGATAAATCTCGTCGCCCTCAGCCAATTACGGTATTTATGAAATAACGCACATTTATAAATGATTTCGTTAATATTAAAGAATCAGATTATTTCTATTGAAACCTTAATACAGACTATCGCAGATCGACCGCATTTGCTTCACACCATGTGATTCCTCATTAGATATGCTTCAAAAAAGATAAATAACTTTTTTTGATCGGACATGTACTTTTCGAGATAATTGAGGTTTTCTGCAGCCAGAAGGAGTGATCGAAAATGAAAAACTTTATAACATGAAGATAAAAATTGGCCTCGACTGGCTTTCTTTTACTTACTTTTTTTCCTGGGACTGACGAGTATTTAAAGTAAAATACTATGTCATTTGACTCTCTATTTATTAAGCTACTCTCTATTTATTTGTAGAAAAGCTAATTGCAATAAGCGAATCCAACCCACTGTTCAAATGGTATAACCCTCCAAGTACAATCATCTCAATGCCAGTATGAGGCACAGCGAAGAGCAAGCGCACTTGATAAAGAATTGCTTTTTATAATTTTCTTAAGCAATGATTGAATAAGGAATTATCATGAAAATAACAAAAATAATGTTAGCTTTCAAATGATACCAAGAATATTTTTATCACTGAATTGCCTGTCGAGAAAAACAATTATGTTTCCTACGAGGGAACACATTTTGATCAACCTTTCCATGTGCAGAAAACCTCGATTATCTCGAAAAGCATACTTCCGATCATAAAACGTTATGTAACTTTTTTTTGCATCGTATTTAATGAGGAATCTCATAGTATGAGGCAAATGCGATCTATCGCGACACCCTGTATACTTAATTTTTTACTCCTTTTGCGCAGTAAGACAATTAGAACATCTTTCACTTTAGCCGTAAAAAAAAAAAAAAAAATCGTGACTTAGACATTTATGTTTTAATCTGTTTTCCGTGCAGAGTAAGGCTAATCAAGTCAGTCAGTCTATACGCGTCCCCTCTAACTTTTGAACTGCTCTACGAATCCTCTTGAAGCTGGGCTTGCATGTTTAAAGGCGCGAGGCGGTCGAACTGCTGTATTCGGAATTTTCCCTGTAAGTCAAGACAAGCACATGGAGGTGACAAAAATTCCCGTAGAAAAATATCAGAACCCAAACAATAATTCTGTCCATGAATTAACCAGTGGAGATTATTCTGCCTCTTAATATATGCGCGAGCTTTAGCATAATTAAAATTAATCCTATTTAATCTTTTTGCCTTTGCTTTCACGCCTTGATTTCGATGGAAATCTGGGACAGCTGTTTCATCCTTATTGGGACTCATCAGCCAGATTTACCCTCGATGATCAAGCTCAGAACGCGTGAAACTTCTAAAAGCGGAAGAAGGATTCATGGCTTTGACACGTTCTGAACTTGATCATGGAGGTGAATCTGGCTGATGATTCCTAATAAGGACGAAACAGCTGTCACAGATTGCCGTCGATGATGGCTGAAGACGTGAAAGCAAACGAATGTAAATTTTCATCGTTTTTTCGTTTTCGTATTATATTTAATGCACGTTATAAACTTCTTACATTTAATCTTTTTCAGAGAAAATAAAGTTTCTATTTTTTTTTTTTTTTTTTTTATTTTTTATTATTCAATAGAAACTAGGCCATATCCCGTGTACAGATTGTTCGTTATAGATATTTGAAGAAGAGATTTATTTAGATGGACGTTGGTTGATATAGATGTTAAATGAAGATCATAGCTTATATACGATACTCCTGGCGACGAATTGATTGTGACTATTCTTTCGAGTGAAGATAACCAAATTCTGATGACTTGTGAATCTAGACAAATTTTCCTCTTTGGCGGAGACTTCAGACAAATTCTACCTGTAGTCAAGAATGGCCGAGATTAGGACATTATTAACAGTTCTTTGAAAAGATCTCATTCTTTCTTTCGTTGTCCATTTCGATACTAATTGATTTAGATGATAAAACGATGGTTTATATGAGATAATCGAAGAATAATCGATTCCAATGAAAGGGGTTAAAGCAACATTTTGAAGTTTTGAAGACTCTTTTCAAGCCATCTCTTTTTCAAGCATAATAAAATTGGAATAAGTACAACAAAACAAAATAGTTGGAAGCTTAAACAAATTTCAAAAACACGTCAATAAGTTTAGTTGTTTTTACAAAAATATATTAATAAGGTACAATTCAATTATTAAAAGTAATAATAAGAAGAAAATAAAATTTAAAATAATCTAACAAAACTCAATTCCAAAGAAAACAGTTAATGCATTATTTTGAAGTTCAATAATGCTCATTTTGAATTTGTCGACTTGCTCGTGACAATAAAAAATGAAAAACCGTTTTCCATTGTTGCACTAACATTGGGGCACAACAACAACACAACAATTGCGGATAATATAAGTCAAAAAACAATATGAAAAGAGTTGTAGTCCCTTTGGCCTAATGGATAACACATCCGACTTCGGATCAGAAGGTTGCAGGTTCAATTTCCGTCGCGGAAATTTCATTGTAAAAATTATTTCTATTTTCCATTCGCATAGAAAATTGCGCCGGACAGACAGACAGAGAAATAAAAGATTTTAATAATATAGATTATAACTTTAAAAAAAGGGACTTGTTTTATGTATTGTTTTTTATGATATTTAAAAAATATAAAAATAATCAAAGAAATCCCCGAAAGATTTAATGAAAGTACGCCTCAAGTTCTCGTAATGTATTTTGGTTTTTGATTTCCCAACGTATTCACTAAATAAGGCAGTGCCTATTAATAATATTTACGAAACCAGCTGACACTATCTTTTCAATGGACCCCGACATTCGGACACGGTGAAGCAACAGTACTGTGAAGCCTTGCTGTGCACCAGATAAGTTAGGGAAGTAATTTACCCCGATGCAGCGTGGGAGAGCGTCTTTATCAAGTGAGGTCGGGATATTTCGGCCACCCTCGCATTCCCACATAATCTCCAATGGCTTGGCTTATTCCTGAGCGTTGTTCCTCAGACGTCGCCTGCCTCTCTTGCAATTCATTCGTCGCCGTCTATTCACGGGACCCGTCCCTAGGAGCTCTGGTTCACAAGGTGGGTCTTTCAATGGTCTTTCTAAGGGGGGGAGGGAGTGGAACGCTGAGGTGTGGTCGTCCCCATGCATTGATGATTATTACTGTTAGCGTTTACTATAACGACAAAGCGATATCCGGTTCCAAAGAGGATCAGTTCCATCCTTTACATCTAGTTACAGCCGCACGGAAATGGGTCTCTCGTAGAATATCAGAGGCTTGAGGCTACGTTCCATGTAATGCATTATATTGGTTAAAAACGCAAATTTAATTTGGATGAAAGTTTAATTGATATGCCAGCTTTCGAATACCCGGACGGTATGAGTGCCAAAAAGACAAAAAAAATTGATGCTGTATATTATTAATCTTTATTAATGTATTATTAATAAAGAAAATATAAATTTTGTGTTCCCATGAAGGATTTCAGATCGCTATCGAACGGGTCCTGATATTTAATAAACTTATGATTGGTAATTTCTGATATATTTTTTAATCTTTTAATAAGTACAGTAAATAGTTAATAGGTAATAGTTTAATTTAATAATTAGAAATTTAATAGTTACAAATACGCCACCAGATGTCCTGGTTTGCTGCTAATTCTAATAGGCCTATTATTTCTTAGGTTTTTTTTTTTTTTAATTCTCTTTCCCTTAACTATTTATTATCTTAAATTATCTTAACTGTATTCTAATTATGTACTTTCGGTATGTATAATTGTGTATAATTAATACATCATAACAACATTTACGATGAAAAAAAAAGGTACACAAAAATAAATACATAACATACTACTACAGTATATATATACATACACAGGATGATTCAAAATTCGCTGTACAAACTTTAAAGAAAGATCAAGAATACGAAACAAACCGTATTCATAGTGGAACGTATGTCCACAAACGTCATCCGAATGTGCTAGAGGGCGCTGCTTTGTAGCACATTAGTTGGACAGTGTGAGCCGTCGTCATTTGAGACGCTGACTTTGTACGAGTAGGATGTATCGGTTAACTAATGCTGAAAAGGCAGATATGCACCTAGTCTATGGGGCAGCGAAAGGAAACGGATGAGCCGCTGTAGGGATTGTAATCATGAACAGTTCCCTTTGTGTACCATATTGTTCCTTCCAGCACATTCGGGTGGCATTTCTGAACATACTTCTACTACGAATACGATTTGTTTTTGTATTCCTAACCTACCTTTAAAGTTTGTACAGGGAATTTTGAATCACCCTGTATAGTATACACGTGTAGGATACTGCTGTAACATTCATCAGCATAATAATAATAATACCTTTTTTTCTTATTATTATTATGATGATGATTTCTAAATACAAAAGTTACAGTCCCATTAGGAATGACAAATTCCTATCAACAGGTTCTGAATATAGGTATACTACAAATATAATAGAATAAATGAGTTTTGCGTGCCAATCAATAGCAGTGTCGCTAATAACGACGCAAGCTTTGGTAGATTGCAAATTGTCCGAGTTCGCTTGGTTTTGTGTTTACTACAAAAACTCTGAATTGACTTGTTTTCTTGTTTTAATCTCCAAGCGATCTGTTGTGATTTGAAAGTCTAATAAGCCTTCGTCCCTTGGATAAATGAGTCGACGAAAAACCCTGTCTCTGTTATAAGTCAACACTTTTCTTCTTTCTTAACAGCCTGTCTTGGAGCAGCTGTTTGCAGAAGCTCCTCTTCTCACCGACAAACGTCAACAATCGTCCATCTTTCTCTCTCTCTTTCCTATTTTTTTTCCCCTTCTTAAAAACACATCCTGTTCCACTTTGCAATCCAGAATGCGAATTAACTCCTCCTCACGACTTTACTTCAAGAAATTCATTTTCGTTCGAGAAAATTCGAAACAATGTGTGACGTCACCGATGTCAGGATTCGGTTTATTTACTTTTAAGCTTCCGAAAGACTATAACTTTTTCCTAAAAGGTTATTCCTTAAGATTATTCTAGGGTTTTCTTATATTAATATTTCTTATTTTACTTTTTTATTTTATTTATTTATTTGATATAATTACACACAAATTAAACCTATATTTCAGAAATCTTTCAAAGGAAAACTTCATGTATCTCTCTTCATAACATTATTATACACTATACACAATATTTCGACTTTATTGCAAGACGGTCTTCTTCAGGTGTATTGGGAGAATAAGACCTTTTGCATTGCTTTTAATACATTAAGAATCTATTCTAAACTCAAATCAACAAAATAAAATATAATATATATCATGAAATATTCTCATGAACACCAACGCATATGAAAAAAAAGTTTATACAATATAAAAACAGCCCGACCGGTTTCACCAGCGAAATTGTTAACCGTCTGGCTTTAACTAGGATAATAATTTCGCTGGCGAAATCAGTCGGGCTGTTTTTTTATGTTGTACAAACTTTTTATCATGTGCATTAGCGTTAATGTGAATATTTCAAGTATATCCATGCACGTTAAGTTATTTTTTTAATAACATATATCACTTCTACATTATTAATACAAGATTATTATTTTAATATTTGTTGCACAAACAATCAATACTTAGGTTCGACGATAATCTTTTGTATTTACGAATTGCATTAATAATCCTATCTTAATATATTAATAAGTTTGTCGTTATTATTTGGCATTACTATTATCTGTCTTTATTACTTTTTAAAAAAACTTCCAATGTATATTCATTGGGAACGGCCGTTCCCAATTTCCTTCCCATAATCTAAAATCAGAAAGGCAATTTCCTATTTTGTTCATGTGCTGTTTTCTTTTTCTTATCATTTTTCACATATTATCCCAGCACGTTAAACTTTCTTTATTAATATTTCTTTGAACCTTATGTTATTATTTATTTCCCTTCAGCCTAAACATTCTTAGGAGAAGGTTTGTGCTGGCTTCGAGAGAAGCAGCAATTTGTTTTCTTGTATTTTGTGGTTTGTGGGGTCACTGTAAAGCCGACGGTGGCTTACACTAACCAGGTCTTGCCTTTCTGATTCGGTTAAGGGAAGGCGGGAATTGGGCTGATGAGTCCGCAGAAGGACGAAACGGCCGTTCCCAATTTCCTTCCCATAATCTAAAATCAGAAAGGCAATTTCCTATTTTGTTCATGTGCTGTTTTCTTTTTCTTATCATTTTTCACATATTATCCCAGCACGTTAAACTTTATTTATTTATTTATATTCATTAATCTTCATATTTTTATATTTACTCAAATATTGAAAGTTATTTTTCTATTAGAAATCTTGCCTTTTCATCTTTTACATAGAATAAAATCTCTGTCATGGAATAATGTTAAGAAGAGAGATGAATGAAGTTTTTGTGTGAAAATTTCTGAAATATTTATTTATTTATTTATTTATTTATTTATTTATTTATTATAATTAAAATAATTTGAGGCGAACACACAGAATAAAGTTAAAAAACATTTAACAGGTAAAATACAATGACAAGTTTCGACTCGGGTTGCGAGACGTTCACAAATCTCTTAGATTTGTGAATGTCTCGTAATGCGAGTCGAAACTAGTCATTGTATTTTAACTGTTCAATGTTTTTTAACTTTATTCTTGTGTGTTGGCCTCAATTTTTTTTAATTATAATAACCTTTTACACACGTTAAAAATTTTACTTTTATTCATTTATTTATTTATTTATTTATTAACTTTTATTTTGAAATTGATGAAAACAACGCAATTGAAAGCTTATGTTGATTTTAAGCCTACTTTACAACAGAAAAGTGAGGCTTATCAAATGAATTAGTCTATATGTGTGTTCCCCTAAAAACTTTTGAAGCCCTGGATGGCTTTTCCTGAGACTATTGTGGACTATTGTGCATTTTGGATAATTTAACTTCAGATTTCCGGGCCCGGTAGCCGAGCGGTCAGCGCGCTTGGCTGCGGGTTGGAGGTCGCGGGTTCGATTCCCGGCCTCGGCGGAGGCGGGAATTTTTCCACGCTCCATTCTCCTCCAAACGGGTCCTAGGGTCTACCCAGCCCTCTGTAGAATGGGTACCGGGTTTCTTTCCCGGGAGTTAAAGGCGGGCGGGCGTCGGGCTGACCCCCCGGCCCCAACTTCGTCCCGTTGGTCGACCTGCGGGAGCCTGACCTCCCGCGATCCCACAGGCCAGCCATGGCCTATCGAAGGGAGAAACTTTAACTTTTTTTTTTTTTTAACTTCAGATTTTATTCAAAAGGGTCCTGGTCAAGAAATTAGCGCAAAAAAGCAATAAAAATTTCCATAGAAAAACATTGGAATCAAAACAATGGGTTTTCTATCTGTTTCCGTTAATATTCTCATTGTTTTAAAAGGAACGAATATTAATCCTTTTTACGGATCTATTGCCCGTGGTTAGATACGATTAAAATTCATCCTATTTAGACAATTTAATTAAAAAAGTAGTCTTATTTAATTTTTGTTCAAGAAGATGGAAAATTTGTAACTGTTATTCAGCGAATATAATTGGAATCTTAAATGTAGGCTTTTGGTTTCTGTCTTTTTACAACTTCAAAAAAACAAAAAAGCAAAGAAATTTTAAGAAACAGTATTTTAAGGAAGTAGGCTTTAAGTTCTTGTTAAATTCTAATTTAGGCCCGGTACCCGAGTAGGTAAAGGAGCTTGACTACGGGTTGGAGGTGACGGGTTCGAACCCTGGCTCGGCGGAGGGCAGGGATTTTTTTTTTTCTCTCTCCATTCTCCTAGGACCCAAACGGGTCCTAGGGCATACCCAAATCCTCGTAGAATGGGTACCGGGTTTCTTTCCCGGGGGTTAAAGACAGGAGGGCGTTGGGATGACCACCCGACTTCAACTTACTCCCGTTGGTCACGAAACGCCTGGAGTCTTACCACCCGCGATCCCCATGAGCCACATAGGCCTGTACTGGGACTCTTTTAACTTTAATCTGCTTTTTAGATTTTTTTTTATTTCTGAAGAAATTAATGAAATACGCATTATTTGATTAAAAATAAATTAATTTTAATGATATCAAATTGCGCGCAATGTTTAGCTTCATTGTTTAGCTTTTCTAGGTGAATCTGTCTCGCCTTCTCACTCCAATTCTCGAAAAGGTCTCTTATCCTTAAATATGCAAACCAAGTTTCAAGCAGATCCAGCTAGCGGTTCAAAAGTTATTTGGGAAAAAAACAAACAAACATACACGTATTTCACTGACGGATTTGATAAACCTAACAAGAGAAGTGCGTGAAAACACGAAAATGTGCTTAGAATATAAATCACTCATGCCAACAACAGTGGTATACCAGAGTCATTCTCATGCAAAACTGCACGTGTTACCACGAGAGATATTTGAATGATCACCTATTGAAGGTCCAAGAGAGGAACTTTGGTAACGCGAAGAAACAAAATATCGGTATAATAGGACCAAATGTATCTTGTAATACACTGGGTGGAGATGGTTCGTACTTACTTTGATTTGAAGGTTCCTGTTGCTCTGGAGATGAATGTCTTGTACTGCTGGAAGAGCCGGACTGTTCCTGTCCTTCACAATCACTATGCCTATCCAGCTTAACTTCATGCATTTCTGCGTCATCCCCATTGTAGTTCTGAATTATTATGCTATATAACGTATTCGCGAACTCCATTTCCTCGACTCCGATTACATTTCCTTACTCAGCACGTCGCAACTTTGCCTCTAACAATTTGACAATATTTGCCTTATTTGACAATATGGAATCAATTCGCCTCCTGATAGCGATGTACAGTGATTACGCTCTAACCCACAACCGAACACTCCAAAAGACGTCCTCCTACTGCAGGTGTACTATTCACACAACTAGATTAAGTATATGTTAGTGCAGGTACAAATGCCACCGTCGAATGGCGCTAGCAGACAACAGCTGAGTTTGCATGAGAATGACTCATACCATTATTTTTGGGATTTGCGATTAACATTCTTAGCACATTTTCGTGCGGTTCTCAGCGTTCGAGGTCACGCAAATCCTTTGTAAGTGTCGTTTAGAAAATAGAAAAAATAAATCACATAAATTTTGTATCTTTCATTAAATAGTTCCGTTAAATTGAGCGTAAATTAAAATTCAGGCGCGGGTTTTTAGATTGAAAATCTTTTATATAAGTACGTATTTGTGACTTAAACTAAAAAAAATCTTGAATTTATGAATGCATTTAAAAATAATAAATAAAGAAATAAATAAATCTCTCCATCAAAAAAAATAAAAAACAAAAATCTAATGCATCGCAATCCTATCAATAACATAAAACTGTTTTACATTTTATTTTACATTTTTCAAAAATATTTTTACTATACAAGAACCAATATCACAGATATCCTGAAACGCTCTACAACAGCGTTTCTCCTCTGTATCAAAGCTATTGTTATAATGTAATCCCCCCCCCCCCAAAGAAACTTTTTTTTTTTTTTTTTTCCTGTACGTTTGAACTGTAAATGGGAAAGAATGTGGATTTGTATTCAGAATAAAACTGTATTCTTTCAATCATAATCTTTTCACAATCGAAGAGCAAATCTCAGCCTTCCTGTAATGTTTGACGCTGCAAGAACATAAGTAAAAGTTTATAAGAAGTACAGTGGAAACTCGATTAACCGTCACTCTCTGTTATCCGTCATCGATCGCAAAACCTACTTCTCCGTAAAATACAGGACATTGCCGCGAAAAAAAGCTCGAGCCTCGAAGAAACAGAAGAAGATGACTGATTACAGCTTCAACATATAAACCTTATTATTATTATTATTATTATTATTATTTGTTTGGTGTTTGACGATATCTATTTGTTACCGATAGATTTTTCTTTGTATTACAAATTTATTGTTTGCCTTTCGTCCCAAACCAACATTGAAATTTCATTACTGTACATGTTTATTGTGAAATTTCTGTTATCCGTCTATTCGGTTAACCGTCACAGTCCCGAAGGTGACGGTTAATCGAGTTTCCACTGTATGTGAAATGGCGTATCTGCGAAACCTTTCTCGATGTGGTTCTGTTTGCATTACAGCTGGGGCTATTACTCCGTATTTATTTATTTATTTATTTATTTATTTATTTATTTTATTTATTCATTTATTTATTTATTTATTTTTCAAAAAGTATATTTATTTAAACATTTCAGTTGAGAAAGAACTAATTTTCTTTTGAATATTTCAAACTTTTCCTAGCGGGGAAAGAAAAAGGGTTTTACAATTAAATTGCCCCTTTATTTTTGTAGAGAATAAAAGTCTATCAATTGGTAGTTTCGTCTTCTTGCTGCAATCTGACGTCATTCTCAGAGATTCCGATGTCCATCTGGTGGGCATCACTAGAACTATCATATTTATTGCCAACAATGGAAGCTTTTGGGAAGAGAGATGTGTGTGTGCCTCCTGCTTCAAAGAGGATCATGTCATAAATTATTGTATAGAAGCCAGTAAAAGAGGGGAAAAGGGGGAAAAAAAATGACAGGGAGAAACATTTCCCTTTTCAAAGCTTCGTTTGGGCAGCATTCCGATGATCGTAGTTTCAATGATGATCGTAGTTTCAGATGGACAGTGGAAGGACAGACTTATTTTCATGTTTATAAGACAAAAATGGCAAATTTATTCCTAAGATTGTAAAGAAGATTACAATTGAATAAACAAATTATTAATCGCTTTTTTTTTTCAATATTATCTCATATTATCGAGTGTAATTATCACCTTTGTCCATTATTATCAGTAAAAATATATAAGTATTTTAAGATTGCTTAATAAAATTTATAAATCAAAACAAGAATTCGATGAAAGATAGCTCATTATGCAGAACAAAATTAATGAAAAATTATAAAAATCAATAAAAAATATTTTATTAATAATCATTTTATTGATAAGATAAAAATCCAAGCAAAATCAAATTTTGTTTTTTATTTAAGTAAAAAATCGCACTACTTTTTTTTAATAATATATTTGCTTTTCAAAATACTTTTCTAATTTTTCCTCTCATTGTTCATTTGTTCCTGCGTCTGCTGCCATCTATGAGCAGTTTCTATAACTAACCGGCTTCAGACAAACCTAGTTGCTTTCTAAAAATAGTATGTAACATAAAATTGCATAATTGCATAATTCTTAAATATTTCGAATGTCTGCTTGCCAACAAATTTCTTTGAAATAATTATTTATTTAGATATATGTGTCAAATAGGTATATCTGATGTACTGTTCGGTTTGTTCTTTGATGTTTGCAGTTATCTACAAATTATAGGGTAAATGTAGGGTAAATCATTGTATTCTTGAAACTGTATACAGTGGCGTACCAACGCCTTTGGGGGCCCGGGGCGGGAGTTGTGGATGGGGGCCCCCTAGTCTGACTTTTAACAACCAAAAAAAAAAAAAAAAGGTCCTCTTGTCGGGGGGGGGCCCCCCTCAGGGGGGGGCCCCGGGGGGGCCCCCCCCCCCCCCCCCCTTGGTACGCTACTGACTGTATAACAGCAGAGGTGCAAGTGCATGGATACGTCAGTTGACTCAGTTACATGTGAGCGCTCTTACTATGCTAAAGTGTGTCTAGTGCTCTCAGATAATTTTTTTATCCGGAATATTTTCAAAAATTTTTCACATTTTTTTTTTTTAATATTTTTCTTATTAAAAAAAAAACTGTGTCTTGAACTACTATTCCGCTATTTCATTTGGTTTTATTGCTGTTGGGGTGCTGCAGACCCCGCTCGGGTGCTTTCATAACACTGTACAGTGTATAGTATCCTGTACCGTAATTGTAGGCCTAAATACAGTATACCATTCTAAATTTTCACCGAAGCAGCTAAGGGTTTCGAATATGGGATCGTGTACTGGGATTGTATATTTTAAAAGATATAGTTTATGTAACTTGTTTTATAAAAAGAAATATATAGAATTTTGAGGACAACGTTAAATTTTTATAATTGTAGAAATTAAGAGGCCAACACACATATTAAAATTATTAATTTTTTTTTTTTAACACATTAAAAAGGTAAGCTATAATGGTTTCGGCTCGCCTGCGAGCCGTTGACAAGTGATTTCCTTCAAGGTTACAGTGAGCTTTAGGAGATAATGTTTAAATTCAAGTTCTAATTCCTGTGTTCGATTACAGTATAAAAGTGATGGATAGGTTTCATTATTATTATTTTTTGTTTGCTTTTTTTTTTTATCCTTTCTCTCTTTTACGTTTTATTGTTTTGGCCCAATTGCTATTACCCTGTACAGTCATTTACTACAGTTCACTGATGCTCCTTTGTTTTTCCTGTTGGAGGTTTCCCGTTTTACTCAACAGATGTCACTCTAGTTATATCATCCCATATTTCAGCATTTCTATTGGTTTAAATTCATATAAGCTCATTGTAACCATGAAGTAAATCTGTGAAGGCGAGCCGAAACCGATTTAGCTTACCATTTTAGTGTGTTAAAAAATGTTTAATAATTTTAATACGTGTGTTGGCCTCTTTATTTCTACAATTTTTAAAATATTTACACACGTTATCAACGTTACATTTTTCTTCAGTAAAGAATATTCGCGCAATGTTTTCTTGAGTATTATTATTTTTAATCTCTTTTTTATTTAGTCAAGTGGATTTCTAAGTTCTACTCTCACAAAAATTGTTTGAATGAATTTTATTTCCCCTCCTCTTTTAACAGGGTAGGGCTTGGTAGCTCCTTTATTCCTCATTGAAGGGTTCGGTAACTGGCTGGGATCAAAAGGGAAGGAGGCGCGAAGTATCAAAGGAAAAAAAAACTGGAAACAGATCTTAATGCAGTTATTAAGGCCCGGAAGTATGGGCGCAAAGGCTTTTGAAATGTACGTGCCTAAAGAAAGAAGAAAGTTACCGAAAGAAAATGAAAAAAATGAGAGAAGTGTAGGAGGGATTCTTGATCATAAATACTCTTCACAGAAAGAGTATCTGTGGTGAAAGAACTGAACACTTTTTAATATGTCTCTAGAAGTTTCTAGTTTTTGAAAATTCTACTACAGTGGAACCCCGCTATTCGTACACAGTCCGTTCCAGGAGGCAGTTCGAATGGCGATTTGTACGAATGGCGAATCATTTTTTCACATATATATAATTTAAATTGGATTAATCCGTTCCGAACCCAGAGATGATTGCTTATTTAAACCTTTGTATTAACATTTTAAGCATAAAATACATAAAAACTGAAAACGATATGGTTGATTTCTCCATGCCATACTGAGTTGCCAGGTCAGAGACACGATTTCCACTTTCAAACTTCGCAACGATTTCTTTTTTTCAATTCAATTGTCGTTCTCACTGCTTTCCTGTTAGGCTTGGTTGAATCAGTAATCTTTTTTGGACCCATGGCTGCACTATTTTTAATAAAAAGAACAAAAAATAACAATAAAATAACACAAAGTTTAACGAAAGCTTGCGTGGATGATGCGTAGCGTACGGAAGCTAGCACGAGACTGAGCTGAAGCGACCGCTTGGGGCGGCCAGTAACAAGGTCACGCTGTCCGAATCGTGAGCAAGCGTACGAATGAGAGTTCAATTTTACTTGAAAAAGTTGGACGAATAACGAGTTGTACGAATAGCGAGGCGGACGAATGGCGGGGTTCCACTGTATTTCCGAAACTCAGTTTTTTAGCCTGTCTACACCTATAGCTAAGTGAGACGCAAATTCTGCCCTAATAACTTTTGAACCTGTGAATGGATCTTCTTGTAACTTGGCGTACATATTTATGAACAAGAGGCAATTTAGTATCGTCATTAGAAAAAGTTTTCCTGTGTGGGATCTCTGTGGAGAAATTTGCGCATGAATACGATAGAAATTGTAGTAGAACTCATTATAAGCTAAATAGTTGACTAATTGTATTATTATTAATCCAATTTGTTGTCTCATTTAAATTTGAACTGAGAATAAAGTTAAATAGAGTCAGGCTATTGCGATTCATTTACTTATTTATTATTTTTAGCAAATATTGCAATTTACAAAACGGGGACTATTCCTTTATCTTTTTTTTTTTTAATTTTTTTAAATTTTATTTTATTTTATTTTTTTTACTTTTTTTAAGTAATTTATAATTAACAATTTACGTGAGCTTTATAAAGAGCTTTTAAACAAAGTTTGAAGACTTTTTAATGTATTATATCAATAAGTTTAAAAAAGAAAATAAAAAAAAAAAAGAGAAAATTTGAAGGATTGAAGTTCTTTTAGTAACACTTGCATGTTAATTGATAATTTTCTTCGGTGTTGTGTTAAAGCGCTATTCTTTGGAAAAATCAACTATAGATGGCGTTACGGTCAATCAATATTCTTAACAAAATACGATAAATCACAGTAAAAGTGGCTTCATCATACACACAAGCATTGTCTTCAAAAACTGAGACTGTACGCTCGAACCCTTTAGGAAGATTTGTTAATTACGCAACGTCAATTTTAAAGGTTTTAATATGGAACTGAATCTTAGAATATTAAGATTCAGTTATTGAGCTTAGTTATTCAAGTCATCTACAATTTATTTTATTTTGAATGCTAATATACTGAAAACTCTGAACTTTGCTTAAGAAATGTGAAACCTCTGTAGTTTAAATTTTAAAATACGTTTTGATTTATAACTTATAGTTTTAATATAATAATAATAATAATAATAATAATAATAATAATAATAATTTTTTTTTTTTTTTATTCATTAATTATTTTAAATTACATTTCAGTCCCGTTAGGAATAAGAATTCCTATCAAACGGGTTCTGGGATTAAGTAGTTTTACAAAGCTAGCATAATATATATATATATATATATATATATATATATATATATATATATATA
>JAFIDM010008419.1:50070334-50084248 GCA_023159025.1 Thereuonema tuberculata | reverse complement strand
TTTTTTCACTGGATTTCCTCTATTAGCAATGCAAGCATCTAATTTAAGTTGTTAGTTATAGCTTGATGCTTAAGGTCTAGGACTCATATGCTGAAGGTTGTCGGTTCGAATCCGCACATGTACTTTTTTTTATCCTCTTAATCTTTTTTTCTCAATGTGCGTGTTTTTTTTCTTTTCCTCTTATTTTTCCTAACTTTTTTTTATTGTTATTTTTCCTTACGTTTTCCTTATGACTTCCTTTTTTTATTATAATTTTTAATTTTTTTATTAATATGCGCCGCCCTTAAATTTATGCTTTAGCACAAAATTCTATTCACTTGTTTCATCTTGTTATTGTATAACTGTTTATGTTTGTTTCCATTGGCTCACTTTATAAGTTGTCGTTTGTATAGACTTCGAGTTAGGTCTTGATACGATAACTTCCTTGTTCATCTTAACTGGTTTCAAGATCCTCGATGACCTTGATCTCTTCGGTATTGTTCTAAAAAAAAATAATTTATTAATGAGCCTCATTTTAAATAAATAGGCAAATAATAAATTCGCCCCTACCCTAAAAGAATCAAGGGTCATTCTGATCACTCCGTCTGTAAACAATGGAATATTCAACCATAAATTTATTTATTTATTTATTTATTTATATATTTATTGAAGAGTAATTTATTGTATTAACGACAATCTTAATCGCGATCCAATCGTAGAGATTATATTCAAAATTAAAGATAAATACACAAGATATGTAATAGACGCTTGTACAATCAAAAGCTATCCATACATTAATAAGGACAAAGGTTACGCAGTTAATAGTAACATACTGTCTTATTTCCAGAATTTAACAACGACCATAAATTTCAATAATTGATATCAAAAATTGTTTATGTTGAAGGATTTGGACTATTATTTGTTGTTTTCTAAGCCATTGGGATATCGTCAGTGTATATACATTGTTCATATTATTATTAGCATATATATTATTGTTATTTTAATTTGCGAAACTTGAAAAAGCAGAAGGATATCACCTGTGAAATATCGTTGTAGGAATTTTGTAGTTGTAATGGAATTTGAAGAATTGTATTTAATATATTATTGAAGGTGGGCCCGGTAGCCGAGTGGGTAAGGGCGCTTGGCTGCGGGTTGGAGGTGACAGGTTCGATTCCCGGCCTCTGCCGAGGCCGGGAATTTTTCCACGCTTCTTTCTCCTCCAAACGGGCCCTAGGGTCTACCCAGCCCTCTATAGAATGGGTACCGGGTTTCTTTCCCGGGAGTTAAAGGCGGGCGAGCGACGGACCGACCCCCCGTCCTCAACTTTGTCCCGTGGGTTCTGAACACTGAAGCCTACCCTCCAGCTGCATTGCGCGGTCCTCTGGGACTGATCGCAACTTTAACTTTAACTTATATTATTGAAGAGTATTTAAAGAGAGACAAAATTTGGACGAAACGTAACGAGAGTGTAGTATTTTTAATGTGCTAATTTATAATTTTAATTTTGAAATGAGTCGATTATGAAATTTTATAGAGATACATGCAAAGTGCCGGTATTTCAATTTAAAAAAAAGTAAATAAATAAATAAAAAAAAAGTTTTCTATATTTTAATTTTTAATTTCATCTTTATAGTTTATGTTCTCTCGGACGCCGACCTGCTATCATACATCTTACTAGGATCAACTTCCAAGAACTGACATTTTTACGCTTACTGTTCGCTTAACTGTTATCCTACCCTATTCTTTATGTTAACAATAACATACGTGAATTATTTAGAATTTTAGTAGACTGCCTGAATGTAATTTTTTTTAATTTTTTAATTTTAGCAGCCTAATATTCCCATTTTGTCTGTCCTGTGGACAAGTATCATTAAAATCTCATTAAAATAACAATAACATCTCATTAAATTATCATTAAGCACAACAATCACAACAATCGCAACAATTGCGTCTTTTGAATGCCAACAATCACATTTACAATGCAGCTCTACAACAATCACAACAATCACAATAAACGCAACAATTGCGCCTTTTGCATTCGCAACAATCACCTTATAATAATAGAGAAGTCAAAACAATATCAATTATATTTTCTTATCAGACGACGTTGCGAACAAATTGTGATTGGTTTACTAATCGCTTTCCCTACCTTGTTTTATTTGTATTTTACAATGTAAATGTCATGAGGCGTTGCACCAAATCACGCGCCTCACAGAACTTAAGCCCGCCTCTGGCGTGTTTTAAGAGTTATTTTACATTTATTAGCCCGAGGACGTAAACTACAACGTCTTCTTTATTACTTTTTATGGTGGAGTTAAATCTTAGGAAAGAAGCAATTTAAGCTAAAATTAGAGGTTTTCATTAAATCTCGGACGCCTTTTCACTCTGAATTGATAAGATTTACAGCTCATTTTTCTTTCGTTTCTTTAGATAAACATAAACGCTGCATCTGATTGGCGATAAGTGAAACAAAAAGCACTTCTACCTCTACCGAGTCTCCCAATCTGGTTGAGCACCGAGCGCAGACGTCAGCATCTAAACTTAGCTTCCACGAATCTAAATATACGATCCGCTCTTAAAATGACATTCCTACTGGGCCGCGCGTCATGGCGGACCACAGTGATTCCAAGTGGGGCTGTCGGAAGCCGTGCGTCCACTCCTAGCGTCTTTACGAGCTTCCTTCCGGTATAACCTACTCAATAAGCATTCCCAGCCGAGCTGTACAGGAACGTAGTAATGCTGAGTCGATTCGAGGGATTCCCGTGTACTTCAGCCGCGTTTCAAGTTACTGTATTAGTGTTTTAAAAAATGCATTGGAGATTCGCTAGTATTCAAAAATAACTACGCTCCACACCAAGACTGCACAATTTTACGTTATTCGCCTTTTTAAATTGTTCGAAATATCTCACCAAAATGATGCAGACCAGCGAAGTCTTGAAGGAGTTGCGAAACCGACCCCCGGGTCCTTTACCTTCTCTTCCCAAAGAAGTACCCGCAGCGTACTCCACTCTTAAACAACAACTGCCCAACGCTTTTTTTGTATCTATCTGGCTGCGAGGAGCATTCGGCGTCATGTTCTTCCAAGGTAACAGTGATTTTATATTTGTAGATATACTGCATGGTAAACGGTAGATTCAGGGTCATTGTATAACACTCTCCCACACAGGACAGCAAAAAAGCCTTCCGTTATTAGCTATCAAATATAATTACAAATTAAAATAAACAAACAAATCCGTCTGAGATCATGTTAACTTAACACTATTTACCTTATGGGGCTGATATTTTAATGTTAACCATATTTGTTTTGATACAAATTGGAAGGAGACTTGATTTTAAGTGTTTGCATTAACGTTTTGAGATCATAATAACTAAACAGTAACCTGGAAGCTGAAATTTTAATATTTTATGTGAATAATGTGAGGCTCTATTGATTCTATATGAAACAATCCTTTTGTGTATCCATTCGAAATGGCATAACACTTTTTTTTTTTTTTTTATTAAGCCACATGTTAATTTATTATCTTTTAAGTAAACCTTTCCTTATTCAGTGAAGCTCGGCTGTAACGCGGTTGTTTATATCGCGATATCGGGTATAACGCGATTTGGTCTTGGACCCCTTCTTTTTTGGAAAAGGTGTACAATTGTAAAATTGCAAAATTTACCATATTTTCGCCGAAAAAGTACGAAAATCGATTGATTTTAGAGAACTCGCGATTTGTAAATTGTCGTTTGTACAAGAACCAAGATGGCGGCGCCAAACCGTAATAAAACAGAAATACTGTATGAAGATTTTGACTAATATAACCCATCAAAGTGTTGAAAAGGTAATGATTTGTAAATATTTATAAATATAAAATTCTCTCACATCGCTCTGAATGATATAGGTAATCGCGAAATGACCATTTTAAATCGATTTGGAATCGTTTGGGCGATAATAGGGTTCGAGTATACGACATTTGACTTTGCGAAGTAAAAAAAGCTCGGGCAGATCGAGATCTTCGAGATCTTGGATCCGAAAGATCGCGATTTAACCGAGCTTCACTGTATTTTATTATTATTATTATTTTGCTTCCACTAAAATTAAATGAAAAGTTTTGTAAAATATGAAAATTTCCTCTCCCAATTTTGTATTTGAAAACCATAATATTTTTGCTGAAAAATTGATAAAATCCACAAATTCTACATTAAGTCGTTTAGATTTAAATATTTGTTTACTTGTATCACAGTAAATGTATTTCCGTGGAATTTTTTATCGTCTTCATGTGCACATTTTTGCTCAGAAATCCATACAAAAGAAATTATCATTTAGGAATCTCGTGTCCATAAATATGCATGCCAATTCAACAATCATTCAGTGCTTCAAAAATTACTGTGAGCAAAAGCCCACCCACAGTTACTGATTTATAAAAAACAAATCTTCCATTAGCGTGCTGAGAGTTTCAATTTAGTGTCGATAGATGGCAGCACTTGCTAAAGAATTGTCTGACTTGAGTTTATCAAATGTTTACTTTTTTGTGGGATTGAAATATTTTAGAGATTTGTGTTAGAACAAAACTATTTGAAGCCTTTTATCTGAAATGGTGAGGTAATTAAATGGCTGACAGTGTGAAATTTACAATAAATAATTGAAATGTATATATATATATATATATATATATATATATATATATATTTTTAGAAATATAAAACATACAAACATAGTAGCTCGTATTATTATATTTATAAATTAAACAAGAGATAATGTACGACTTCTGCAGACAAGTTCTAAGTAGGAATGAGAAGGAATTAGATTCGTAGGAATGAGAAGAGATCAAGAAAATGTTCACATGGTAAAAAAATTAAATACAATTAAAAGCTTTCTTAAATTTATATTTATAAATATTTTTTTATATTTACAAATTAAACAAGAGGTAATGTACGACTTCTGCAAGACGAGTTCTAAGTTAGATTCATAGGAATGAAAAGAGATCAAGAAAACGTTCACATGGTTTCTTAAATTTGATTAAAAAAAAGAAAGTGCAATCTTAAAAAAATGAAAGAATACAAGCGATCTTTGTATTGCAGAGAATGTTATTCAACAAAACAGCTCAATAATAACGAATCCTGTATGGTTTTTTTTACTATAAATTCTACACAGCTTCGGAATAAATGCACATCTGTGATTGATCACTTGCTGTATTTTATTCTCTGATCATATTTTATTAATTTTAAACAGAGATAGAATTACAATACACGATGAGGATTTAAGAAAAAAAAAGAATTAATAAAAACCTAAATATCAAATTTCAAATCTAGGCGTTTCGACCTGTTCAGCACAGATCATCCTCAGCAATATTTTGGATCCACAGACGATCTTCCTACTAAGAATGGTTTGCCTAACAGCAAAAAAGCCCAGATCCTGCAAATTTGTTTTTAAATTTTAATCTTCGTAATTTCATTGAGGATATTCGTGTTTTTAAATCTCATCTCCCATTTTCGTGTGATGAATTTAAGCCGTTTCATTATATTTTCAGGAGGGTCTAATATGTGGTAATATTCGTTAATTTTGACAATTCGTTAACTACATTTAAGCACGTACAGTAGTATTTAATTCTTCTTTAGAAATCCCATCGATAAAAATAAAAAATAATGAAAAGCAAATGAAAACTTAAAGAATTGCGATCTCCACCACTAGTGGATCGGATGTGGGCCGTCAGTTGTACAGATTTTAGGATAATTCATGATTTTCACTCGAAACATGAGTGTATACAGAGATCCCCTCTCCGAATTATTTATTTTTCTATTATTTTTTTTTTTCTGGTTGGCTGGCCAGTTGAGTTGATTTTGCCACCCCCTCCTCCCAAATTTTAAAGACTACGGTTTTTTTTTTGGTTTTTTTTGGTGGTTGTTGGAAGGCGGCTCCCTTTATCGGTCTTCCCTTGAAATAACATTCTAGAAACACCCCTGCCTTGATCTTCCCGAAATTTTGAAGTTGACCTTTTCTGTTTTTTTTGGAGAGGTGGGGCCACTTTTTAATTCCCTTCATCCCAACTTTCTCCTATATCCTATATTTGTTGTCTATAACTCAGAACATAAGCCTAACTGTTCTATTTATTTTTGTCATTAACTTTCAATGTTCTGTTGATAGTTTGGAGCAGTGCTTCGTAATTCGTTTGTTGCTAATTGTAGTAAAATGTACACCAGGCATTAAAATTATGAAGTACTCGTTTTGTGGCATATGTATGGTCTTCGTGTACTTTGACTTTAATATTAATTTGTAATTTCATCTCAGTGACTGACAATGCAGCTAATTATAGATCTTAACTAATGACACTAACCTGATAAATTATTGACCTAGCAGATATTAATCACTTGGTGATAGAAAATTACAAACTGAATTTATTTTTAATCGATTAGTAACTCCTTCTGGAAGACTGGATTGAAATTATCAATTGATTCCAATCAATATCTTGAAAAAGTTTTTTTTTTTTTTTTATTCCTGATGAAAAACACCCAAAAAAATTATGTAAGTAAATATATATATATATATAATCATTACACATTCCAAATTAAAATAGCTTTGCATACAATTTATCTCTGGCTGACGTTCCGTTTACCTTTCATAGTATAAAGGGCTGAACACACTATCACGTTTACGTTTATGTCTTTGTATCTTAATTGTTTAATGACATAGTACTGTCATCAGGGTCACAAACATTTTGAGTCCCGTAAGGGTTTTTGTTGATTTCGCGACTCAATGCTTGTGATCTTGACGTAACTACGTTACAGAAGCAATTCACTTACATAGATGTAAACATAAACGTTTTAGTGCGTTCAGCACTTAACTCCGGCATATCGTAGTAGATATCATCGCATATCGCAAATGCTGATGGTATAATTATGTGGTAATTTTCTTTCACCAAGAAACTTTAATAACAATGAAATGTAAGGAAAACGAATAAATAAGATTCAATTAAATGATTACAATTAAAAAAAAAGCCAGGAAAAACATTAATTTATAAAGAGCAACCATTTTCTTTTCTATTCTAATTGATAAAATAATAGCTAAATTTATTGAAAGACCTTACTAATGTTACGTATGTAATGTTTCAAAGATTAATTATATTAATTTTTAATTTTAGAAGGACAAGTTTGGAATAGTATTGGATTGAAATTCTAACCATTCTTCATCTGAATTCTCTTTTACAGCTTGGATCACGTGGTCTAATTCAGTAACAATAATAAGCCTCAGTGTTCTTCCATTTGGGCTTTAGAATAATAATATTAGAAACTAAAATGACAAGAAATTAACATCAATATTCATCTTATTTTTACTTCTATTTAATACTTCTTTTCCTTTTATTTATTGAATGAAAGTCCCTATCAGATATTCCATGAAGATTTAAATAAAAAGAATAGTAATAAGTACCGTAATTATTATTCTATTTAGCTGGCAATTTTCATTGTGTTATTGTTTTTTATTTCTATGATTTTTAGGAGAATGATAATTTAGGCCTACTTTTCGTAAATTGTAAGAAATAGTTTTTTATTATTATTGTAATTTTTTTAACTTACTTTGTTTCTTTAGTTTGAGTAAAATTGAGAAAGTTTCAGCGAAAATGATGACAATATAAATTAAAATAAAGTAGGAAAAAAATGATCATCTAACTAACATCTATAAAATTGATAGCAGGATGTACATAGCAATAAAGTATTAATTATGTATGCAAAATGTTTTCAGTAGTAATTCCCATTTGTCTTTCAGTATCGTTTCTTCATTATTTGATTTCTCACAATAATTCAGTCACTTGATTATATAAATGCTGAATATATAATTATCAAGCTCTTAATAAAAATTGAGAAATTTCAGTTGCTTTTTATTTTTGCTTCACTTCTTGCCAATATTAAAATTGCCTATTTCATTCAACTGAGCAATTTTTCCTGAGTTTGTTTAAGTTATAACCAATTCAGTCAACAAGTGGATGAGACTTAAATGAACTTTCGGTGTAAGCAGACAAATTGTCTGCGGAATTCCGACAATTTTTTGAGGAATTTCGCTTCTTAAGACGAAATAAAGCTTAAAATACACAACACTTCTTTAAAATAAAGTAATGTATGTATAATAAATTTAATGAAAATTAACAAATACAGCTGTAAAACGCAAAAAAGCATTAGCTTCTTCCGGAACCTGTGGTTGAATTATGCATCCAATTATTGGTCAGTTGAACTTCGGAATATTTAAAATAATGTATTTTGATTATACAAAAATATCGAATATTAGATGCAGGATATAAATATAGAATCAGAGCTAATGAAACTTACATTTAAGTAAGTTTTTCCTTATTTATACAGGGTTTCGCAGATCGACCGTTTGCTTCACATCAGGGAATTCCTCAATAAATATGTTTCTATATATATATATATATATATTTGATGGGTCTTATATTTTTAGAGATAATCGAGGTTTTCTGCAGCCGGAAGGGATGATCGGAAAGTGTTTTTCTTGACAGGCCATTCAATGATAAAAACATTTTTGGTAGCGTTTGAAAGCTAACATTATGTATTGATAGATTACTTTCATGACAACAACTTATCCGTTCATTGCTTACAGACAAGTATAAAAAGCAATTCTTTCATCAATTGTGCTTGGAGGATCATACCATTTGATCCGTGGGTTGGATTCACTTAGCTTTTTTGCAGCTTTTTTGCAGCTTAATAGATAGATAGTCAAATGACATCGTGTTTTACTTTAAATACTCGTCGGTCCCAGAAAAAAAAAAAGAAACTAAAAGAAAGCCAGTCGAGTCAATTTTTATCTTCATGTCGCCAAGTTTTTGATTGTCGATCACCCCTTCCGGCTGCAGAAAACCTCGATTATCTCGAAAAGTACATGTCCGATCAAAAAAAGTTATTTATCTTTCTTGAAGCATATTTAATGAGGAATCACATGGTGTGAAGCAAACGCGATCGATCTGCGACAGTCTGGATAGTTCAGAAGTGTTGCTTTGTAAAAACTGATGGAACCTCACATACATCATCTCTTATTTTAGTAGGTGCAGACGTCTAATACCAGTGTGGTTCTGAAGGTCAGTCACGAGATAGCAGATGAATTGCCGTTCCGTCAAACACTGTTCTTTTTGTGACTTGTTCTGGTCCCTTTGTTTCTTATGAACGTCTCCAAAAACTTACGAGATATATTCCTTCTAGATGTATTTTGTTCGTGATACCATTTTGTACCATTGTTAAAATATCGGCATTTCACACTAAAGTCCAGAAGGATGGCCGTTCCTGTATTGCGATCTATTCTAGACTTGTTTTATCTCTTTTAACCGAATTCTGGCTGAAGATTAAGATAAATAAAACGACATTTATATTAATTATTAGAGTACCAATAAAAAGTCGAGACGTTTTTAAATCAAAATTAATTGTTATGTACATCCTTCATCCAAAAAAAAAAAAATTCAACCAAGCATAAGCAATCATAAGTATCCTTTGCAATTTTCATGTATCATTCTTGTTCAAATCTTAATATCGCTTCTCCATTACGAAGACAGTTTCTCAATAAACTCCAAAAACTGTATTTCTGAAGGGACTTCCATTCAAAACCTCTCTCTTTATTTAAGTTGTCATCCTATTTGTAAATCTAATGCCTCTTCTTCCGCTTCGTAGTAATTCAAGGGCAGAGTACGCCTCGCTCCAACGGTAGCATTGACTTGGAGCGCTCCCCTTCCCAACTGTCCGCCCTTGCCACCACAGTTCCCCAGTCTCTAGTTCTGCATCGGGTCGAAGGCCGTCACACTCCAACCAAGAGATCGCTTCGGCACAGTCGAATGCTCAACGTTACAATCAACACAGGTCATTACTTTCCTATACTCTCTGATACCGTACTTACCTCGCATAAATTTCCACCTTACGCCATAAAATAAAAGAATAACGCTTATATTAAGATACGCTGGGATAAATATGCCGTGATCAAAGCTTGTTGCTCCTTACTGACATAGTTAAAAAAAGAACTGTACCGCAACAGGTCGCTTACTGATACAGCCTGTACGTTAACGAAGAGAATACTGCCAAGCTGAGCAGTACTCTAAGTCGTGCATCATTGATAAAGAAACACTAAAAAGGAGAATGGGCAGATCTGCACCATCATTATATAGCGATAAGATATATACCTATAGAAATATCTCCATAAATAGAACATTTTTTATTATTATGACTTGCCAATTATTAGTCCGTTCGGAGTTATATAATTCTAGATATGACTTATCTCGTTGACATCTTACTTCCCGGATGTATTAATTAATTATCATTTAATACTTATTTTCAGTAACAGTAAATATTATTTTCATTTATTACATGTAAATAATTATTATTTACTTAAAATAAATGATAATATTAATTATTAATTACTTACTAGTTGACCCGTGCGAATAATTCGCACCAAAAAAAAACACCTTTGAGAAATAATAAACAAATCCAACAGCTGTCGTACGTTAGTTAAACATATTGTCAATAGCTGGCGCCTTTTCCATTTTTATAAAAAGGTTGACCCTTGCGAATAATTCGTATGGTATATTGAAATAATTCGCTATATTAGAATACTGGAATATTTACATGGTATATTGTAATAATTCGCATAATTCAGACACCGAATGGTAATGTAGAAATACATTACTGAACAGATTGCCTTCTACATTTTTATAAAAAGATTTTTAAATAAAGTTTTTTAGCGAAACCATCAATTTTAAAGAATTTGTTTATTTTTTTGTCATTAACGGTGAACGTAATCTTCAAAATGATATCTCAATCATGTGATTTTGATGAAGTATTAAGGGAACTAAACAAACAAACAAAAAAAAAACCTTTAAAAAATAATATATGAGAAATTGACAAATTTTTGTTTTTTTATTCTAATAAATCGTAATTTTTATTAAAATAAAAATTTTTTTTATGTGTTCTTATTAAATAAACGATGGAAAATCATTTTAAAATGCATTTTTATTCAAAAAAGGATATATTTGAATTAGGACGCTGCAGTGTTTCGGTTTCGAAAAATAAGCCGCTTCTGTTAAAGCGTTTCTCCATTTTTATAAAAAGGTTTTTAAAATTAAGTTTTTTAACGAAAGCATTAACTTTAAACAATTTGTTTATTTTTCGTCAGTAGCGGGGAACGTAATCTTCAAAATGATGTCTCAATCATTGATTTTGATGAAGTATTAAGGGAGATATGGCATACCGACACAAAAACACCTTTGAGAAATAATATATAGTGATAATAATCATTATTAAAAGTTAATTAATAATAAATTAGAAAATTATGATATCAACTAGATAGTCATATCTAGACGTATTTAACTCCGAACGGACTAATAATTGAAACGAGTCGTAATAATAACTGATGTTCTATGTAGGGAGATCTTTCTATAGGTAAGGTAGGGGGCCCAAATATCGCCCATCTAAGAAAACCTGCCCATATTCTTGTCATTTATCGTCTCAGTTGCTTGCAAACAATTACAATATATCATATTAACCTTCACTTACATGTTCCTGAACCAATTATCATAGATATTACTATTATTTTGTATTTTTCCTCAATTTTTTTTCAGACAAACCTCATATTTTGAATTTTGTGAAAGTGTTCCAAATATCGCCCACACCATTAAATACTTTGTTTTTTTGCACTTCTTCGCAGTTTTTTGTTTTTTTCTTAATCTTTTCGCAATTCTTTATGGGTGTTGCGAGCTTCTTTTTCTTTGGATCGTCTAAGTTCAGCCCCTTAGGACTTAGTTTCCTTTTGCTGAGAGAATTCATTAGAGCAATTGTGAATGGTGACCCACTCACAAGACTGGGACATTAAATGTTTTGGAAGCTTTGAGAAGACCCATTTTTTTTTATTTTTTACAGCTGTGACAACTTTTCTGTCCCATGTCTTAC
This sequence comes from Thereuonema tuberculata, assembly GCA_023159025.1. Taxonomy (NCBI): domain Eukaryota; kingdom Metazoa; phylum Arthropoda; class Chilopoda; order Scutigeromorpha; family Scutigeridae; genus Thereuonema; species Thereuonema tuberculata. The sequence goes on along the minus strand of JAFIDM010008419.1, from coordinate 50,072,356 downwards.
GTTGAGACATCTGTAATAAACCAAAATAAAATATCGCACAGTGGGCGATATATGGAACAACGAGGTGGGCGATATTGGGCACTCTCTAGCTTGTCAATTTGGGGGACGCTACAGACAAACCGGCTACCTCTAACAAGTTACAGACATTATCAACAGATAGGTTATTTCTTTCACTACTTCACGATATTAGATGGTTGCGATGGCGTGAATAATTCATAAGCTGCAGCACTAAAAGAAACAGCAGGTTCATAACTTACCAGAACGAGAAAACTTCAAGAATTCATAAAAAATAAACGGGTTGAACTAACGGGTTGAACACAGCGTGCTAATGGAAGGAATGGCAAATTGTTTCCATCGGTTCCCGTGTGATAGCATCACTATCCCGTCCTACATCGCCCTGGGCGGTATTAGGAACATAGGCGATATATGGGCTCCCTTATATATATCTTATCACTAAGCAGGGATGGAGCTACTGCCCATTGTATTTTTTAGATTTTTTTTTTTTTTTGTAAAATTTTAGCCGTGAATTTTGTTGTTCTGAAGTGTTGTTCTGTTTGAGTAGAAGAAAAAAAAAAACCCGAAAAAAAGCTAATTTTTAACCTGTTAGTGGTTTCTTGCGCTGTAAAGAGCGGAATTCTGTGTCATCACTTACGGACACTGGCATTTGTGCGAAACAAAACAGGAATAATACGTGCAAGAAGGGGTAAGTAGAAAGAAGTAAGTTCTTCTTATTGCGGAATAAGAACAGAGTTTTCAGTCTGCTTCAAAAAGTGAGGGAATTATGCGAATAAATGCGGTATTTGCGGAGATCAGATTTTGTGGGAATTTAATTTGGTTTGAGCATTTTTAATTTCAAATATTCAATATTGTGTTGTACTGAGAATAAAACATTTCTGTACTACAAAAAAAGGTTGTATTACTTTTACACTGTAATACGTTTGTAATACAGCTCTACTTCGGTATTTTTGATATTTTTAATCTCAAAAATACAGTGACTGTCTTTGCAAATACGTATTATTGGTCGCCGTAATTTTGACGGTAAAAAAGGGGGCAGAAATAATTGACTGTTCTCCACGTTTTTTTTTCAAGGTCAATTTTTTATGTATTATAATATGTGGGAAACATTCGACACCTGATGATCCCGCGATTGATTCAGTTATTATTCGAATCTTCCAATTTTAACAAATCATTATACATGTACTTAAACATTCTGTAATCAGAGGCGCTCCCGATTGCACCTTAGTCGACTTCATTTTTCCGACACCAGATGTCACCGTGGACATCTTCTTAAGGGAAACGATTACAATTGTTAAAATTTTAGTTTGATCATTAAATCTGTGAAATGCAAAATAAATGGAATACGTATAAAGATCTTTAATTTATTGAATTTTTTTTAACATCAGACTCTCCAAATGTGGCTCAAATTCTTTCAGAATTAACAAGCAGCTGCCTCTAATAAAAGTCTCAGCTTCCTAATAAAATAAATAGTGATAAATTAATGTGATTACAGACACAAACTACGATGATTCTTCCAAAAAATAAGAATATAAAGGCTTGTATTAAAAATGATACAAGATACATCCTCTTCTTTTCATTGCTGTATTTCGCAGTTTTATTCCTTTTAACTGCTTCATCAGGCCTTCTTACATATATAGAAAAAACTCTTCGTAAAGCATAATAAAGAATTTGGTAACAATACAGGAATGTTAATAACATCATGATAAACTTTATAATTTGTTGCTTAACGACATTGTTTCTAACAAATGTAATTTGCTAAGTTTTTTACAATTGACTTTTTATATGTTTATAAAACTTTTACGTTACTGAAATTTTTTATTATTGAAATTTTTCTATGTTTTTACAATTGGTTTTAAATTTTTCAAGAACTGTTTGGCTAACTTCTATCCCTTTTTGTTTGTTAAAACATTTAAAGCTGTTTATAACACACGCTTCTAAGATAAATCTGGTTTCTTTGTCATAAATATTTTTATACATTATCTGTACAATCGGATCAGGGTTATG
>JAFIDM010008419.1:50024179-50057325 GCA_023159025.1 Thereuonema tuberculata | reverse complement strand
AAAAAAAAAAGGAACAAAAGTAAGTGTAGTTGATGTGCGAAGTTTCGAACACCCATGCGATAAAATTTCGAAAAAAACAGGGAAATAAAAAGGTCTATTATTTTCTATCTAATTAATTTTAATCCTTATTTCATGAAGAAAAGAGCTCATCCCGCATCACTTTGCCAGTGGCGGCTCGTGGCTGTGAAGTTAAGTGAAGAACTAGTAGGAAAATAATTATATTATAATACATCATAATGTATAACATAAATTATTATAATAACTTCCTTCTTATCTAGTTATAATATATCGTAATATATATATATTATAAATTATATATATATTATATATAATAATAGATAATATAAAATATTATAATAACTTCCTTCTTATCTAATTATATTATAATATATCATAATATATAATATAAAATATTATAATAGCTTTCTTCTTATCTTCGTCTTTCCAACGTGAAAATGGTATTTCTAATAAAACACACACTATATTTTAAAGAGGAATCATATTTAAAACAGCACAGTACTGCGAAACCGGCGCGATCCGAAAAAACTTCACATTGGAAGAAGAGAGCATATTTCTCAGTTGTAACTTCACCTATACGATGCTATATAGCGGGTGACGTCATGGTTGTCATAGCAACCATCTCTTCGGTTATGCAGCTAAGCTCCGCCCCTGAGGTTGAGAAACTTCATACAAAAGCCTACTTCACTTGGCTCGGTGCCAAAACAAAGTCCCGCACCAACGCAACGGCGCGGGACTTACAAAATACAAAAATACGTTTCTATTAAAACCAACATACGTGAGAAGGAAAATAAATTTTTCCTTATAATAATTGTTATATTATAAATAATTGGTGAAGTGCCACTTCCCCTACTTCCCCTGAATAGCCGCCACTGCACTTTGCCTGTATGTGTATTTGCGTTTCCCATCCCCCAACAATTTTGAACTCCTGAATCTGGATCCTCTTGAAATTTGGTGTGCCTATTTAAGGATTAGAGACGAACTAACTTTTATATTTGAAATCTTTTTTTTAAGTGAGTTTTTGTCGAGAAATCAGCGCGGGAAGCAGCGATAAAAATTCCTATAGAGAAGCATTAGGATAGAAATAACGGATCTCTATGACGTTCTTAAAGCAATGAATCCATTTAGCTAATCCATTAATTTGCACGTGGTTTGACAATAAAATTAATGCGACTCAGGTGATTCAAGTAAATCAAGCGCATTTATTAATTTTTTGGGGAAACCGGGAAATTTCTATACTCGCGTAGTTTTTACGATTTCAATTTATAAGCAAACACAAAGAAACAAATAATAATAATAATAATAATAATAAAACAGTATACTGTCTGTTTTTGTTTACGAGAGCCTTCAACGCTTTTGCGCATGCGTCAGGTCTCCTTGGATTTCATGAAAACAGGGATGAGGAGAAATAAAGAGAGGATATTTACTTTTTATCAGTGTTAGTTTACTATTAGCTGCGTTCTATTTGCGCTTTTCGGAAAAGAATTATGGAAAGAATAAATACTATTGCAAAAATAACAGGTACTAAAAGAAAAACAGGTCTTAAGAAAGTGCCCATCTCAACATATCACCCCTTTGCGAGGTAGCATCGTCTGCGTTGTCGTGGTTCTCGCTTTTCGAAACCGACAGTATATAGTCAATCCATTTGAGGAAGGCAGTCCCCTCAGGCGTTGGGACTGAGAACTTAAAAAAATAGGGGAGAAAGGGTATAAGGTAAGTGGGGGTAGGGAGGAAAGATTACAATAGTGTTTGCAGAGCTTGATCTCGTTATTATCGGCTTCAAGTAACTATATTTCCGAAGAGCTGAATTCTCAAAATACTAAAAAAAGGATCACATAAGGCCTTTTTTTAATTCCGTCACAATACCCTGATACCCTTTAACCACTATTTTTTCAAGTTCTTAGTCCCAACGCCTGAGGGGACTGCCTTCCTCAAATGGATTGACTATACTCTCGATATCTCGAAAAATTATTTTTCCCCTTGATATTACATATTCATCTAATGTTAATTTTAATTCTTATGTCGAAGAGTTTTCACTCAAAATCTTGTTATGTCGAATAGTCTTCCAGAAAAATCGCCGTTCGTTGTGTCGAAGCAAATAGAGGTATTTTTTTAAGAAATTCTAGCAATGTAAGTTCATTGTATTTTACTAATTCTTTTCAGTTTAATGTAATTATTTTCGACTACTTTTAAAAAATTAAAATTATCATTGCTGTATTAGACTTATTGTTAACTATCATTACATATTTATACTTATTCTCATCTACCAAGACTCTAATTTTTAGAATATTATTCCGTTTCTTGAGTTTTTACGTGAATTTTTAAGTTTTGGTTATGACCTTATTATCTCGAAAACTCGCTATCTCGAATTTTTTTTAGCGTCCCTGACTTCGAGATATCGAGAGTATACTGTAATAAGAATAATAATAATAAAATTAAGTTCTATCACGAACTTCCGTAGCTATTTTTTTTTTTACAGCCTTCAAAATAAACTTGAATTACAGAAATCTTAACACAACTCCTGTCTCCTTAAGAAGAAGAAGAGTCTTCAACAGAGAGGCGGGAAATAAAAAAATAAAAAAATGAACACAAAACTGCTGAATAATGGAGAAGGTTTTTAAGCGTTAATGAAGTGGTAACGAAATATAGAAAAAGAAGATTTACTTGTGGTTCAACAGCTCAGGGTCAAATGGATCTCGATAAAATATTCCGGCAACGGCGCTTTGCAGACAATCTTTCAAAGGACCCAAACAACTGCAAATGTAATAAAAAAAATATATAGAAGGAAAAAAAAGTTTTTAAGTGAAAGGTTGCCTGGAAACCACATATCTTCACGATCCGCTTGTTATGAGTAAAATCCCTCCTGCTAACACCCCCCCACCCCACTTCCTTCATGGCTAAACGAAAGTGGACTCTTCTTTTTTATTCCTGTCTAATAAAATGCTTGACCATTGGAGATTAGAGCATGAAATGAAAGAAGAAATCCCGCCAAAGCTCAAGTAGCAGTAAAAAGGGCCTCAAAAATAAAAATATTATTTACTTATTTTCTTTTTTTTTTTTTTTTTTTTTTTTGCTACAATGAATAATTCAAGACAAACTTTAATAAAAATATATTAATAAAATTGAAAGATTTGTCTTGGAAGCAAACGTTAGCTAAATGATTCCTCTTATAAATGAATTACAGTAAGCAGTAAATATCCTGGGTAATAATGGATCACATTTTAAATAAAATACTTTTTATTATTTATTATTTATTTGGGATTCCTTATTATTTATTTATTTAAAACTTATTTTTCTTAATTTTCTTTCCCATCGTTCACTTGTCGATTTTTTACATTACTGTACATTTCTTTCCAATGTCCAAATGCAGTTTAAACGAACCTTTTTTCTGCTTTTTAATTTTATATATACAGTAGTTCTTCATTTGTGAAGAGCCTATTCTACTTAATCTTCTCTGAAGTTGTTCATTTGTCTTTGCGTAAACTGACCTCTCTCGGTGGTTTTCATAAGTAAAATTGTTACAGACTTTAAGAAAAAGTTGAAATACTAATCATTGTCTTTATTTTATTCCAAAGGCCTTTTATTTAAATTTAAAGGACATCAATTATTCCCTATTCTTTGTAGAAACACGAGTTTTCTTTCTTTTTTCTTTTAATTTCACCAAAAGCACATTAAATTGTTAATTGAAGTATTACGCCTGATTCGCCTGTAATGAATACCAATAAATTATCCGGAAACTCACATTAATAATGTGAAAGAATTCCATCCAAGTAATTTACATCTGCTGTTTTTTGTTTGTTTTGTTTTATTGTAAGCACACAAGCGGAAGCCTTCATTTAAATTCCAGTTCTGTCTTGAATGAAGACGAGTAAAAATTTTCTATTTTCTGCAAATTAATGGATAAAGGTTAATACTGATTCGTTTTCCATATCTCCATGTTGCGTATTTCCTCATGTATTTATTTTATTTTACACTAAACCCCATTGATTACTGATACTTAAATTGCTGATGCCTTTGCGATAAAAATAATATTTTTACAAACACCACAAAGCGTATTAGAGTCACCCTCACATAAGCTGTACTGGGACCGCTCCATTCACACAGACAAAACCATACATCACAACAGACCTGACATCACACTTGTTGATAAGGTCAACAAACAGACCTACCTCATTGATATTGCAGTGCCTATCGTACAGAAGCAAGAACATACAGAAAGCTCATGCAGACAAGATCAGTAAATACAGAAGCTCCAGAAGCAGTGAAGGCAGGATCGAGTACGTGTGGTCCTGTCCGCCACTGGTCTGGTGCCTCCCACATTGCACCACAGCGTCAGCACGCTAGGACTTCACAAACACACTTATGCACAACTGCAGAAGGTTGTGATACTCAACACAACTCGCTTAGTTAAGGAAATTTATGGACACAACCACACATTTTTCTAAATATTTTTAGATATTTATGTTCCTTAAATCAGTATTTCGCAAATGATTGGGTGCACTAGCCCAGTGACTCAGGTTCTGGACTGCGAACAGGAGAAGCAGGGCGGTGGCTGGGGATTTTTCCACGGTTGTTGTTCCTCCAGAAGGAACCTTGGGTTAACCCTATCAAAAATGGGTACCGGGTTTCTTACTCAACTACATCAGATTCACTGAACCTAAATCTCCTGCGCATCCCAGGGCCTGCAAGGCCTGTAGTGGAACACCTTTACCTTTCTCAGATGGTGAGGCTTGAAAGTGCAGGGCTGAAAATACTCTAATCACTACATTATCTTAATTTACGGTTATCTGTAAAAATGAACAAAGAAAATGCGATACAAAAGCACTAAAAACATAAGACTGAGATCAATAAATGTTGAAATATATCGACTGGAAAAGGTGAGGGTCTATCTAGATGAAAAAGAACTAAGGGCGGAAAAAATCCCATGCAGGAATCAAACCCGGCAGCCTTCAGATGAGTGATTACCATTAGAGTTACGGGGCCCACTAATAATAATAATAACAATCAACCATACATCCCTAGCGTCCCTACTCCCTTGCAAATTTTTGTCTTTTTTTTTTTTTTACACTTGGCAACATGTGCTTTGGTGTTTGACCCACCGTGTTGTCTTAGCAAGGGAAACCCAAGAATAGAAACATCTCTACAATAATCGACAACAACAAGCTTGAAGATTTATTTATAGCTTACTTCAATTCAATACTTCGAGGGAATTGATGATATTGGTCCAAACTACTGAAGACGACAATTAGAGGAAAATTCGATGGAATTTCTTATCATTTTAAATCAGAAATTTTCCATATGGGTACCAGAACGTGAATGAGGGTTCCTTAAAATTAGTGTTTTTTTATTTGCTTTCCCTAGGGTGAGTTTTTATGATTGCTGGTGGGATTTATTTTTGTAGTTACTTTTTTATATTTTTTTTTGAAATCCCCAAGTGCACCAAACTTCAATTAACTTTGACGGCTGCATTGTGGACGTAGCTAAAATTAGTGGGGGGTGCTGCTGCAGAAAAATTTTAGACTTTGTTTTAAAATTGTGTGAAAGGAAACAAACATGTATAAAAAGAAATTTATCAAGTTTATAAATAAATTTTCTTTTTATTCATGTTTGTTTTCTTTAACATAATTTTAAAGCAAAGGCTAAAATTTTTCTGCAGCAGCATCTCCCCCCCCCCCCAACCAACTCTTACCTCCCTCCCCCCCCCCCCCCCAACATTAAAATAAGTTTGGTCCCCTTGGGCATAAATTTTTGTTTTGTTGAATGGTTGAAAGGTGATTTTTTTTTTAGTTATTATCACCTTCTAAAAGGGATCCGCAGTCTAGAAAAGGTTAACAATTGCTTTACATCCAGATTGAAAGAGTCTGCTGCCTCCCATCAATTCCCAAAACGTAGGAGAGTAGAGGTAATCATGCGAGGGGAAAGACAATTACGACACTACAGATGCTGACAACACAGCAGACAACGGGATTTGTCTGTTGGCCGATCCCGCGTGTCCGAGTCGTGGGTGTATTTGCACCTACAGAAACCGTATTCAGAAAGTCACGAAAAACTGTAGTTTCCTATTTGAAACCCTGGTTCCTGTTCGGAGCCTTGAACTTCCTCATTCTTGAAAGAGCTTCAAGGACGGATCTATTGCGACAGAAAGGGGTGTTGGGCTGGCTCCCTCTTAAGTAATCGAACAGAGTAAATAAATAATCAGTCGCTCCCTACCTTGAATAATAATGAATCACCGTACGCTGACGTTCTAGGTGATTTTTTTTTCCTTTCATCTGTAGCCAAAGTAAAGTTCAGTTCGACCCTTGGTATTTGACAAAAAAATATCGGCTTTAACTTGGAAACTCGAATGTAGAATTCGAGGGGGCGGATTTATTATTTCCTAAGCTAGGGTTTCAATTATTAAAATGAAACAAAATGGCTCAGACAAATAGCAAGCCATCTTAAGCTATTCGAAATGAATTGCTAAGGCTAATTTAATCTCATTAATTAATTATCAAATTTGGACACCTGATTCCATTGTCTCAGGATAACAGATAGGATTTCGAAATCTGCGATCTTTAATATGCATCGTAATTATTTTCTCTCAATTTGTCTGTGATTACTGAAATTTTAAAAATTAAAGAATATTTATGTGTATGACTTGAATGTAGATTAGGTTGTGGGCCCAGTAGCCGAGGATTAAGGGCGCTTGGCTGAGGGTTGGAGGTGACGGGTTCGATCTTCGGCCTCCGCGCAGCGCGGTGATTTTTCCATATTTCATTCTCCTCCGAAAGGATCCTAGGGCCTAACCAGCCCTCTGAAGAAAGGGTTTCTTCCGTGGGCTGATCTCAGTTGGAGCTGAAATGTTGGAAGCCTTACCTTCAGCGCCTCGATAGGCAATTGCGGGCACCTATGGGATACCTATACAGATTCGTTACAGAATAAAGCAGATTGAAGTTGGAAACAATTAATTTCATTGCCTTTTGCCTTTGGGAGGTCATAGCCAGGTTGGCTGATGACTTTACCTTAGGTGTGCCTTTCTGATTCATTTTTATCGAGGAGGCAGGCTAGGGCTGATGATCCAGTAGAATGGTGAAACAGATGTTCCCTAGTCCTTCTCATAAAAATGAATTGGAAAAGACAATTGTTTTTGTTTATTCTTGTGTTGGGCCTTGCAGTCATTTTCCAGTAGAATTGACAGCACGTTAAACCCATTTAATTTTGCTTTGTTGCGGCCTTTTCCTTTGTCTTTTTGTTATTTATTGTTGTTCGCCTACTAGTCATAGGGAACTTCCCCGATATTGCCTCTCGGCTTTTCGGGAATTAATTTCATTGCCTTTTGCCTTTGGGAGGTCATAGCCAGGTTTGCTGATGACTTTACCTTAGGTGTGCCTTTCTGATTCATTTTTATCGAGGAGGCAGGCTAGGGCTGATGATCCAGTAGAATGGTGAAACAGCTGTTCCCTAGTCCTTCTCATAAAAATGAATCGGAAAAGGCAATTGTTTTTGTTTATTCTTGTGTTGGGCCTTGCAGTCATTTTCCAGTAGAATTGACAGCACGTTAAACCCATTTAATTTTGCTTTGGAAACAATACTGTAGGTGAAAACTTCAAACGAAACTACGACAGCTACGTAAAAATGATAAAGAAGCAAGGTTACTTTCGAGGCTACTTTCCACAAGATGAAAGTATCTAATTATTCATCTTTTTGTGCCGATGTTGACAGAAAATTCCTATTTTCATATTAATGAGAAACTGTTAACAGAAATACGCACTGTTAACTGTTAATTTTTCAAATATAAAGGATTCAGCGTACTTGTCCATGAATATTCATATCCAAGTTTCCGGAAAATTCGCTTCTCGTTCAAAAATCTTGAAGAAGCCCCCCCCCCCTCCAAAAAAACAAAACAAAAACAAAACAAAACAAACAAACAAACAAACAAACAAACAAACAAACAAAACAAAACACCCATAGGCATTGATTGGATGAGCTCAGGAAATAAGCAGAAAGAAAGAGTAAAAACTAAGCAACTTGTTGGAAAATAACCTAGACTACAAGTGCAGACATATTTCTGTAAGATGCTAAAATTCCACGAAAGTTAATTGCAATAGCAGAATTCAGGCTCAGAAATAAGTTTTTTTTCTCATAAGAATCCAACAAGCTCAATTTAATATTTTTTTTTTTTTTTTTTTTTTTTTTTATTTTTTTTTTATTTATTTATTTCTAAATTTAAAATTACAGTCCTGCTAGGTTTTCAAAATGAAATCCTGTGATGCAGGTGCTGAAAGTATAAATAATTTATATTTGTAATTTAAAAAGTATTAATCATATAAAATCATATAAAAATTATATAATTACGCAATTATACGAATTATATTTAAATTAGATTCAATTATATAATTATATAAAAATCAATATATCACAGAAATATAAAAAGAAAATCAAATACAAAAAGAAAATTATTATAAATATCATTCATTACAATCAAATTTAAGGTTCCCAAATTATTTTTTACTTATTATTCTAATTACAATTTCTTTCTTTCAATGTTTATACTGTATAACATTACTATATAACATAATGCTTATACTGTATAACATTAAAAATTTCTAAATCTAATTGTGAAAATAAAACTTTAAATAACAATCTCTCATGCCAAAATTATTCAACTAAAAAATATATAAACAAAATATCAATACACAAGACCAAAAACACACAAAATATAAATATAGTATATGTAATCAAAAATACCTAAATATTCCAGATAATTTCGCCAAATATTTATTTTCGAGATCCTGAGGAATTGGTACGTTTTACAGATAGATCATGCCCCTCATTGTCTATGTTATGAAGCGCTTTTGTACTGAAACTACAAAGAAGAGATAATAAAACTTTGAGCAGTGGACTTTAGACTTCTCTTCCGCGCAAATTCTGAGACCAAGCTAATTCTCCGATGGCGTTCATGGATATTAAATCCACACTCTGTTCTTTTACAACTGTCGTAATTGATATTTACTTTAAAATAGCCATAACAAGTATGTTCATTTGAAAATATTTACTCCATTTATTTTACATCTACATATATTATATTTATTACATCTATTTATTCAAAATAAACTTAATATTTCGTAAGTTTCTTTTGTATGTTTTTTTTCTTTTCTTTTTTTTTTTAAATCAAATTCGACCTTCGTCAAAGTAGGAATGGAACCCGTTCGTAAGTTTCAGCTATCAATATAGGCAAAATTGAAAGCTAAAACTGACATATCGAATTTGTTTCATTAAATGCATTACATTTCACAACAAACAACGGCTCTGATTAGTTCCATACCATGGTAGTTCAATCCGAAGATTGGTTCAAGTCTACAGAGCCCTAATGACCCCGGAAGGGCGACCCTTAGGAGAAGCCGTAGCTATACAAGGGAACAGATACTGGAGTGGATTCCCGTTGCCTTCTCCAGGACGCCATTACGGAATGACGTCAGACCGTAGAGAAAGTGAAGGAGAGGCTAACAACACAGGAAAGGAAATTGAAACATCCATGCTCTCGACCGGGATTTGAACCTGGGCACCAGCACATTGGCCTCACGGCAGACCGACGCCTGAGACCGCTCGGCTCTGATTAGTTCATTAAAATGTAATTCCTATCTCCTTTTAAACAATGGAGTTAAAATAGCGAAAACTTCTCAAAAGAATAGAGATCAGTGGTAACAATGAAAATTCTAGCTTTGATGTTTGTATTCATAGTACTATTTATCCATATAGAGGATAAGTATGACTCTGTTGGAGAAATGAAGAAGCCGAACTCCGGATAGTCCAAGCATCAGTGAATCAACAATACAACATTACATTATCAATTTATGCGATCCGATGTTATTTGTAGATAAGATCTCAATTTCGTCCCTTGCTTGGGACATCATTCGGGGAACGGTCCTTTGCTCTGCTGTTTTATTGCAAGCGGCGTTCTTAATTTTACCGACCAAATGCACAGATGCTGTGTATCTCAGATGATAAAAATGGCGGCAATGCCTGACAAGGAGAGGACATAAGTTGTACATTGCTGATTTCAATGCCTTTTTTTGTGAGATGAAAGTACAAATGAAGTATTTTAAAAATATATATATTAATACACAAAACTCTAACAGAAACAAATTTATTTCTATTTTAGTTAAGTTTATTTGTTAATATATAAATGTATTATCTTCGAATGATAAAAGCAAAAACGAATTCTTACGAGTTTCATTGCATTACTTTCCGTAAATCAAATGCAATTTTGAAACAGTAAAGAATATAAGAATTAAATTTAATATATTACAAAGCTACATAAAAATCGGGCGGAAATGTGAAATTTGTATAATCCTTTAATTCGCTCTTTTTTCATATTAAAATAAAAAAAATGAAAAAAATATTTATGTAATATTTTTGAATTTATTTTGATATATATGACTAGAATTAAAAAGAACAAAACCCATTAGTATTGCTTTTTAGTAGAATATCCAAATTACTTAAATTTAACAATAGATGCCGCTGATGAAGCAAAGTTAAATTGGCATTGTAAGGATATTATTTGAAAATATATACGTAAGCATAACTTAACTGCTAATTAAAAACAGTATTAATGAGCGACCCATTTGGGAGCTGTTGTGATAGCAATCAAAATCGGTAGCTATTGCTACCTGTCCTGTCCGTCCGACCGTGTCTGCCCCTCCCTATCAACTCCCGAACGGAAAGTCGGATCGACAAAGGGATTTTGCCAACGTGTTCAGAGGCCTAAACACTGTAGGAATGGGGTATTTTCAGGGGCCAACACCCTCCCATGTTCGAGCTGTTTGGCATTGTTTTCATTGGATTTCCGCTATTAGCTAAAACATTAGAAAAGCAAATCTCTGATTTCAGTTGTCAGCTATAGCTTGATGGGTAAGGTCCCGGCTTCGTATACTGAAGGTTTTCGGTTCGAATCCCTAAAACTCATTTTTTTTTTTAAATCTTTTTTTTTCTCATTGTCCGCATGGGTATATATTTTTTTTTCTTCTTATTTTTCTAACTTTTTTTTTAAAATTTTCCTAACTATGTACTTCCCCCTTTAATTATGTTAGACGTATCCATATATAATACGAATGTTGACAGTTATTATTAGAAATAAATACAACAACATCTTTTCTTCTTCTTAAACATCTTTGTATCAATAAGCCTGAAGAAGCAGATAAAGTGTCATCTGCGAAATATAGCTACGTTTAAGAAGAAGAAAAGATGTTGTTGTTTTTATTTCTAATACTTCCCCTTTTTTATTAATTATTATTAAATATTTTTTATTATTATGGGTCGACATTAAATTATTTGCTTTAGCACAAAATTAATTCCCCCTTTGTTTTTATTTTTTTATTTTATTGGTTGGTAGGATCGTACAACTCTTTTCCTTCTCCCCCGCTGTTGTTGTTCTTCTTTAAGACGTTCCTTCGGCAGTCCACCGATGCTTTAACATTTCGTCGTCACCTTTTGTTTGCCTTTTGCTACGGATCCGTTTCTTGGCTAATTATCAGAAAACCTTAAAGACTCGTTGCCTCCATTCAACTTCCTTATCTGGCATCCAATGGATGCTGGGTTCTTTTGCGACCAAAGGGCATCATCCTCCCACTCAATGCAACGAACTGGGGCTCTGGGTTCCCACCACCTTATCAGCAACAGCGCAGCCAATTTATGGAGTCATGAAAAGTAAACTAGTGATAATTAAGGCCAAGGTTTTATCAAAGGAATGTCGCAATTTAAACCAAATTTAATAAAAAAAATTCACTTCACGTCATTTGCTTTAATTTTAATAAGTTTTCTTACAAAAACATTTTTTTCAAGAAAGTTAGGCCCTTATTTACAAGCTCCGAGTGAGACTGAGATTATATTACAACTTCCTAATGGTCTTTGTTTTCTAAATAATAAACACTATTTCATACGTACTCCATTATAGGAAGCCACGTACGTCTGATAATAGAACATCAATGTTAAATTCCTAAGGCGCCTTCTCAAATGCCTCAACGTATCTAATTTATTCAGCAGTTAGGCCTATTACTGTGATTTGTTTATCAGGTTACCTCTCCGTTAATTAGATAAATCATCCGAGATTATCGAGGATTTCAGATCTTGTAAGCGTCCTGGGATAACAGTGTTTCCAAGTATTATTTTATTTCGGATTACAAGAGATTAGAAGAGATTTATCTCTTCCAATTAAAAAAAACTATCTATCCAGGGCGAAAATCTCGTTTTATTCAAAACAGACGCGAATTGATTTATAATTCGCTGAATCGCCACTGTGATTTCAATGATTTTTTTTTTTTTTTTAATAACAGAATTTGATTGAGGCGGGAAAAAAAAATCCCTTGGCAATAATGTCCGAAAAGCGATTTTTTTTGTTTTTCGGTATTCAAATGAGTACCCGAAAAAACGAGCTCTCCACTCCGAAATCACACGACCGATTTTAGTGATTATCTTTATAATAACTGATAAACTAATGTTTAAAAAAAGAAATCAAACTGAAAATTGTTTTTATCCTGATAAATAATCGTCGAAGAACTAGTTAGATCTACATAGTTACAAACATAGCTGCAGTTCATTTTGTCAGCAAAAGGACAAATAATTTTTCAACCTTCAAAAATGGCGGCAGGAAAATCGACATAACATTCCAACGACACTGATTAGTTAAAGCTTAGCTCCACAGTTGTTTCAGAAACTAAAAAAAAAGACTAAGAGAACAGTAATATTAATTCTCGACTCTCCCGCTACAGCGACACCACCATTGAGGGTTCCGGACAGACAGTGGTGTGATTTTTTTTTATTTGCATGACATTTTTTTTTTTTTTCTTTTTATTAATGCGCTTCTTTGGCAGCCGAGTAAGAAGCTGGTTGTCAATCTTTTATCACTTTTTATAGTCCTTTTACTTCATTTTTTTTTGGTTCTTGGAAAATTCTCATGTAAATATATGTATAAAAATAAAATATCTTATCTGAAAAACCTATTCCATTTCCCTGCTCCACCGTTGGTTAATCTCAAGATAAAAGAGTATTGGCTGATAATGGTGTAATCAGGAAGTGAAGATTTCCCCATTCTGACCTCTGATCTTCAGGTAAAAGAGCAAATCAGCAGAAGAGAACATTCGAGAGAAAATGCTGATTTAAAAGAAGCTGATTAGCCTAACGTTTATTTCTTGCAGCTTTCTGATTTTAATTTTTGCGAAAGAAATTCCGTTAGCTTCTCTCAAGAATACTTAATTTACTTCATTTTTTTTTTGGTAAAAAGCAGAGGTTACGCATGGCTTCTCATGGAATCGAGAAGCCTTTTCGAATGAATTTCAAAATCAAACCTAATTTCATTTGTGTTAAGAAAACGTAACAACAATATTAATTAAAGTATGTCAAATGAGAGAAGAACCTCCAATCAGAGAAGTACTACTCGGTTAGTCACAATCCACGCCCAAGCTCCATAGATTAAACAAATAATGTGTACAGTGCGGTTTTAAAAGGCAGAGCTACCACTGCCGGAGGATTTTACTCCGCAGAGGGGTGATACGCTGAGATGGGTACTTTAATAAGAAATTCTTTTGGACATTTTCGCTTTTAAGAAAAAAATAACGTGGAGCATTTTTGCAATAGTATTTATTCTTTTCATAATTCTTTCCCGAAAAGCGCAAATAGAACGCAACTATTAATAAACTAACACTATAAAAAGTAAATATCCCCTCTTTATTTCTCCTCACCCCTATTTTGAAGAAATCGAAGGAGACCTGACGCATGCGCAAAATCGCTGAAGGCTCTCGTAAACAAAACCGAAAAGTACGTGCACTTCAAGACGCAGGTGAAGAAAATAAAATAAAACTCTGGAAAGCTACTGCTAATGCAAGAGGCATATTAATTTCAACTGTCGGCGGCAATGTCACTTCAACACATTGAGCCCCGCAGTTTGTCGCCATATTTTAGATTCATCCTGTATACAGTATAAATAATACCAAAAATAACAAACAAACAAAACTAATTTTTTTGATATCACCATGCGGATACTCGAACGTTGGCCCGTCAGTATTACTTCTTTTTTTAGTTTTCATTATAGGGTTAATCAATCACACCATCATCCATCACACTAACAGAAGATCTACGTATATTACAGAAATGCAATCGACGTATGCGTAGACAGCCCGAAATCAGTATAAAAAAACAACAATCTATATTACTAAAATCTTTTATTTCTCTGTCTGTTTGTCCGGCGCAATTGTTAATTTCCCGTGAAAAAATTTCTACATAATGAATGAAACGTTCGCGACGGGAATCGAACCTGTAACCTTTTGATCCGAAGTCAGACGTCTTATCCCTAGGCCACAGGGACTACATTCAAATTATTGTTTCTTATCACTCCTTTTGTGTTTGTGTGTGTATGTGGCGCAATCAGAGAAGAGCCAGAGAAAAAAGAAAGTAAATTAAGAAAAAAGAAAGTAGATTAAAATTTAAATTTCAATGTTCATTTTTTTAGCTTCTCTCCGTCAACAATGGCGTGCGCTATCAAATAATGAGTTCATTCAAAAAGGACTAAAATATCCCTTTTTGCCAAAACCTTTTGGAATCGATTCTTCTTGGATTATCTCTTAATTACCAGGGGAAGACAGGGGGATGGCCTAGTGTTAAAAGAAATAGCAATTCACGTCTTTAGCCTATGATTTTAAGCCTATTTTCTTAGTCTTTCCGTATGTGTGTGTGTGTTTGGGTGTATTCCCTCGTAATATCTTTTGAATCGTTGGTTAAAACTTGGCCTGCGTATTTGACGACTAGGAACGATCTGACGTCTATATTTGAAATCTTTTCCAAATGAGTTATTGTCAAGGAATTAGCCTTTAGAATGAAATTATTTCATTCATTTTTTTCACTCAACCTTAGTAGATAACAACCAACACTATTAATAGTAGATAACAACCAACACACCTTTGTAGGTTTTTTTAGTTTGGAAAATAAGCACAAGACTTTGTTTACCGTAGAGTTCACTCACGTGACACCAGATGACAGGACAACTTCACCTTCGATGATGGAATCCCGATTGGCTGTCTCCTAATCCTAACAAAATTAGTTTATGTATATAAATCTCTTTCCTAGTCACTTATAAGTAACTTACCTGACGAAGACCTGAGCAATCCACTGCCGGACGAAACTGTCCTGTTTTGTAATGAATTCTTTATATATTTTATAAAGTTTTAATATATTATTTCTATTCTAAAGTAGGCCAATGTATGTCGCTTTTATTATTTTATACTCATATGAGCATAAGAAAAAAACTTTTTTCTACCTATAGAACTTCTAAATTTGTTATGAATACAACAACAATTACAAAATTTACAGTAATACAATAACCGATCTCAAGCTTAATACAAATCTTTATTCAACATATCATATATATTGTGGTAAACTTTACATTTTTGTATTGTTAATTGAACAAAGATTTATGCTAAGCGCGAGATGGGTTATTGTAAACTTTGAAATTGTTATTATATTCATAAAGAATTTGTAAGTTTAGAGGAAGAAGAAAGTTTTTTCTTATCCTCATATGTAAACCTGAAGATGTTTTTTGTTTAAAGGAACGAAATATAGTAAGTAAATAAAGATGTTTTTCAAAGACATTGAAGAGGAGACGTGTTTATTTATGTGCAGTTTGGTTGTTCATCTCTTAATAATTTTCTACACGTTAAATTTGTTTTTGTAATTATAGAAAGTTTGATTGTTCCTTTTTAAAAAATGCCTTTTGAACTCTAACGATCGTTAGGCTACAGGTTTTTCTGGTGCACTTTCGCATCATTTTTAATTGTTGTTTATTTTGTTTGAGAGTCACTGTCGGGGGCGAGGAGGACTTCCATTTCTGTTTCAATGTCTCTCTCTCTCTAGTCATTAAAGGAGGTTGGATCGGGTTGATACTCCCTAATAAGGACGAAAAGGCCGTTCCCCATTCCATCAGTTGACAAAACACCAAAGACGTGTTTTATTTATTTATGTGCATTGGTTGTTTTTTTTTTCATTTTTTAAAATAATGCGTATTTAATTACTTTTTTTTTTAAAAAAAATGCAAAATTTATATTGTCCCATTCAACACATCTTATAATTTGAATGTAAAAGTAGGGTTTTCTTTTTTTTTTTTTTTTTTTCTTTTAAAAAATAAAAAAAAAAAAAAAAAAAAAAAAAAAAACAGAAAAAACTGAAGAAATACATTTTAAGGACAACTTCTGTAAACTTCTTGTTTTTTCTTGCATTTTCAATTAAGTTTTAATTTTAATAATGCTATATGACTTAATAAAAATATATATATATTGATTGAGCAATAGTCCTATAGTCATGACTATTCAATTATATAAAAAAAAATGCTATTGAAATTCAGTTCAACAAACTTAACCATAAGTCACATTAAGAGTAATTAACTTAATTTATGAAGGATAAACGGACAAACCCACGTACTAAATTCTCTTTGAATCCTGAAAAAAAAAAGCGAACGATAACACGTGATTATACGAGATTTCTTAAACACATGCAAGAATCTTTTTTTTTTTTTTTTTTTTATGGTTTTAGTTGGAGACCTCTTGTCAAGAAACACTAACGATGAGTTTCCTCTTTCGGCCACCCACGCGTCGCCACAGCGGTCAAGGGGTCAAGTCAACACATGGGAAACAAGGAAGAAGACAGGATTTTAGGCCTAACAAACAAACCAAACTATCAAAATATAAGTCATAAAAATTAAGTGGAAGTGATTAGAAATAGAATTTTCCTCGTCTGTTGATTTACAGTCGGAAAAAAAAAGTAAGATAAATATAAAAAAAAGCAAGACGTATTACATTGAACAGATATAATTTTTTTTTTATTCTGATCGGTCTCAAATTCATTACTAAAGATTAAATTCATGAAATAAAGCTTTCTTTTACGTGCGCAGTTAAATGTACTAAAAACCTCAAACAACGAACACGCAAAGGAAACAAAGGTTCTCGCAACCTGAGCCATTATGTCGCGAATCTGGGACAGCTGTTTCAGTCTTATTAGTCTTCTTCAGCCAGATTTACCTTTGTCATGGTTAATGCTTTGTGTGTGTTTTTGTTTAGGAGACCACTCCCGGGTGTGAGAATGGCGTCCTTAACTATATCATGCACTCTGAGCCTATCATCAAGGGTAAAAATCTGGCTGAAGAAGACTAATAAGGCTGAAACAGCTGTCCCAGATTCCCGACATGATGGCTCAGGGTGCGAAAACCTTTGTTTCTTTTGCCTGGTCGTTTTTTGAAGTTTTTATTACATTAATTTTATGAAGTTTCAACCATTACCATACCATGGTAGGTCAATCCGAAGATTGGTTCAAGTCTACGGAACCCTAGTGACCCCTAGGAGAAGCCGTAGCTTTACAAGGGAACAGATACTGGAATGACATCAGACCGAAGAGAAAGTGAAGAAGAGGCTAACAACACAGGAAAGGAAATTGAAACATCCATGCTCTCGACCGGGATTTGAACCCGGGTACCGGCATACTGGCCTCACGGCAGACCGACGCCTGAGACCGCACGACCACGCCGGCACGGCTTTCAAAAATTACCAAGGGATAATTTAGTAGGATGTAACTGGCATTCGAAAATAGTCTAACAAAATTAACTTCACACTGGAATTTTGAATAGGTCTTCCATGATCTCCTGAAATCAATAGTTGTTCACAGTTCAACAAAGTTCAGTTAATCAAAAATTAACTGCAGTCTTTAATTAGAAATGGTTAAGGTAAATGTTTGTTGGAATACTTCAATGTTTTCTACAGTAATTTGAAATAGAGCACTTTCAAATTAAAGATGCCAAAATTCACAGAAATGACAAACTGAAAATTTAACTTCCTTAAAATAAGGAGGATGTTAAAAATGCTGTTTGTAATACAGATACTGTGCTTGCACCCCGAAGTTACGATGTTTGCTTCAGAGTTACGTACAATTTGCGTACGCTTTGTGTGCACCAGTATATTTAATCAGATTCCTTTCAAAGATGGTTCTGTTCATGTTTCTTGTGTTTGGCCGTTTCTCTTTGACAAATTTTTATTTTATTGTGATTAAAGTAGTAATTAAGTTAGCAGCAAATTTAACGTGCATAAATCATAATTACATCATTAATAAAAACCTAAATAAAGATTCTCTTAGCTGTTTTTAGTATTTTTGATACCGGGAATCCAAGACAGGCTGTTTCCTAACTATCATCATTTGGATTTCCGATATCAAAAAAATAGACTCAGTGACTCTTTATGTATGTTTTTATTTGATGTTAATATGATTTTACGCATGTTAAATTTGTTGTCACATGTATTTTTTTTATTACAATTAATCTTTCATAAGCTAAGCGTATGCTAGCTGGGATTAATTGATTGGCCTTTTTTGTTCTTAATTTATATTTTGATGTTTTTAACTAAAAGGGCCGTTGTTTGGTTGAATTATGTTTTGTTTACATGTCTTCTGAGTTCACTGAGCTATAGATATTGGGTGAATCCAACTGACATTGATGTTAGGAATCCAGAACAGTCTGTCGGTATCAAAAATACAAAAAAAAAAAAAAAAAAAAAAAACCCAGCAAAGTGAATCTTTATTTATATGCGTTTAAGTTTTTAATTGTGATGTTAGTAATTAAGTTAATTATCCAATTGATAGACGGAAAAAAAAAATCTACATAGCTTGAACTTACGGACATGCTCCGGAACCTAGTCTGGCGTAAGCAGAGGTATGGTTATCTGTTTTAAATCTAAATTAAATGACTTTTTTTTTATTTTTCATTTTAATTTAAACACTTTTTAATGACACACACACACACCCACACACACACAGACTGAGTTGTGTGATAAGCCTCACTTTCCCAGGAAAACTGACTAAAACAAAATCCTTGGGAAAGAATATGGAGAAGAGAAGAGGTCTGAACGTGCTGTGACTGAGCTCAGTGGATCAGTGTCGTCCGGAAATAATTCCACTAATCAAGTCAGGAAATGTTCTGCAAGAAGACGATCGTCATCATTCGACTGACATTGGCGCCTTTCTACGATAACATCAATGATGTGATCAGCTTCTAATATCCTCCAAAAGTATTCATCAACAACGCAGCTCTAAATGGGATTTAGGAACACAGTTTTACTTTAATGTTTTAAAGTGTCACATGTCACTTTATGGTGAACAAAAAATAATTTACTTTAAAAGCTGTAGTATTTTTTAGCCTAATTTCCAATAATAAAAGGACGTTCATCAACTTAGTCTGTGTGTGTGTGTGTGTGTGTGTGTGTGTGTGTGTGTGTGTGTCTTCCATTAAGAACTTTTGAACCACTAGATGGATCTTCTTGGAACTTGATATACCTATTTAAGTAGAGACAATCTAACTTTTACATTTGAAATCTTTCCCAAATGGGTTCTTATCAAGGAATTAGAGTAAAAGGCGACGAACATTCCCATGCTACGACTTAAACAGGATTGGTCGCGTAAATTACATGATACATATTTTACGTAAATTATACATAATTTACATCGTGTAGAAAAACTAATTTTTTACAGGAATTTCTATGCGTAATAAATTACTTTCATGGTAGTAAATTAATAAAAAAAAAGCCATGCTAATACAATTGGCAAGAATTTATTTTAAATACAGTAAAACCTTTTTAAGTCGTCACCCGGATGAGTCGTCACTCCGCTTAAGTCGTCGTTTTCCTTTGGTCCCGACAAGGTCTCATAGACAGTAATGTAAACTGTCCCTCTTTTACTCGTCACCAAATTTAATTCTACTTCGGATAACTCGTCACCCTCAAAACTGGCGAAAAGCATCTTTATTCTCAATTTTGCCTGCCCCGCCCCTTCACTCTAAGAAAGCCTAGCCTTTACGGAGAATTTTCACGTGGGAAATTCACTTGGGAAATTACACACTTCTCGCTGCGACTCTTGTCAAGAGTAGACGTTTTTCTTGACCGCTACTGAGTGTGATTTCATTTCATAGCGAGTAAGCCCCGAAAATTTAAAAGCGGTCGAAATTGTTTTTCTTCCTCCAAATTTAACTGCATTTCTTCAGCCTTTAGATCAAGGGATAATTCTTGACTTTAAACGAAAGTACAAAAAAATGCTTGTGGACATGATAAAAGCATTGGATAGGAACGAAAAGCTAGAAGTTTCGGTTTTAGATACGATTAACTATGTGCACAAAAGTTGGAGTTCCATTTCATTACAAAGTGTTTCGAATTGTTTCCGACATGCAGGGTTCATAGCAAACGCAATCCTTAGCAAAGACATCATCGACCCAGAACCATTAGAGACTTTGCTGCAAATCGCAAATGAAAAAGGGTGCAGCGTCAATGACGTTAATGCGTTTATCAACATTGATAACGACATCGCAATCTGCTCACAAGCGACTGTAAAAGCTTTGGCATCTGAATTTTTGGAAGAAAATCAAAACAGTTCGTGAGGATAGCGATGTCAAGAATATAGATCAAACCACACCTAACAAGACAGAAACAATCGAAGCCCTAGAGAAAGTTCGACAGTACTTAACATCCATTCAAGGTACAACAGACGAAGAATTTAAAGCCTTAAGTATATTAGAAAAGAAAGTTATTTCCAGTAATCAGCACCTTCATCAATCAACACTGTTGGATTATTTTAATGCCAGTAAAAGAAAATAAAATGTGATAAGTATAAAATATGTTGTTTTTTTTTTTTATTTTCCACTCATTCATTTGCATGTATTGATTTATGAAAATCTTGTTTTTCTCATCGAATCCTATAGTAATTCATAAAAATATTGTATTTCAGTGTTTTTCTTTTTGTTTTTGTTTTTTTGTTTTGTTTTTATTCAAAAATGCCCACTCCGCTTAAGTCGTCACTCCGCTTAAGCCGTCAAAAATGTTCGGTCCCTTGAGTGACGACTTAACGACGTTTTACTGTAGTTTCATTTATAATGAAACAGAAATGAAAATAATTTGAGTGATGAAGTTTAATAATATGCATACATACATACAGGGTGGCCGGGAAGTTCCCTACCGCTTATCACAATTATAATATAAATACGGGAAATTCCCGGCCACCCTGTACATACATACATACATGTATAGCAGGGTGAAAATTTCCTGAAAGCCACCAAATCCAAAATAGAGTACAAAAAAGACCAGTACAATACTCGACTAGAAGCTTGGAAAAATAAGCCCCTTCATGGGGCTTTCTTCAAAAAAATCGAACATAAACATGACAAAAATATCATCTGGACTTGGCTAAAAAATGGTACATTGAGAAAGGAGACTGAGGGTCTGCTCCTTGCTGCACAGGAACAGGCCCTTCAGACCAATGTTATGAGGGCCAAAATACAAGGCACAAGCACCAACAGCCTTTGCAGACTGTGTAACAACCGAGAAGAAACTGTAAATCATATAATCTGTGAGTGTTCTACAATTGCTAACACAGAATATAAAAAGCGACATGACGATGTAGCCAAGAAAATACATTGGGCACTATGTCGTAAATTTGGATTCCATACATCAGAAAAACCCTGGCATCACAGTATAGAAAAGGTCTTGGATAACGGGCAAGTTAAAATCCTCTGGGATTTTCGTATTCAAACAGACCAGCATGTAACAGCTAATACGCCTGATATTACATTAATTGAACAACAAAATGTGACCCTAATTGACATTGCCATCCCTGGGGACTGTAGAGTCCAGGAAAAAGAACTGGAAAAAATCAACAAATACAGGGCTCTGGCACTTGAAATTACACGAATATGGAATAAAACAACTACAGTGTTGCCAATCATCATTGGTGCACTAGGAACACTATCACTTAAATTTATGGACTATTACACCAGACTTGGAGCACCAGCAATAACAACAGCTGAATTACAAAAGACAGCCATCATTGGCACTGCGAACATTTTACGTCAATACCTTAGCAACACTTAGGCCCCTGGTTGAGGCCCGTCTTGCCTAAGAAAATGCCAGTGATTAAACGTGATTTTTTGTGTTTGTTTGGGTGAACGTTTACACTGTGTAACTATTTTTTAAAAGAGTAAATTTGTTATATATATATATATATATATATATACAGTGTTACCTCCGAATAACGGACAGTCACGGGACCGGAAGTTTTGTCCGTTATTGGGAGGTGTCCGCTATTGGGGAGGACTGTCTTTTTTTTATTTTTTAGCTTATAGCATGTCATTTAATGAAAAATTACGTACAATCTTAATTAAATTTCCACAATTATCATTGCGATATGAGAGAATATGAACAATTGCAAATTATTTACTATATTTCTTTTTAAATGAGTGCTAATCCGTTTGTCTTACTTAAATAATGATAAAATTAATTTCTAGCCATCCATTTGATGCCTTAAACGTGTCCAATCCTAAAGTTTGACCGACTTCTCTGGCTTTTTCTTGAAGGAAAACACCGCTTATAGGAATGTTCTTTGCACGAGCAAAGCGGAACCATTTTATCCCCATTTTTTGTCGATTTTGCTTGTTTCAGTTTTACGAAACTTCAAATTCTTCGAAATTTTCGTTTGAATTCACCCATCCACATTTTTCTAATCTCATCTTTGTCCTTCAAAGGTTCACTTATCTGAGTTTTTCCAACTTAAAAACGTTCAGCAAGACAACGCACACTCAGCTTTTCTTTTTCAGCAACTTTAAGAACATCAATTTTTTCTTTCAGTGTCAATCTCTTCCTTTTTGATGCCATTTTAATTCGCACTAAATTTAATCAACACGTTTATAGGATAGCTTTACGAGGGATTGATATTTACAAAGCAACTGCAGTGAAAAAAAAAAGGGCCTAAGATTCGTGCATTGAATCGTAGGAAACCGATACAACGTATCAATGTAGGGGACACCGATGTAAATACAACCATGACTTGTTTGTCGAAATGTTAATCGAAAAAAAAATAAAAAAATTTACAGTTAAAATAACTGTCCGCTATTCAGAGTGTCCGCTATTCGGAGTGGATAACATGGAATGTCCTATTTTAAGGGATTGGGACCCGCAATAATGTCCGCTAATTAGAGGTGTCCGCTATTCGGAGTGTCCGTTAAAGGAGGTTTCACTGTATAGGGGAGACCGGGGCCAAGTGGACCTAGGGGTAGAGTGGACCTAGGGGTAGAGTGGACCGTTGACTTTAGTAATTCGTGTAAACGCTAGAATGCGCTAAAAATCGGAAAGAAGGTTGGTGCCATTGTGGCGCTGCTACCACAAAAGCGTCAGTGAATTCGGCTTATTGGTGACAGTGAGGTGATCGATTGTTTTGTTTTTGTCTAGGTAAGTAAATGTTTAGTGTTGTTTTTACTTTAATATTGCCGTTCAGCGATGCATTGAATAACATAACTGTAATATTCATATTGAAGGTGGTAATCTAAAGATCATTGTAAGCTGTAGTATGAATTGAATACTTAAAGTAGTCGATAGTTACAACTGAAGGAAACGCCAAAAAGGCGATGGGGCAGAATGGACCGAACGACACGAGGCACATTGGACCAGTGGTCCACTCTGCTCCGCTGTTTTTACAATAAAATATTTTGGCACTATACATTATATTTTTTTTCTATATTATATATTTATTAGGCCTATTATATTATATTGTATTACATTATTACATATTACATTTTTTTATATAGGCTACCATATATTGTGTGTGGCCTATATTATTAAAGGATATTACCCCTTTAGTAATTCCTCTCTGCAAGTACCGTAATAGGGGAAGACTTCGCGCGAAGGCATCTTAATCTTCGAAAATAGCCAATTTACACATTTAAGTTATTAAATTCTAATTAAAAACTATGCAAACTGTCACGTTGTGGAATTGGCAACATGACACGATTAAAATCTTGGTCTCTGAGGGAATATATTTTGATTTTTAATAATTGTATTGTTGTAATTATGTACTTGAATTTTTGTATTTGGTAAAGTCTTGTATATTATTATTGCGTTTTTTCATGGTTAAATATTATTTTAATGGTTTGAGCTTATTTAGAAAACAATATGTGCGAAAGAAAAAGAAAAACTTCGAAAAAACAGTTGTGCGTTGATTGAGTGATCACGTGGTTTTATCTGTTTCGTTTTCCCATGGGAACAAAAGGAGAAAAGTTAAGTACACTCTGGCGGGAAAAATCAGATCAGTTGATGAATCTGAAACACACGGGCAAAAAGTACACCCAATCAATCTAAACATTTCAGGAGAGGGAGCGTATTCTAAAACACACACAATGACATCCCTAAGTGAAGTGGATTCAATGTACGCAGTGCAAGAGATGGGCCCATAGTTCCCAGAGCCGTTTCTAGGCGTTCTGCCACCCTAGGAGAGAACTGAAAAATGCCGCCCCCTCCCTTTCAAATGCCGCCCCCACCAAAAAAAACCAAACAGAATCTTCAATTCAACAACCAAAAAAAAAAACGACCATCCTATTTTAAGAACCAAAAAAAAAAATAAAATATATATAATCTTCAATTCAACAACCAAAAAAAAAACGGAATCCGTCCTTCGGCCGCCCTAAAATCTTCCCGCCATAGGCGGCCGCCTAGTCTTGCCTAATGATAGAAACGGCCCTGATAGTTCCTGTGTAGCCAGTGATATTCCGGGTTTATTTTACGAATGCCTCAACTGCAAAGAAGATTTCTCTAGTGAAAGTGATTAATTAATTCAATGTAAACCTATTTGATATTATTCATTTACGACTTTCAACTGCATAATGATTATTTTAAATTTTCACTTGAATATGTAATACCATAGGTAGTCTATGTTAAGTTAAACTTTATTTCATGATATCCTAAATGGAATGTTATTTTATATTCAATAAAAAACTTACTTTAAATGTTGTTATTCTTACCCGGACCAACGTGCCCCATGGGGTGGTCCAGCCTGCCCCGTGGTCGGGGCAGGTTGGACCACTCTACCATTTTTGCTTTGCGAATTAATACCAATTTTATTTATGAAGATAATGAAATGAAATCAAGTATTTACATTCTTGAATAGTTTCCGATTCTGCCAAAAAAAAATGCAATGGAAAATCTCTTAACAAAAAAAAGAAAAAAATTCAACAAAAAAAAGTGGACCGCTCTGCCCCGGTCTCCCCTATATATACATACATTCACACATAAAAATATCTATATATATATAGATAAATACATACATACATATAGGCTGGCCGGGAAGTTTCCATACTCTTACTATAATAATAAAGTAAAAGGGGGCATGGGAACTTTCAGGCTATCTTGTACATATATACATACGTAAATACATACATACATAAGTAATATGAACTAAAAGAACTTTTTTTTTTTCAAAAAGATTAACGTGTCTTTAAATTTTTTAATTGTCGTAATTACACATCAACACTAAAATCAATAACTTCAGTGCCATTTTTTTTGCTACAGTAACCAGAAAAATGGATAAGTCTCTTACAGCTGAACTAGAATTGCACTTTTTTTAACACTACATAATATTATAAGACTAATATTAATATTATTACAAGTAGAACAAACAAAGAATAAAACGTTACTACAAAAAAGTTTAATACTTTTCACTATCATTTTCTTAATTTGAAAGATTAGTAACCTGTAAATTGTTTCTACAGTTTTTTGATTATTCATAGCATTTATTAATAAACTTTATTAATTTATTTGTTTATTTACAGCAACTTTTGAATTTATTACTTTTTTACATAGATGATGTAAATTATGCATTTTTACGCGTAACTTCCCAACCCTGGACCTAAACAATGGATTTCTGTCTAAAACAATGAATATTAATCCATTTAAATAAAACATTGCGCGTGGTTTGATATGATTAAAATTAATGGCTTTAGACAATTTACGTAAATAAAGAGGAAGTTTTCAAGTCTTCGGGAAGATCAGAAAAAAAAAAGCTAAATTTTTGCTACAAAAATACAGTGGGTTAACTCAAAAAAGTGAAAGAACAGAATAAATAACTCACTGCTTTCTATGACATCCCCCTAAAACTATCAATCAAACCACCCCCTATTCGCAGTCAAGTGTGGAAACGTTTCACACCTAGTTACTACTCGTGTCCTGACTTGTGAGCAGTCACAAGCAATATTAGCTATTCTCAACCACAAGTGAGAAACAATGAAATAAATTAATAAAAAGAACTAAGGGAAACTTATTAATTCTAAAATCAATTGCATTTTTTAATTTTTTTTTTTTAACGATGAACTAGAAATTAAAATCGAGATTTATTTATCTGTTAGTACTTATATAAAATTAAGTACAGTCGGACCTCTATTTAACGAACCTCTATTTAACGAACCTCTATTTTGCGAATTTCTCTATTTTGCGAACTTTTCTTTGGAACCAAGAACATTTTGTTAATTTCTTCGTAAAATAACCTCCAAATAGCGAAGTGCATTTTCTATTTAACGAACTTTTTCGTGGTATCTATTTTTTTTCTCCTTGAAATGTTTTTATTATCAATATTCCCTTAGAGGAAATGAAAGAAATGTGGATACAGCTGAGGAAAAGAAAGAAATTAACGATGATGTGCTGATTGATGATTATCTTGCACTTGTTTTTGAAGTTGAGACCTCGGAAACACTAACTGAATCGGATATTTTGGACAGTGTGAAAAATAAAAACAATACAGCTATGAATTGCGATGAAGATGAAGATGATGAAAATGAAAATGATCATGATGCAGAAATAAAAAAAACAAAAACCTTCGTATGATGAAATGCTAAAATCATTTGAAACAATTTGAAGAAAATACTGAAAGGGTTTTTGGTGCATTGCAAAGATGCGAAGCATACTAAGAGCGAAAACACTTTTTCAAAAAAAAAAAAAAAAAAAAAAACTCAAACAAAATTAATAGACTTTATTAGTAAAATTTAAGTATGCATGTGGTAATGTATGCTTTATGTCATTAAAATTATTACTTTTTTTAATAATATCGAATAATAAAAGGTGAATCTCTATTTAACAAATTTTCGATATAACGAACTTTTTTTCGGGATTTAGCGACTTCGTTAAATAGAGGTCCGACTGTAATTTATAAGAAAGCTCATAAACTAACACAGATAAAACTAGATAGTAGTTTCAATATAACGACGGGTTTCTTCGGCGAATCCAATATCTTCATTCATTCACAAGTAGAAATTAAAGTGAGGTGTATTTATCTATTAGTACGTAATTTAACATGTGTAAAATTATATAATTTAAAAGAAAGCTCATAACACACACAGATAAAACTAAATATAGTAGTAACTATAGTAAGACGACCGGTTTCATCGGCGAATCCTCCAATATCTTCAGCCATTTACAAGTAGAAATTAAAGTTGAAGAGTATTTATCTATTAGTAATTTAATTTATGTAAAATTATATAATTAAAAAAAAAAAACTCATGAGCGCACACAGATAAAACTAAATACAGTAGTATTTGTAATAAGAGACTGGTTTCAACATCAGTGAATCCGCCAATACCTTACGGCATTTACAAGTAGAAATGAAAGTCAAGGTGTATTCAACTATTAGTAATTTAACACGTGTAAAATTATATAATTAAAAAAAAAAAATACTCATAAATACACATAAATAAAACTAAACAGTTTTACAAGAAAGCGCCTTCTAATCCCGCTTTGTCCGTCTGTCTATGGACAAGTATCATTAAAATATCATTAAATGATCATTAGCAACAATCGCAACAATTGTAATAAAGTTCTAAAACAATCACAATAATCGCAACAATCACATTTATAACAATAAGAAAATTAAAGCAATATCAATTATATTGTCTTATACGTATCAGAAGCCGTTGCGAAGCATTGTGATAGGTTTACTAATCGCTGTCACTACCTTATTTTTACTGGATACTACGATAACAATGTAACGAATACACAATTGAAGCTTTCGAGAGACAGTTTCAAAAAACTAAGTCTCCTGTTTTAAAAGCGCTTCGACAGTGCAATTTGAAACAGAAAAATGACATAACAATGTTTCCGTTTCAATTTTTTCACGGGAATTCGTGAAAACTCGTTCCTTCACCAGATAAGTTACAACGTTTGATAATTTCCATTCGTTCTTCAGTTGAGGCCATAATCGTTTCATCACTGTCTCATGAATCAGGATATAGGGGTGAGTCAATGAGGGTGGAATAAAGCTAGAGAGGGTAGGGGGTGGGGGTTATGGTGGGGGTGTACATCCACTGGCGCTAATTAAAGATCAGAGGGAGGGGTCACTCGCTATCGTCCATCTTCCTGCGCAAAATTAATGGAGCCTCCCTTGCCTCCCTCTAATGGCGTGTGGGAGGATTGTGTAGCTTCAACCACCCATCCACCCCCTCTCTGCAATGAACTTTCGCGTACCCAGTCATGCGAATAGAATCCCAATGTACTGGTACGACTCCTCTTTGTGGCTAAAAACAAACTAATCGCGGAAAGCAGAAACGATAATCAAGAGAAGTAGCCCGAAGGGTTTGGATTGACGTAAACCAAAGGCAAATATAATGTAGAGTTAATACAACGGAAGTGTTGCACAAATGTTGGAGATAGAGGAATTAATTCAGTGTGATTCATTAGCAGACAGTCGTACCTTTAAAAAAAATGGCCGTAACGTAATAATACAGCTGAAATCAGAAGGTTCATTCTAAATTTATTTCCAGTTTGGAATGAATACCCAAAAAAGTACACACAATTACATATCAAAAAAATACGTTGGTGCGTTGGTTTTTTCCGGTTCGCACCGAAGCGCGATCTTCGGTGTCCGAAAGTGCGTGTTCAACACGAAGAACCTCTAGAAGAATTTCCATAGAATTTCAAGGGAAAGATACTCAGATGGTTTCCCGTTGCCTTCCTTAGGAAATCATTAAGGAATGACTTCATACCTGAAGAGAAAGAGGAAGAAGTAGACAAACACAGGAAAGGAAATTTATCAAACATCCATGCCGACAGGTTTCGACACATCTATGTCATGGAAGGCCGCCGTCTAGACCACCAGGCTACGCAGAACAGCAAAAAATAAATATATATTTAAATATATATGGTGGGTTAATATATAAACAAATATGTCACTATATTTTCTATGAATGTTGTCTGAATAACTATATTTTCTATTTACAAACAAAATTAAAAAAGAGCGAAGTTATTAAATATTGCGATTTAATAAAGTATTAAAAAATGTTTAAAACTAACACTAGATGCCACTAGTGAAGCAAGAGTCAATTGGTATTATTCTTGCAGAAAGAGAAATATGGTTTCTGAATTAGTTTTACGAATTCTATATTTCTGTGCGGTTTTACATAAATATAATAGGAATGAAGCATACATTTCAGCGAAAAAAATTAAAAACAGTAGTTATTGCTTCTCCTTCCACTCGAAAATAATTTTAATAGCAGTGGAGTTTCAGCATTTTCAAATTCTATGGTAGACAAGTAGCGACTAGTGGGATAGGCTCTGTAAGTGTTGTCTACCTAAATTATTGCTTGGTGGTTGATAATAACATTGGTGTATGTTTCATTTCCCATTAGGTCGCCACAATAATGAACATTATTACGGAAATCTAATAAAAAAAAAAGGATTTTTGTCGTTGCTAGCAACCAAACAGTAGTCTGTAGATACCTTAAATGGACTTTCGCTTTGATTTTTTTTTTTATTGAAGAGACCTACACCATCCAAGATACTGAAGGAACAGATGAGTTAGATTTTTAAAGAAATGTAACAAGTATACAACCATTGTATTTCTAACTTGAATATATGCGTTATATATCCATCGACAATACAACAGCGATATTATAAAAGCCAAATCACTCGGACAATGTTTTCGGTAATGTTTTCGTCTAAAAAATAAGTCAGGGCCTGGCGATTGGAGTTGTCACTAAGACATTGGTCTCTCACTCTGAGTACCGGGGGGTTCGGTTCTGATGTGGATGTCGTAATGATGGACAATCCCGCGCTGGGCAGGTTTTCTCGGGGTTCTCCCATTTTCTCTGCACTTCCCCACCATACTTTCTCAGTCTTTCTCTCTGTGGTCTACAGGTCGCGGTGCTTGGCTTCCCTGTCACCCACATTCACCACAATCAATCAAAACAAAGTCATTGTTTTTGATGATATCATTTGAGTTCGTTGTACCCAAATTATGTTCGTATATATGTAAAGGAAATGCTTCAAATGATTGTATTTTTTTTTAAAAGCCAAGAACCAATTAACGATGAGATTTAAACCTTTCGACTTTCTATTTTCGTTATGGGTTAACGCAGTCTTCACACGTTGCAATTTTCTTAGAATGTTAAATGAATTGTAGAAAGTTGTCAACTTGTTCAAGGCTGCCTGAACATTGTATTTGAGAATCTCTATTATTTAAGCGAGACGGGAATGCATGTTAATGTCAGTTGTGAGGTAATATCAGTTCCAGCAGCTAACAATGCTCCCATAGTCCTTTGCAAACCCGGTGTCGCACAACAAGAAATGAAAAATCTCTTTAAGAAATAGACATCTGCACATATCAGGGCTAGAATAATTTTTTTTTTTTTCAGTTAAAAATAATATTTATTTTTGAAAGATAATCTCATGAGTATGGCATTTAATTCACCAACAATAGCTGCACAAACCCGCAGCCCGTTTGAATCTGGTTCTCCTTTGTTTTGCAATACGTCACTACTCCGCTGCTCGTGACTGGTGCTAACTAACGACCTTAAAACAACTTCTATGTTCTGTGATGAAACTGGTTCATCAAACTAATAAATCGAAGAGCTTAATGATTGTGAAAGTGACCAAAAGCTCTGATGAAAAAGTCATTAATTTCTCGAATGTTCTATAAGGATTATCAAGAATCTAAATCTGAATTGGCCTACTGTCGTTGCTAACTATTGCTTATCTAGAAAATTCCCTTTAAGTAAGCTTTTTATTTCAGTTTAGTAACACTTACATACTTACATACAAAGAGTATAAAATAACCCATACTCAATTATTAATTCATACAACCAGAAAACTGAAGACCATGGTTTATAAATAAAATTAAAACTTAAAATTTTAAATTTCATAAAGAACCTTTTTTATGTTCTTTGTATTGCGAACTTGTTCCTCAAAAAAAAACCAGAATTTATTAAGAAATCGAGCTGCGGAGA
Source organism: Thereuonema tuberculata (assembly GCA_023159025.1). Taxonomy (NCBI): domain Eukaryota; kingdom Metazoa; phylum Arthropoda; class Chilopoda; order Scutigeromorpha; family Scutigeridae; genus Thereuonema; species Thereuonema tuberculata. The sequence continues at coordinate 50,026,232 of JAFIDM010008419.1, read as the reverse complement.
AGTACAATATCAGGTATTGAGTTAATAGGTCGTATCTGCAGAAGTTCATAGAATAATATTATAAGTATTGTAATATTTAATATATGAAAGTTACATTTTGTTTTATTAGTCTGTTTTCCAAGAATTAACTCCATTATCATCGCATCGCAGTTTTATTTACTCTAACTATAATTTTGGCTTTAAAATGTGCATTTTCGTTTTCTTTTTGTTTCAGACCAATTTAAATCTAATTCCTGCAATTTCCTGTTAGTAAGGATGTGTTGTCTTTCGTTGCTATGACTACCAATCACCTTGGCAACAACAAGTATCAAACTACAAGAGTAGGTTACCATGACAACAATATCCTCTCTTTGATCTCCTGAGGATTTGTTTCTTTTTTTCTCCTCCTTAATCCACCTCCTCAGCTAATTTGAGCGCTGTTAAAACAAGGTGGATCAGCAGCGCCCTCTGCTACCGTCCTACAATTGGACCCCTTCAAATCACTCACCCGTTTTGTAAAGTGTTGCACTTTCCACCCCTACGTGAGAATGCGACGTCCGTTATTGGGGGAAGGGTTTTTCTCTCCTTTTCCCCCCCTTCCCTTGGTATATCAGGTATCCAATTAAATTCCTCAACAGAAGCAGCGTCAAAGTGGGGGGAGGTCATTTTCCATCACCCGATCCTCATAAATTGTCTGATGTTTTTACCTTCGTTTGGGGAAAATGGTGTCAGTCAAGAGGGAGTTAATTCCCCTCTTTGAGGATTCCCTAAGGAAAGGAAAACAACGATAATAACTTCTTTTCAATGTCTTCATTATTTCTAAATAAATTCTAGTCAAGCAACACTACACAGAATTTCACGGTATTCATCTATTCGTGATAGCGCTCATTTGTTGACTTTAAAAGCGATGTAAGGGACACTTTATTCCACTATTCGCGATCGAAAGGCATGAAATGGGTTAAAGCTGAAATGAGAAAGATAATCGTGATGCAGTTTTTGTAAAATTGATGTTAAGTTTACCAAATTTTATAGCCATGTTTTACAATTGTTATTATTTACTTTATTAAAAAAAAAAATTCATTGTAAGCGAATTCATTAATGACAAAGATGGTATTTTAAGCTTTCACTTAAAATACACTTAATAATAATAATAATAATAGCTGGGGAAACCCAAGGTTTGAAACATACAAACATAATAATAATAATAATAATAAAACTGCAATACGTAGAGAAGAAGATTTACAAATCAAGAAGACAATTCACCTTGTATTCCAAGGAATTTAAGCCCTTTTGTGAGATTTAAGCCCTTTATATTTAAAGTACTTCAAAAACATACGTGGGTTTGGGGGCTAACACTCGACGGATTTCGAGATCCATGGCATTGTTGGATTTCCGCTAGTAGGTTAAATATCATAACTACGGATGAAAACACAGTTTTTGGCGATAGATGAATTGGTAAGGCGAGATACTGCGTTGTTTAAGTTACTGGGATCGAATCCACTGCGTTTTTCTCTGGTAATCGTGAGAGATAAACTAATTAGCATAAAGATGCCTTATAGAGTCTGGTTCCTTATTTAATCGATGTAAAATAGATAAGTAATATATTACTGAACGTAAGTAATAGACTATAATAGCTAATTGTGTAAATCTGGTAACAGAAAAAAAAAGAAAATAAAAGAAGAAAGAACGAAATTATTAAGGTAAGTGAATATTCACTATTTTCAAATATCTTTGGCCGATAGTAAATATATTTTTGATTTATAACTTATATGTACTCTAGTTTTGGGCTTTAATAGTTACAAGCAGCTGCTCTAAGTTTATTTCCTGACAAAAAAATAAATAAATAAAAATTAACGTATACTTTAAAAGGATATTTATTTTTCTTATGTGAATGTTTGTAAGACAGTAGAGCAATGTCTGTCCAGTGGGCGTTGGTAGGAAGTGCCGAGCCCCAGCGTTTTTAGTTTCGCGTTGAAATTAGCACCCAGTGGAATGACGTAATCCTGACGAGATGCAAAAAGTGTCTTTAGTTGGAGGTTAATAAGCGAAGGATGACGCAGAAGAGTTAACGGAG
>JAFIDM010008419.1:49977194-50022885 GCA_023159025.1 Thereuonema tuberculata | reverse complement strand
TGTAATCTCATGTTTCTTGTTTATTATTTAATAATTGAATTATATCACAAAGACGTAATATATCAAGTTTAATTTAGGAATTTGTATATTCAATTATAATTTTGCAATTTGTATATTTATTGTTTGATTTATGTTCAAGGAGAGAAATAATTTTATTTCTTCCTTTTTCGACTTGAAGAAGAATAATCCAATTGATTATTCGAAATATTGTCGTTATTACGGAGTAAAAAAATTATAGAAGAATTTATCGTGAAACTGTGTAGTGAATTTAAATTTTGCGGAACCAAGCTGTTTCTAGCTTCATTACGAAGTGCAGTTTTGCTACAACTCCTGTTTGTAGAAGCTCACCTGACTGACTTGGAAAAGGATTCCTGGTTCGCTTGTCGTGTGAAACAACTTTCGAACAGGAGTAGGAATAGAATCAGTAGGAATAGAATTGCATGAAGAATTTTTCATGCAACATTTCTATCGTACGAATAACGATGATTCTTGAATCTTAGTCTACTTTTGGAAATCTTCTTCAAAAAGGAAATATTTTGTTAATTTTTGTCACTTATTCATTGTGTAAAATTTTACAGATGTGTCTCCATTATTACTGTCGACGCTTTTCTTCAGTTAAAACAAGGCTGAAACCAAGCCCTAAAATCATCCTTTTTCTTTAAAAAAAAAAAAAAAAAAAAAAGATGCTTTTTTTTACAGTTCTACAAATTGATGCCATTTGTTCCAATTCGCTGAAGTGGTTACAGCGCAAAACAAAACCTGATGTTGTCCCCTGTGTGCGAGGGTGCGGTGAGATAATAAATTTAGCTCATCCCCCTCACAATGACACATTACTGAACTGCATCATAGACCTAATACCATTTATCTCTCCCCCTCTTTTGTTCCAACTGATGGCATCTCGTTCCTTCCTCCTTAGCAACCAATTTACGAATTGAAGATTGCTCTTTTTTTTTTTTTTTTTTTTCTGTTAACTTGATATTTTCTCCCTGAAAATTTAATAGTTTTACGAGAATAAGCAATGAAATGAAAGCTTGTTGCATAAAATATCAAAAAAAAAAAATTTGAAAGGAGAAAAAAAAATTGAAATATTGAAAATTTATATTTTTTTTTTGAACCGCTGCGCTGGGTTGATCTCCTTGAAATTTAGTATGCATTCTTTAGGATTAGAGTCGATCTACCTTTTCTATTGGAAATCTTTTCCAAATGGTTCGTTGCCGAGAAATCAGCATAACAAGACTATACAAATTCCCAAAGAAAATCATTGGAAGCTAAACAATGGATTTCTGGCCTATTTCTGCTAACATTTTATTGTCGTAAACAGTGAATTTTGGAATCCCCATTTAGTTAATCCATTAATTAACGGGATGTTTGATTCGTAGGCGTATGGAGGGGAGGACGGCGTTGGCTCTGCCTCCCAAAATCGCAATATATAAAGATATTTTTTTTGGTTGGATGGCTAATTTGGGACTCCCCTCCTCCCCGAAATTTTAAAGTCGACTTCTTTTTTTTTTTTCCGAGGTCGGCTTCCGAACTTAGCCCTCCCCCATTCTCATATTATTACAACCTATATTACGTTATTGTAAGTCCTTTAATTGATATTATTAAAATGAAATCCGATTTCGAGAACTTAAGATAATAAAGCGAGTTTAAAAAAATTAAAGTCCATAATACTTATTTAAATTGTAATTTTTATTTATTTATTTATTTATTTATTTATTTATTTATTTATTTATTTATTATCAGAAAATTGAAAATTTATACTATTTGTAGGTAGCAGGTAACAGAAATTGCTATAAAGTTTGTAATTACATAGGTTTTAGTCGTTTTCAAGATTAAAAATAAATAAATAAATAAACATATTTTAAGAAATAAGGGAAGGATTTTAAGATACGAAGAATTTTTTCAATGAAATTAAGTTCAAAACAAAACTTGGAAGAAAATATTGAAAGTGGTAATATTTTAAAACTTACGTTTAGTGTACAAGGATCAAATACAAATTTTTCTATAATTAAAAGATCGACATTGAAATAATCATAAATATTTCACCTTAGTAGTATAAATAGTTTTGATTTATCGTCTTCATTGACAGACTTTATGATCTTTTGATGTTAAAATTGTTAAATCCGTTCATTTACTGCTTTTAAAATGTTTTTTCGTCCCAATGCTGTACATTAATTAAATGGACCCTCTTGTAATTAATACTCTTGGCTTCCGAAATGGTGTCTGTTTACTTTGAATAACAGTAGCACGTTTCTGTGGAAATCAAAAGGTCTTTTAAACCTATCCCCCACTACAAAATAAATAATGAAAAAAAATTGTCATTCGATCCACTGACGTTACATGTAAAGATCTTTATAATACAGAATCACTTCTTGTTTTGTTTTTTTCCTTATTTTTTTTTTTCTGTAGTTAGTAATATTGCCTTTAGTGTGTTAAACACCAAGCATAGCAGTGTAGAAAAGCTTTTATTTATTAAGTTGAAATTGGACCCCTGCAGTAAAAGATCTGTTACCATTTATATAGTTATTTACAGAGCGATTTTCGACGTTTGATGTATCACCTATTTTTGATTATTATATTATTATTTTTAAGAAGAAAATTAAAAAACAAGTGAATATAATTTTGTGCTAAAGCATAAATCTAACGGCGACCTTTAATAATACAAAAAAATAATAATAATAATAATGAAAACAGGAAGTACATTAATATAAAGAAAAATAAAAAAAAAATTAGGAGCATAAGAAAAAAAAAAACACTTACCGTATATGCTCCAATAGAGGCCCCCGGCGTTTATTTGCAAAACTAGTCTCGGCTCCCGGCGCTTAATAGAGACCGGCTGCTATTAGAGGCCGGCCATTATTAACAAAAACCTTCAGAACGCAATATTTTTACACATAAATACCGGCTAATATTACAAATAGCTACTTTATTTGACTTTCACATGCTACGTAAGACCGTTAAAGATAAATGGCAATGTCTTTCTGTACCTTTCGCTGCTATTCGTCGTCCGAATCCGCAATGACGGCTTCGTTGTTGTCGAGGACAATACACGGTCTTCAAATTCGTCACTAGCTTTCTTTGTTCCTCCTCCTTCTAACCGATTTCTGCTTGCACCTTTGTCCACTTTCGCAGACACAAGATTATCATATTGTTTCTTCCACTCTCTGATTCTTTTCGGATCAACACCATAATGACGGGCGGCCTCCTCACCGGAAGTTTCTTTCGCGCATTCCACCGCGCGAATCTTAAAGACAATGTCAAATGACCGTTTCGGCGGCATTTTGTAATGCAATATACCGTAAGGTATTATGCATGACTATAAAGATACGGACGCTTACGCTAGTACTGGTAGGCAAATATCAAAGACCCGGCTACTGTTAGAGACCGACTACTATTTGGCCGTGTCCCCTCTACAACTCGGCGCTTATTAGAGACCGGCGACAATAAGAGCCTCGGCGTTTATTGGAGCATATACGGATTCGAATCAACAACCTTCAGTACATGAGCTGGAGATATCAAGCTATAGCTGTCAACTGAAATCCATTTCTAAAATTTAAGCTAATAGAGGAAATCCATTGTAAACAATGCCAAATATCTCGAACATGGGGAAATGTCAGTTCCTGAAAATACACCTTTGTTACGGTGGTTTGGGCCTCTGGACGCGATGGTGAAACCCGTTTGTCGATCCTATCTTCCGTTCGGGAGTTGTTAGGAATGGACTGACATAGACGTACAGGACAATCGCGAAGCTTCCGATTTTGGTCGCTATCACGATTGCTCCCAAATGGGTCGCTAAGTATTCATGAATATTAAAATTTATGCCAAAATGCAATTAAATTTTTTTTGGCAGCTCATAAATATTTTAAATTTAGAACAGAGTCCCTCTTTTCGGTGCTTAGTTGTTATACGATAGCTTTTCAGTTTACACCCATTGATGTACCATCGGGCCCTTGCTTCGTTCATTCGGCGCTTTTCGGCATGCCATCTTTTCGTCAGCGGAGGCCGAATCGAATGCTCGCCCCCATTTTCGTTTCAATTCATTCAGTCTACTTACATCGTTCGCATCATCTGTTTACATCATTTGAATTGTAGCAAATTTTGGACTTTCATATGCACAGACAAGCGGGAAAAAAAGTATTTCGGGTTTAACCTGCCCCTAGTGTATTTACATTTCAGTGTTCTGATGTTTATCTGAAACGATCCATAAAAATGGGTCTACAAAACAATAAAATCTAATCAGGTCTTGATAGTACAATTAAACTATTAAATTTCCTTAGAAAATCATTGAACTCTACAATAAATCTTGAACATCTGTTTCGTCCTTAATTAAGCAAAGCGATTTTTTTTTCGTCAAAAAAAATGCAAAATTTCACTTTATATTCAATAAAGATTGAAATGTCAATTTAAATGTAGACTTTTCATTTCTTTTTGTAGACTTTAAAACTAAAATAAAATATAGGCAATTTAAGGTCCTGACTCAAGCAACTGCAGGCGACTGCAAATCTTTTATTTCTTTTATATACAGTGTTACCTCCGAATAACGGACAGTCACGGGACCGCAAGTTTCGTCCGTTATTGGGAGGTGTCCGCTATTGGGGAGGACTGTCTTTTTTAATTTTTAGCTTACAGCATGTCATTTAATGAAAAATTACGTACAATCTTAATTAAATTTCTACAATTACCATTGCGATATGAGAGAATATGAACAATTGCATTTTATTTACTATATTCCTTTTTAAATGAGTGTTAATCCGTTTGTCTTACTTAAAATAATGATAAAATTAATTACAGTAAATAGAAAATTAATTTCTAGCCATCCATTTGATGCCTTAAACGTGTCCAATCCTAAAGTTTGACCGACTTCTCTGGCTTTTTCTTGAAGCAAAACACCGCTTATAGGAATGTTCTTTGCACGAGCATTGATATTTACAAAGCAACTGCAGTGAAAAAAAGGGCCTCAGATTCGTGCATTGAATCATGAGACACCGATACAATGTATCAAAGTATGGGAGACCGATGTAAATACAACCATGATGTGTTTGTCGAAATGTTAATAAAAAAAAAAGATATTTTTTTTTACAGTTAAAATAACTGTCCGCTATTCAGAGTGTCCGCTATTCGGAGAGGATAACATGGAATGTCCTATTTTAAGGGACTGGGACCCGCAATAATGTCCGCTAATTAGAGGTGTCCGCTATTCGGAGTGTCCGTTAAAGGAGGTTACACTGTATTTATTTTTCCAATGCATCTAAAATTCTAAAAATTTAAAAATTCACTTGTGAAGCATCTGGGATTTCCTATTTTCTTGTTTTAATTTTCAAAATATTCTGCAATTAATTCAAGTAAAATTCAAAAACAGTTAATTTTTGGTTTTTTTTTTTTAGGTATTACTCGGCATTTTCAACTCAAAAAAATTTGACGAAAACCTGATATGATAAAAAATTTTAATAAAAATAAAATAAAAAAAAGAAATGATAAAAAATGATAAAAATAATAATAATATTTCAAATATAAAACATTTATTATTAGTGCAATAATTAATTTTTTAAAAATAATGTAATCTCTCACAAATTTTAAAAATACATTTTTTTTTTATGAAATGAAAAACAAGGAAATAGAAGCCCAGATGCTTCACAAGTTCATTTTTTAAATTTTCAGAATTTTAGCTGCATTGGAAAGAGAAATTAAAGGTTTGCAATCGCCTACAGTTGCTTGAGTCAGGACCTTATGAAATTAAATTTTAAAGATAGAAGGAAGGTTTTTAGATTACTTTTTTTTTTAAATGCTCTTCGTTAACCCAGACAGGATTGATATCGTATTATTCTGATGTTGTCAGGGAATTTCTTGAAAATCTAGTGTTTATCTCTTCTGTGTGGAAACGGAGACGTATCTTTGTCATTCCGTAACTCGAAACACGTGTTTAAACAAACAGTGAAGAAAACGAATGTCGGAATGACTTGGTTTTGCCAAAACAGATAAGGAAATGGCACAGCAATGATAATTAGCAAAAGAACGTTGTCAAAGCTTTATTTCTGGTATTGAAACGAAAAAAAACAAGATGAAAAGTGTTATGGCTTCCGTTTTTTAATAGCAAACATCTGAAATCCAGGAAGTAAAGCGGGCCAGTTTTTCCCCGAAAGGATCGTTTTGTTTGTCGTGGTTGCCATTTTTAGTAGGTTTAACGAATGTGGCGCCACCATCGTGATAAAACAGCATCGCGCCAAAGTTTTTCTCTCGCCCATTATATAGTCTATTTGAAATCTACATTTGTTCAATCAGAATAAGAATGACGCTGGATATTTTATTCATTTAGGGTTATTTCAAATTAATATTGAAAATTGTGTTTATTCCATAGATTACGCCATGTTAAATTTATTAAAACATCCCAATTTTAGTGACTATTTTCAGCCTTCTCTCCAGTCATTTCGTCTTTATCGTAAATGTTTCCTACTAATCCAGTAGTTCTCAAACTCGCTGTCCGATCTTCGTGCGGATATTATTTAATTCTTTAGCCGAAAATTACGATTTTTCTATTTCATTGTTCAGGCAGAAGATAATGTGAATTTTGGAAAGATAAAGTGAAGAAAAGAAATAAAAGAATGGGAAGTTTAGAATAAAATAACTGTTCGTTTTTCAAAAAAAAATATATATATATATAAATCATCCTTTTACTGAAAGGTGACTTCTTTTTTTTTTCTTTAATCGAATCCGGAACATAAATCATACAATGCAAAAACGCATGTTATACAACGTTTCGGTGATTTTTTTCCCGAGTTCTTCAGGTTTGTTGTAAATCTCACTCTTCGGCAAGAATTACCCGAGGACATATATTTCTGTGCAAAGATTTATATCGAGCTTCTGATACGAATGTTAAAAATAAATCAATGCTTCTCTTTTTATTTTATTTTTCCCTGCTCTTTTTTGTTGCAAACAGATCAGATCAGTGTTTTAACTTTACTTTTTTAAGTCGCTATTATTTAAGCCTGTTATCATTTTTAAAGCCAGCAATTAACGTGACTTACGGAATCTCGAATTCCGTTTGATTTATAGGGGTGTAATGTTATTTTAATTACGCCATTCCAAACATTTATGCCGTAATTAAAATACAGGCTTAACATCGATTTTCCAGCACCCCCCCCCCTTACCGGAATAGCCGTTTTTTTCCCGAATCGCGGAAATAAGAATAATTCATCAATACAAGGTTAATTAATTATGTTTTCAACACTTCTGATTTATAAACCAATTTTTTTTAACGTTTGTGCACTTAAAAATAATAACGCCAACACTTATTCGTACTGTTTTACAATTAAAATAACGAAATGCCTGAAAATTTGGACCGAAACCGATAGTTAATTTAAAGGTAACTCCAGTTGTACCTCGGGTTACGAACTTAATTCGTTCCAGAACTCGGTTCGTAACCTGAAACGTCCGTAACCCGAATCATTGAGATCATTGAAATAGAGACGATCCGTTTCAAGATGAAAGAATCGTTCCTTTTTATTAACATCATGTTTATTAACATCAATATTTTTATTTGCGTTCTGGACAAAACACAAAGAATACGTGTACTTCAAATATTAAATAAAAAGAAAGAATACATTTTACAAATAAATACATTACGGTGTCTTGTTTATATCGGAAAAAGACTCTTGTGGGAGCGGAGAGGTTCTTTCAGATGCTAGGTGAGACGCCTTTGGTGTGATTTGACCCCGTAACTTGTAACTTTGTACTATGCGATCGTTTGTCTTCAACGTTAAACCTTGCTCTCTCTCTCTCTCTCTCTCTTTCACTTTCATTCGTAATCCGAGTTACTGTTCGTTATCCGAGTTACTGTTCGTTATCCGAGACAAAAAATTTTCGAAGTTGTTGTTCGTAACCCGAAATGTTCGTGACCTGAGTCGTTCGTAACTCGAGGTTTCATTGTATATAGTAACTTTTAAGATTGTATATTGGTGTTAATATTTTTAAAACTTCTATCCTATGTTGAATATAGATTTTGTACTTTAAATCACAGCTAATAAGAATTTGCGTTATCATAGTTTTGTCCGGATTAAAGGAAGTCCGGGTCATCGGTGCTGAGCCGATAAAGAAACTTAAAATTAAATTAAAATGTCCATAAATGCAGAGTACAATCATAAAGAACGAATTAGACAATAGAAAAGAGATTTTATGAAATCAAGAAAAATAAGAAAATGCACACAAGCTTCCCTCTTCGTTAACGCCACGGGAATCCGGGACATCTGTTTCATCCTTATTGGGATTCATGAGGTAGATCCACTCTCGAGGATAGGCTCAGAAAGGCGCGAAAGATTACTGATCCCTCTCCCTCTTCCGGAAGTGGTATCCCACAAAAGCAAACAAGAATAAAAAATATAACGTAATCAATATAACTTTAAGTCCTTGTCCATTGACTACCAGTTTCAAAAGGGAATTAAAAAAAAAATCCAGACTAACTGTCAAATTGATAAACAAATTTAACCTGTATTCAGATTAGATTAAATCAAGAAAAATAAGAAAACATACACATGTTTGCTTTCGTGTTCCTGAGCATCACCAGTGAATCTTGAACAGCTGTTTCGTCCTTATTGGGACTCATCAGCCAGACTCATCAGGAACGCGAAAGCAAACTTCTGTGTATTTCATTATTTTTTTCTTGATTTAATTTAATCTGAATGCACGTTAAGCTTATTTAGGAAATAAAATTTATTTCAGACTGCAGTAAACTGTTGCTTGTTGTACGATCTAGAGTTTGAAAAACGACGTAAAATGAACCATCGTAAAATGAAACCTTTTTTTTTCCTTTTACAGACACGATGTTATAAATTACGATTGTGAAGTAAAACTTTACAAGATATCAAAAAATTGATAGTTAAAATAAATGAGAAAAAAATAATAAAACAAAAATATTCATTTTCTATCTTTTCGAATCCTTACTTCCCAAAAAATACATTTCATCGTCAATATCATTATTTTCATTGATAAACCTAATGATCTGTTATATGGGTTTTACAGACCACAATTTAGCTCGACGTCTTCCAGCATTTACCTACTAAATTACATTTACAAATCCTAAACATGGAAAGAAATCATGAGAAACTGCTTATTAAAACTTCTATAAACCTTCAGCCGTTGGATCAGAATGTTTTTGGCCTTCAAATATATTTTTAATTATCAAATGGGACTAGAAGTACTTTTATACAAAGCTGTATTTTCCGACCGTCTTCCATTGGTTGCTGAAGTTCGGTGATTTTTTTTTTTTCTTTAATAACCTTATTTACTTAAAGTCTGCAGTCGCTTTGAACTGATGGACGCTGTGACAGTGAAATCCCTGGGTAGTTTTTCCGCAACAATGGCTCATTGCTCATCAGCGCCATCTTTTGATGACATTCGCAAACTAATTGAAAATAATCAAGAGTGACACTTCAGACAGGATACACTCAATTAAGCAGATATACGACGTCGTCCAGAACTTATCAAGTGGATTTTGGGTATCGCAAATGAAAGATGAAATAATAATGAAAATAAAGATTCTTCACTGACCGTTTTTCGAATACCCACATGAGAATAGTTCACATGCAATGGACTCTTAACATTCGGATCCAATTTCTAAAAGGAAAAAATAAATAACTAAAAGCGGACAAGTTCGTGAAACTTCAGTCCTCTAGGACAGCGATTCTCAAATGGTGTGCCGCGAGAAAAAAAAAAACAATAAAAAGTATTTTATTAAAACGGGAAATTAAGAGGAAATGTAAAATAGTTATTATTCCCCGCCCAGCGAAAGAATGACTCTGATACACCCGTGATCTCTTAATCATTCCAGGAATAAAGTTTGTCGGGAGAAACTATTCACAATGGCGATTCTCAAGCGATGCAAACCTATCAGAAGCCAAACACTTTCCCGCCATAAACACTGACATATACAGTGGTGCCTCACACAACGAACTTAATTCGTTCCAGGAGCAAGTTCGTTATGCGAAAAGTTCGTTATGTGAAACGCGTTTTCCCATAACAATACATGTTAAAAAAAATAATTCGTTCTGTAGCATAAAATATGGTAAGATGACATAAAAAAAAGATAAATTTTTTGTTATTATTTTTATTTAGATACATCTAAAAACATAATGAAAAAAACACACATTTTTTAATTTTAAGAAATAATCGAATCTTGCACATCTTCATCCATTTTCCGCTTTTTGGCCGATGGTGCAGTGAAAAACCTGTCCAAAGTCGTTTGTTTCTCTCTTTTCTTCAACATCTGCCGGAAATAACGGACAAGAGTATCGGAGTACAGGTCGTTGATCCTGTTTGCTTCAGCGGAATCCGGATAGTGGGCATTGGTAAACTCCTGAACTCGTGCGTAAGTTAAGCGTACTACGCAGTGACTAACGAGTCTAACGACTGCCTGCGCGGGAGGATGCAATTAATCGGCAGTGATCGTAGAAGATCGGGCGACTTCGTTGTAATGATGAACGATTGCTGCGACACGTGCGTAAGTTAAGCGTACTGCTCAGTGACTAACGACTGCCTGCGCGGAAGGATGCAATAAATCGGCAGTGATCGTGTGAAGTGGGCGACTTCGTTGTGTGAAGCATTGTTCGTTGTGTGAAGCGAAGTTCGTTGTATGAATCGTGAAATGAACGAAAAGGAAGTTCGTTGTGTGCAGCGTTCGCTGTGCGAGGCGTTCGTTATGCGAGGCACCACTGTACAATCGATTCAAATTCTACTATTGCACCATCTGGTGTCCATGGTCATTGTTTCGCTGGGAGGAGAATAAATATTGTAATAGTGTTTGTGGGATAGATTTTTAGGAACGAAGAAACAACGAGTCAAATTTGGAACTAACTGAATTAATTTATTAAACAGAAAACATGGGTTTTTTGTAGATTTACAAAGTTGGATTTCATTGGATAAGTAATTAGAAATATACTTAGTGATTGGACAAGAAACATAAGGAACTTAAATTAATTAACTAACTAAACGGAGGTAAAAGAATTTAAAAATAAACAGAACAGCAATAATTAGGAAATAGAAAACGAATGATTTACAATAAATAACGGTAAAGATTAAAATGAATAAAATACAGTTAAATGCAAATAAATGATTTCTAAAAATATTTACAGATAAGCTGTTACAATATTTTCAACACCGTTATTTATTAACACAAGAGGATCAAGTAAATTGTTTGTAAAAGTGTGATGATTAAAATTAATGAATCAATAATTACATCATTTTTATAATTCAGGGAGCAAATGTGACTTATATAATCTAATTCATGTGCAGATTTTGCTAGTGTTTTTCCTAGAATTCTGTTGTAGGCAGTAAAACGAAGAAGTTTGAGTGCAGTTTGATATTAGTTTGCCGCCCGGATTTTTCCAAATACATATAAGTATGCCCTGAAGCAAAAAAGATTCTATGGTAAACAGTAGTTGGACTACAGAGACTAAAATAGTAGTTTCTGTGATGAATAGTAAGAAATACTACTTTACAGGTCATGTAGGCCTCTTTGGGGCATTGAGGTAAACGCTCCAACGATCCGCGATCATCCGAATGAAGTTGTCAGGTTGTGACCATCTCATCCTTTACCCTAAAAAGGAAGCTGGTTCCCATTTTACAGAGGGCCGGGTAAACCCTAGGACCGTCTAGGAGAAAAACATAAGAAAAAGTTTCGGATGCTTCAGCCGCAGCCCGACCCTTAAATCATTGACTTATCTCCATTAGAATGAACAGTAAGGAATAATTTAAAAGTTTATTTTGTTTATACAGTCGTATCCCGCTTTATTACAATTCGCTTTCTGATGCTTTTGCGATCTGAACGCTATCGCTTCGGCGTCCAGGTATTGTCAGTTCGATTTTCTAAAACCCAGTACGATTTTCTAAAAATACTTAAGTGCTTTTTTTCTCTCTCCGGAGAAAAGGATTTAAGTAGTTGGGCATGTCTGTATATGCTCACGTTAGTAATTGTTGAACAAAAATATTGATTTTTAAATTACATGTATGTGGTGGATGAAATTATAAGGTCACCTCATTTATTTTGTTACGCAATGTATTCTCGAAAATATATTCACTTTTTTTTTTTCTTATGATCACTATTACTTATTAATGCTTATTTAACAAAGTTTGGAAACGATTACTTATCATCTTCATTCTGGTGAGGAATGAAACGTTACGACTCAGTCAATTTCCGGAGCTTCACTGCCTGGTGCTGATGTAATACACAAAAGCCGAAATCTCCATCCACGAAGGCAGCGGGAAGAATATTAAAAGAAACGCCTTACATTTCTGCTTTTTCAAAGAAAATTGGGAAATTTTATCTGTTTCCTCTACAATATTATTGTGTTACTGTTACAGCTACATCACGTGTCAGTAAGTCAAAATCCTGTATCAAATTTGAAAAGCTTCAGAGGCCAGTTTCTTAATGAAAAAGTGGACGTGAATGGGAGATTTGGAATTCCGTTATTAATGAATAGTATCAATTAATAAAAGTTAATTTGTTTGTTTACTTTCTGGACCAAAGACGCTGGAGTAAAGATGTTTCGAATTATCACTGTTAAAGGTCATTTCAAAAATCCGAAAATGCCAGCGTTTAATATGTAATAATTATTATTATTATTATTATTATTATTATTTGTCTATGGCATAGACAGCGGAAGAAGAGAAAGAAAAAACGCAGACAAATACACGTCTACAATCCCCGCGGTGAATAAAGATCCTCCCAGAATGCAAAGCAGGTTATAGATTGTCCTTTCCTGGGCGACCGCTAACATTGAAACAAGAGAAACGACCTCTTCTCTTTCAATGTTAGCGGTCGGCCAGGAAAGCTCAATCTATAAGCTGCGTTGCATTCTGGGAGGATCTTTATTCACCGCGGGGACTTTAATTCCTTTAGGCCACGCCGGAACAGCTATTTGTCTCTTGTTATAGAAATTCATTTTTATTTAATATGGTTATTTTATTTTATTTAAAAAATCAATATTTCAAGATTTGGTATTGTTTCCTCCCCTCTTAAGTGCGATCTAGGAGTTCCAATCATGGCGAACTCCTAGAAGGATCCACAGAATATCCAGCGAATATACTGAGGTGGTTTCCCGTTGCCTTCCTCAAGAAGCTATTACGGAATGGCTTCAGACCTGAAGTAAAAGATGAAGAAGCAGACAAACGCACGAAAGGAAGGAAACATCCATGCCGGCGCCAGGATTCGAATCCAAATTCCGACATATCAGTCTCCTGGGAGGCCGCCGCCTTGATCACCAGGCTATGCCGGAACACTGTGTTATTGTTTAAACTCCTAAAAACCTAGACACTATCTTCCAATGATAAAGTAATGTAATTAAAATATTCTGTTCTGAGGATTTTTTTGGATTTCAGCCTTTTTTTAGTTTTTAAACATTAAAAAACTGTAAATTTCTCAAAATGCAGTCCTAAAAATGATATTTTCTTTCTTTTTTTTTGTAGACAGTCAGAAGGATTTTCTTTGATATCTTTGAAAGCTACAAAAAAAAAAAAATATTATTAGTTTGTAATAATTTCTGATATTAGAAAGCTGAAATTTCATTGATAGATTGATGTTCTTATTACAGGCTCCCATTTTGATATAGATCTAGAAATATTGGTCTCAATTTTAAAATCGTTAAATAAGTTGATATTCCATTGACATAAATAGGAATTGAACGAAGTTGTTTTGCAGAAGCAGAATAAGTAATGATGTTCTTTTGTTTTTTCGCTTTGATTTCCTTTTGAAAGGTTTGCGGCGCTGATATTTCCAGGAAGAAGCTTTTTTTTTTTTCCCTGTGATTCTTATTGGCATTCCATTGCGATTCCCGTCACTTATTCTGCTTGGCCTGTGTTCAGTCGAACCGAATAACCGATCTAAGTGCTAGCACTGCACAGGAATGTCTTCCATTGTATGACGCTCCAGAAGAAACATTATAGTTCAAAATAAACATTGTTTGTTTACGGGAAAATAAAGACGATTTCATTTTAAAGTGTGTGTTTTACTTTAAAAAAAAATACCCGAGCTGAATTTCGATCGACATTAGGAAAAAAAAATCAACAATTTACAATTGGATGGTGTTACGCATCATTTGACCAAACGCCAAAATAGATTTTTGTAGATTACTGCTCCATCTATTAGCAAAAGGTGTAAACTCTTTGTAAAAACTGTTCCTGCTTGCTATCTTAATATAATTCTGCGGAAAATTAATGTCTGAATAAACTGCAATCGATTAATCATAACGAATAAGATTTGCATCATGTGATTAACGAGCTTTGAAGGATATTATTATTAATTTTGATAATGATCAGATTTGTCCTGTGAAAGTATTTTCATTTTGATATATCTCTTCATTCCATAAAAAAATATGAAGTAGATGCATATGCTTTGATTAATCACATGATGCGAATATCTCAAAATCGAATTTTGGCGCTTGGACAAATGATGCATAACAAATATCTCACATTCGATTAAATAGGTCTAATTTTTTTTTCACCATTGCGCACTACTGAAAAGAGTGGTTTTCAGAACATGAAGTTGCTGAAAGAACGTCAGGCTACTTTCTTTACATTTCTTTTCTACTTTTCTTTATTTTCTTTATTTTTTTTTTATAATATTACGTAGAAACAAAGTTGTATTACATAAAAAACAAAAGGAAGAATTTTTTAGCGATCCATTTGGGAGCTATTGTGGTAGCGACCAAAATCGGTAGCTTTGCGTTTGTCCTGTCCGTCCGCGTAAGTCGGATCGACCATCGTGTTCAGAGGCCCAAACAATGTAGGAATAGAACATTTTCAGGGGCCAACGCCCCCCCCCCCTATGTTCGAGATATTTGGCATTGTTTTTAATTGGATTTCCGCTATTAGTTTAAATTTTAGAAATGCAATTATCTCAGTTGACAGCTGTAGCTTGAGGGTTCAGGTTTCGGCCTCATACTAAAGTCGTGTTTGTACTTTTTGGTTGTTGTTCTTTTCTCTTAACCTTTTTTTCTCAATGTCCGCATGGGTTTTTTTTTTTGTTTTGTTTTTGTTTTTCTTATTTTCCTATTTTTTTTTTTTTTTCCTACTTTTTTGTTTTATTTTTTCGTACTTTTTTTTTATTTTTCCTTAAGTTATTGTACTTTCTTTTTTTATTATTTTTTTAATTTTTTTTATTTATATGGTTCGCCATTAAATTTATGCTTTAGCACGAAATTTTATTCACTTGTTTGTTGTTGTTCTTTGTACGTATTTAATTATTTCTGTTAAATTTTTTAATCCCGTCAGTAATCACGAGATTACAAATTTATATTTCAAGTTTTGTAAGAACAGGTCGGTAAAATAAAAATTGGGATAAGAAGAGAGAAAAAAAAACTGGACATCGTTGAAAACTAACATTCCATCAGGAGTTAACTGGTAAGAAGGAGTAATTACTCGGTGTGAAATTGTGAGGGGACGAAGAAAAAGGATGTTGTCTTTCTTATTTTGTTAAGTCGCCGCCTTCTTATTTGGTTGGTGTGGAACTGCTGACACGATCAAGTCCTTATCCACTTAACTCAGCCAACAGCTGCACAAACACAAGGCAAAGGAAAACCCACCATTTTTATCATGGAAGGGCCCCGGAGACAGATTGTGTCTGGCCAAATAACCCTGCCTCTGTTTGGACACGACCTTTCCATTCACAGGGTTCTCCCAAAAAAAACCTTAGGGCACCATCACCACCACTAAAATGCCGTTGGGTGGTTTGCAATTATTTCTTTCTCAGTTTAGTTTTTTTTTGTCGTACATTTACAGTAGATTAATGTATTCTTCCTATCGTCTCTATATAAAGAAAAATTAGAATAATATTCTTTTAGATACTTAAAACTCGAAAATTGAAAAATCCCAATTGAAAAAGAAGAGGTCTTTATAGTAGTTTTGAAAAAAGAAGGGTTTGCCGTATATGGTCGTTACGTCGCGATTGAGTTTTTCTGGAACAAACATCACCAGTCATGACGTCATCAACTTGAACTCCATGCAGTCAGTCCAAGATGGCGTCGTTTTGCGATCGCATCAGCGTGACCAAGAAAGGACAAACTTTGCATAGCCAAGTAAGGGGAATAGTGTGGGACACTAATATCATAATATATACTAACATATTCATAATTGTAGAAAATACAAAAAAACAGAATGTTTTTGTAATGTTTATAAAATTCAGTTTAAAATTAAACTGAAATTTAAAATTCAGTTTAAAATTCGTGCCAACACGAAGACACAGTATGGGATTCGTTGACCCACGTTTCATCAAAAAAAAAAATCATACTGCAATCGAAAACAATTTCTCTGATCTGCCGTAAGTAAGCATGCCGTAAGGCCTTTTCTAAATAAGAAGGAACATTAGCAATAACATCCTTTGTTTGGCTTCTAACGGTTTTCTCTATCCGAGAGTCGCCATTTTGAATCTTCTCTCTCGACACACATTCAGTCCTGGAATGATTAAGGAATCATGGGAAATTTTCAAGGACTCGAGATCTCGCTGGGAGGAGTGTAACCAGTTTAAATAATAAAGGATTTAACATGCCTAACTAAACTTAGAGGAACGCGAGCTTTGACACTTTTCAATTATTGTATTTTTGGTTGGAGATTGCTTTCGCGAGCGAGAGTGAGATCCTTAAAAGCTTAACATCGATGGCGTTTGTCTGGCTGACGAGTTCTAGAGAGGACGAAACTGCCGTCCCAGACTCTCTCCGGTGATAGGTTAGATTCGGAATCTTTGTAATAGTTTCATTTGTGCCTTCCTTGGTTATCATTTTTCATTTTTTTTTTTTTTGCTTTTTCTTAAAAAAAACAGGTAAGGTCCTTTCTCGTCCAAAGATATATATACTAAGTTTAAAGAAGATCAAGCCAGCTGTTCAAACGTTACTAGGAAGTAGGGTGGGTACACGCACAAGCACACAAGCTTTCCTAGAAAGTAGGGCAATGAATAAAGAAGAAGAAGGCACTACATCACTCCTCTATTTTTATTACAAAGCTGTGCTCTCATTTCTGGACTCCCTGTATAGCCCATTGCTGCCTTCATATTTTCCAAAAAGCTCGTCTATCTCTTTTGGAGTACTTTCTTAAAAGGTCAGGTGCTTTGAATGCTCAATTGGGAAGTTTATTGATAATAAAGGACGTGATGTAAAAGGTCTTTAGGTTAAAAAGGGGAATCCTGTTCAAAAAGGATGGGCAGACTGCCAGCGGACATATTGCCACCAGGTGGAGATGGAAAGATATATTGTAAGCACTAAGAGACAGCGGCTCTCTTTTAAAGAATTAATTAAGATAGTTTACGTCACCCCGTGCTTCAAATAGAACAGCTGGAGATATTGAAGAAGAAAAAAAAGTATTCAGTTCTTTCGGTGTATTTTTATTTTCCTATCCTACTGTCCTCAAAAATTGAATAAATAAATCAGTCTTGTCAGTCAGTCTGTAAATGTATTCTGTTACTCCCTAATAACTTTTGACCTTCTGCATGGATTTATTTTACTTATTCGATAAATATAACAACAAATTTGACGTGCGTAAATCTGTTGTTGTAAACAACATCACAATGAAAAAATAAACCCAGGTAAATAAAAGTTTTACTGAGTTATTTTAGTATTTTAGATACACTTAACTTCTCTATTCCCAACTCCATTGAAACTACGAAAAATTTGCTTTCTCCTCCGAAATCTACTTAACCGATTTCGGTGATATTTTGTCTAATTCTCTGACGATAAATTATCGTTTCTCCTGTAGTTCCAACTGCAAGAACGTAGACCCAATGTATCAATATTAAGACAATACCAAAATTAACAGAAAATATTTTATAACTTTCTTAACCTTACAGCAACAATTTAGTATTTTGTTAACGACCCATTTGGGAGCTATTGTGATGACCAAACACGGTAGGTATTGCGTTTGTCCTGTCCGTCCGTGTTTATCACTCCTGAACGGAAGGTCGAATCGGCAAACGACTTTCATTATTCAGAAGCTCAACTCACGATTAGGGTATTTTCAGGGTCCAACGCCCCCCCCCCCCCTCCCTTCCCTTGTTCGAGAAATTTTGGCATTGTTTTCATTGGATTTCCGCTATTAGCTTAAATGTTAGAAATGCAACCATTTCATTTAAGTTGTTAGCTACACCTTGATCGGTAAGGTTTCAGACTCATTTACTGACTAATTTACGTACATCTGCTGTTTTGTTTTTTATTTTCTTAATGTTCTCATGGATTTTTTTTTTTTGCTTTTCTTATTTTCCTTTTTATTATTATTTTTTCCTGTTTTTTTTTTTCCTTAAATTAATGTACTTTCTTTTTTTATTATTATGGGTCGCCCTTAAATTATGCCTTAGCACAAAATTAAATTCATTTTTTTTTTTTTTTGAAAAGAAACTTTTTTGAAGTTAATAAACTTTAAGAGAAAGTTTAGCAGCAGGTAATTACTTCTCCTATAAGAGATCATCACAGTGCATTCCAGAAACTTCAATAGCAGCAAAGGAATCACACTCTTTATCGAATTGCCGATAAAAAAAAAAAGGAAAAAAATAATAATGATGATGACTCGCGAACTGATATTTAAGTACCACTGGACTGTACCATTTCATTGATTAGGGATATGGTGATATTTAATCGAACCTATCTTCTCTGCTTGCGATATTGTGTTTGGTGTTATGTAAATCTCATCTTCCCCCACCCTCGCCTAGACTCGTCGGCTGCTGGACTCACGCTTCTGCTGGGAGGTTATGAAATAACTGTGGAATATGAGAGGGTGTCTAGCATTTGGAAACCCCATCTCGTCTCTAATGAAGGAAGCATTTAGGCACGTGCACCCTTCCCCAGCCATGCCATTGCCTTTCCAACCCCTGCATAATCTAATATTGACTCTTCTGTCATTCCATCGCGGGAGGGGAGGGGAGGGAATTGTTTCATCTTTCCCCCCATATCCGTCTATTTTGGACAGCAGTAGGGGCGAATGAACTTGACGCGTCGTCAGGGCAGGAGAAGGATATTTTTGGGAATATAGATACCACTATTTTCAGCCCCAGCCGCACAAATCATAATCAAGTTTGGATAACCTAATTACCCTCAGAAGAGACCCTTCTGTTTTTATCATACACAAGGTAATTTATTTGGAAGACCAGGTTTTTTTTTTGCTCCGGAATTTTTTTTTTTTTTCGAGAATGTTCTTGCTTATAATCAGCGTGGGCGTGAAATTATTACAGCATTCCTTCGACATAAAAATAGCAAATAAATAAATAAATAGAATTAAATTCTCAGTTAATTGATAGTGCGCTCTCCGGGTCGTAAACACTTCACATGTTTCATAATAATAATAAAACTTCATCGCATAGAAGGGACTAGGATTGCCAGATAGTTTATGACCAAACACAAGTGAATAATTGGCCAAAGTATTACAACGTTATGATAAAGCATTGCAAAACACAGTAGGATAAACGTTCTTCATTTGAACACAATTTGGTGTCACTTTCTTTA
Source organism: Thereuonema tuberculata (assembly GCA_023159025.1). Classification (NCBI taxonomy): domain Eukaryota; kingdom Metazoa; phylum Arthropoda; class Chilopoda; order Scutigeromorpha; family Scutigeridae; genus Thereuonema; species Thereuonema tuberculata. Next base: position 50,003,422 of record JAFIDM010008419.1, on the reverse strand, counting down.
TTCGTGTCCACGCTAAATTGTTAGTGTGTCCACACTAAAGTGTAGAGTTTTAACTATTGGGGAATTTAAGGCCATCACATCTCAATTAAGAATAAAATGTATGAAAAAAAAAATAATAATACTTTCGAAATGTCGAACATTCTTTGTCAAGTGGTCTGAATACAAATATTCAGAATATAAGGCCTAGAATCCATTAGAACATGTGATATCGGACGGTTCCTTTAAAAGTCAGGGGACAATACAAGCTTCATTTGGACATGACAGGTGGGGGGATAAATTTATTTTTCTTTTTTTTTTTTTCCTTTTTGTTTATAAAATTAATAAAATTAGTGCATAAAAACAAAATAAATTACAAACACTTATGAAACCCATACTGTGGAATAGTAAAAACAAATAAATTGTCATTATAACAACTTTTATCAGTAAGAAAGAAATAGGACTCCTTACATTTTCTTTTGAAGTCGTTTAATTCCCGACATTGATTTGAGGTTTATGATATTAAGAAATGTTGGACATTTCGAAAGTACTAGAATTTTAATTGTACATATATTTTATTTTTAATTGATATGTGTGTGGTGGCCTTAAGTTCCCCAATAATTCAACTTATACACGTTAATTACTTGAAAATTTAGAGTTTAAGTGATAACTAAAAAAACAGAGCCCAACAATGGTCTTCACGAGACATGCTCGAAGTGCAAAAAGAAAAACGAAGAACTTAAACAAAGTGTAAGTGCTACTGTTAAGATGTGAAGTGCAAGAGATGGCAGTGCTTTGGCCTAAATTTAAAACAACGATAACATGGTGAATTTGTTTATTCTTTGTACCTATAGTTATTGGTGCCCTCGGTGCTTTATTTAAGGAATTTGTAAAACACTTTAATAGCTTGGAACTTCATGAGATTTCAATAACAGATCTGCAAAAAACTTCATTACTAGGCACTGCTTATATTTGGCCAATTCTTAGGTCTCTGGCTGAGACTTGAATTTGCTGAATTAATCCAGTCAAAGATGTTGTCTTTGTACTGTGTCATATGTTATAATAATAATAATAATAATAATAATAATAATAATAATAATAATAATAATAAAGAATCCCATGGTTTGAAACTTTTTCGATATAATAATTTATTGCCTATAAGTTTTTTCTTACAAAATATAGCAATTTACAGATGTGACACTCAGTTACCTTAAGGGTGATCCCGTCTTAAAGGCAGTGTCCTCACAGGCGAAGAATTGTTAAAATAGATGTACATTTCGGAACTTAAAAAAAGAAAGAATCATAAGAAATCATTACATCTTTAGTCAGTGCATCGTTAATCGAAATGATTGTCAGGCCCGAATAAACCATTGGTTCATCAAACGGAAGTAAGCCAACCTGATGGGAAGTCAGAACTGGAACATTCAGTGTTAGAGACATTTCAACGCATTTACTTTAACGAGACATTTCAACGCATTGTCATGTTAAAGTAATGTTTGTGTAGTATGGGGGATTAATTCCTTTCAGAGAAGAAATGAAGACAACGATGTTTATTTATAGTAATCTTTTAAATTTTATTATTTTTTTTTGGTTACAAGAGTCTCTTCATCTACTTATTTCAAATAGATATCCATTATTCCTTAAACTTAATTATTGATCGCGCAAATACTAAGAACTTGTAAGCAGGGATGCACAACCCGCCGGTATATTTGTTGCGGTCCGGCAGTTTCGAATTAAATTTGAGTCTTTCCATTTTCTGCCAACCGATACATTGAAAAATGTCATAACTTGTAATAGCAACTGTCGCAGACTTTACTATTGGAATGTTGATATGAAACACAACTAGCTTGTTATTTGACAATTTGATGTTTATGTTTCCCTAAATATCTTGAGTATGCTGAATTTCAAAGAGAACTGGCAGTCAAAAGGGGTTGATTTTTTTTTTTTTTTTTTTTTTTTCTAGATACGATAAAAATAAGTTTCAAAGAACTTAAAACCTAAGTTAAAGGAGTTTAACGTGCTGTAAAATAATTCAAATTAAATAAAACAAGAAATGAATTCAGAATAAATTTAACACAACAATTTAGCACAACATTTATTGTTAATGTTTTTTGTTCTGCGGGGGTCACTGCCAGGTGTGACGGTGACCTCCACTTAAGTATCTTGCCTTTCTGGGTCTTTTATCGGGGAAGGTGGAGATCGGGCTGATGAGTCCCAAGTAGGCGAAACGGCCGTTCCCGATTCCTTCCCGATAATCGAACCAGAAGGGCAATTTGGTTAAATTTGCGCTGAATTCATTTCTTGTTTTATTTAACTTAAAACCTACTTTCCTTCTTATTTTTTTAAGTCATGAAAAAGATAAAAATTGAAAGTATTCCAATTCTAACATCAACTGAACACAAAAACAGTACAAATTGTCATTAAAAAAAAAAAAAAAATCCTCTGTTTTTTGTTTTTTTTTAATATCCTAATAGGTATTCAAAATTAGAGAATACCTGTAATGTAGGTGCTGATATTAATATATAATTATTAACTGTAGATTAATTAACTTTATTAATTATCTAATACAAAAGAAAAGAAACTCTTTTTCAATTAAAAGAAAAGAAACTTAACAAAAGTTAAAAGTTAAAAATTTAGAGTAATATTCTCATCTATTTGTCATCGATTAATCTATATTACTAAAATCTTTTATTTCTCTGTCTGTCTGTGTGTCTGTCCGGCGCAGTTTTCTGTGAGAATGAAAAATAGAAAAATTTTTTACAATGAAACATCCGCGACAGGAATCGAACCTGCAACCTTCTGATCCGAAGTCAGACATCTTATCCATTAGGCCATGGGAACTACAACTCTCTGCATATTATTTTTTTGACTTATCTGTCAAAACTGAACTGACTTTGACTGAAAAGTAACAATCTATATTACAAAAATCTTTTATTTCTCAGTCTGTCCGGCGCAATTTCCTCAGCGAATGGAAAATAGAAATAATTTTTACAATGAAACGTCCGTGACAGGAATCGAACCTACAACCTTTTGTTCTTATCAAAAGTCAGACATCTTAACCATTAGGCCAAGATGACTACTACTCACTTTATAAACAAAAAAATTGTTTTTTGACTTATGTGTCCTTCCCCTTCCCCCAATCAATAACGAATGAATTCAACCTTTTTTTTTTTTGTTTTGTTTTTTTAATCTCAAGATTTTTTATTCATTCCCGATCCGTCTGTTTATTTTTAATTCGAAAATGACAACTAGAACTAAACAATGTCGAAATGTTGGAATATTTTGAATATAATATTCTTACTTAAGCAAATTCTATATGATATTGAAAAACAAGCACGTGTACACGGGAGATGTTTGAATAAAAAAACTAGTAGTTTTTACATTTTTAATACTTTTATGGCCGAGTGCAAAAGCTTCAATTAACTTTGATGGCTGCAGTGTGGACGTAGCTAAAATTAGTGGGCGTAGCTAAAATTAATTAATTAGTCAAGAAAAAGTTTAGCCTTTGTTTTAAAATTGTGTGAAAGGAAACAAGCATGTATAAAAAGAAAATTTATTCAGGAACTTGATAAATTTCTTTTTATACATGTTTGTTTCCTTTCACACAATTTTAAAACAAAGGCTAAAATTTTTCTGGAGCAGCACCCCACACTAATTTTAGCTATGTCCACAATGCAGCCGTCAAAGTTAATTAAAGTTTAGTGCACTCGGCCAGTAGTGTTTCAGAATTATATTTTTCCCAATTAAATTGACTGAATAATTTATTAATATTTTTAATTTTTTGTTTGTTCATAAAAATCCAACACTAAACCATAATCTAAAACCGAATTCACTAGAGATTTTTACTTAATTAATCTAATTAGGATTAATTTTAATCGCATAAAAAATTTAATTGAAATTGATTGTTTAAGACAATGAAACTTTGCCAGAATAAGATAGAATTCCATTGTTTAGATTCCAGTGTTTTTTTTTGGGGGGGGGAGGAATTTTTGTGGCTTTTTCGAGTGAATTCCTCGACAAAGACCTTTTCGCAAAGATATCAGATATAAGAGTGAAATCTTCCTTAAGGCTCGAAAATCTACCACTTGCACGAAAAATCATATCTACTGCTCTAAATAAAACAAGTTCTGAAGTCAGGCAAATATTAGAAGCAAGTCGACACCAGCGCTCTTGGCGGCGAGAAAACTATGACAGTGTTAACATAACGCTGAAATCTGGATATTCTTTGCTCGTGGTTTCAATCCACGGTTTCATTCACTAAATTCTCTTCCTCCGGGATCTATTTTTCCTTTTTCTTTATCTCTACTGTGAAATGAGATGAGAATTAATAGCAAAACAAAGCTCCGAAATCAACTTTTTTTTCGCTTCGCCGACAAGAACTGTTAATCACGATCTAAACGAGAGCAAAACGCGATTTGCCGCTTACAAGCGTAAAGCGATCACAAACGGTATATTTTCGAACGCGTTTTAAAAGAATGATCCTTTTTATATAAAAGGACGTTTCGTAATCTTTCCAGCTTTCATTGTCTATAATACTAAACAATATTATTTGAATATTATTACGAAGAAACCTTTCCTTGGCTTTATTTCATAAACAAACGCGTTTGATCATAAAATCTTCAGTGTGTCTTCTGTAACACCAATAGAATACTTTATCTCCTTCATTGCCTTTTCTGTGCCGCGAGAAAGTTTGAACTTGGTTCAGAAAGAAGGCATTGTAATCAGCATTCAGTTTCACTAGTCAAATGCTCGAATATACTAGAATAAAATCTAGACCTCACTGAGCAAACAGAAATATCAACTAAGCTTACATGGTTTCGATCTAACAATTAAGATTAATAACGAGTTCATTCAAATCGGTTTAAAAACACTTCAGGGGATCATCTATTTAGTAAATCTTAGTTTTTTTTGCACTTAGGTCCGCGCAGTATAGTTTGAGCAGCACTGTTCTAAACAACAGAATGCAAAATTATCAGTGTGAAAGAGTAAATGTCATTGGAAGAGACTTGCATTTAAGATTATCAAGAACTTATGGAGAATAACCCGGAGTGGGTCTTCTTCAGTCTTCCCTTGAATTTTGAATTGACGATGGTAAATCATCGTTTTTCTATTGGATCTGTGGAAGGAATGAAAAACCATCAATCGCATTGCTTCAAACGCGCTCAAAGAAAGAAGAAGTCAACTATTAAAAGCTTAATAATAATATAATAAGAAAAAGTTTAATAATAGTTTAATATAGGCGTCGGTCTGCCGTGCGGCCTGTATGCCGTTACCGGTGTTCAAATCCCGCTAGACAGCATGGCTGTTTCTTTCTTCTTCTGTGTTTCGTCCGTTTCTCCCCTGGGACTTACTATCTCTGGTTTATTTCTGGACGGGATGTGAATCTCGTCCCCCTTCTGCAATTTCCTAGCCTCACCCTGACGTTGTCAGGTAGGGCTAGCCCGTGGTCCATAGTTGGCCAAAGTCGATGAAAGGAAGGAATAGTTTAATAAGAAAAAGTTTAATAATAATTTAATAATAGTTTAATAAGAAAATCCGGAAAATAAAAAAAATAAAAAAAATGGACCACTTGAGGCTTACGCCCCTATCAACATCACGTATGACGTGTATCCCACATGCGACGAGAGCTTGTGGGATAAACAAACATAACTTTGTGTGAATTACTTAAAAAATCGTCGATTTTTGATATTTCAAGACGGATGGTTCAGTACTGTGCAGGTCCTTATTGTAATAATTCTGTAAAACCGCTTGGAATATCCTTCTTTAATATAATATTTCCTCTATATCTACACCGGTTAAAACAAAGCACATGGCTTTGTTTATCCCATATGCGAAGCAGTAACCTGGTGGGATATTTTGTAACTACGAAGCCCCGCCTATCCTCAAGTGGTCCATTACGTTGTAATAATTCTCATTATTCCTTAAAAGTCTTTTAGAAATATTTTCTTCTTTTTAGTAAATGGAGATAAAGAAATGTACACCAGATTATCCGTTCCCTCCCTTTCCCCCCCCCAAAAAAAAAATTCGAATTAAAAAAAATAAAAATCTTAAAATCCTCACAATTAACATATTTCGACTAATCTTTTTTTTTTTTTTTTCCCCTTATTTTTTTTTTTTTTTTTTCGATATTTAATCAAGAAGTTAACACTAGGATTAAATTCCATTTCTAAGACTCGTGTTACTTTAATTACGACAATTCTTTTGATATGTGACTATACGTTTTTTCGAGTGTAATTAAACTTTGAGCCTGCTAATTAAATCTTGCAGCGTTCATTATTCCTTTTTTTTTTTTCTTTGTGATCGGGTATTGTTGTTCCGATTGCTGTGACGCGTGACGATGCAAGTCTCTCAGGATTATTAGATTCATTTGCACGCACTGCTTTTTCATCGCTTTCTGTTTTAAGTGCTTAACTAACTTGGCACACTATTATTACCTCGTTCTATTAAGTATTCATTACACGCAGTTTAGTGAAATTGATGCAGTTTTATTTCTGTTGGCAAAAAGAAAACAGTGAAATTTAACGCAGCTGCTTATTACGGGGTTTTATTAGTTTGTTTAGTTTTTAGGTGCATTTGAAAGGAGAAGTTCTCGGAAAAGCATCTGTAACAGGGTTGCAGGTCTGGTGCGCAATGATTAGACAAATCACTCCGTCTGCTTGGATTTGAGTGAGATTTTATGTAAAAGCATTTTACAGAAACGTCGTTGTTATTTTCAGTGATTTTCATTGAATGAGGTTTTTGTTTTTTCTTTCTTATAAAGGCAGAAACTAAAGTAAAGAAAACAAAAATAACAATAACCAGAGGAAATCAAATTCTTGGGAAGCTAACCGCTCACCACAAAAGGAATTTGATCACAAAGTAAGCAATAAAAGAAAGGAAAATAAAATACCGTACCTTACCATGGTAGGTCAATCCATAGATTGGTTCAAAGCTACGGAACCCTAGTTATCCCCGACGGGCGACGTCTAGGAGAAGCCGTAGCTACACAAAGGAACAGATACTGGAGTGGTTTCCCGTTGCCTTCTCCAGGACGCAATTACGGAATGACGTCAGACCGAAGAGAAAGTGAAGAAGAGGCTGACAACACAGGAAAGGAAATCGAAACATCCATGCTCTCGACCGGGATTTGAACCCGGGTACCGGCACACTGGCCTGACGGCAGACCGACGCCTGAGACCGCACGACCACGCCGGCACGGCAAAAATAAAGTAAAATAATAATAATAAAAAAAAAAACCTCTAATAGGTAAAGGAAAAGAAATAACTCATCATAAAACGAGAAGGTGATGCCATTTTGAGTCAAGCTGAGATCCTGGGGCAGCTGTTTCGAGCTTATTAGGCTCTCTTCAGCCAGGGATACCCAGCAAGCAAAAAACTCAAAAGGCCTATGAGGGGAATTTTTTTTTTTTTTTTTAATTATTTTTCTAAGAAAAATCACTCAGTCAGTAAGGGTGTGTCCTCCTACTAACTTTCGAATCGCTGACTGGTTCTTCTTGAAACTTGATATGAATATTTATTAAGGACAAGAGAGAATCTAAGTTTTATATTTGAAATCTTTTCCAAATGGGAGCTTATCGAGGAATTAAGAAGAGAAAGAGACGAAAATTCTCATAGAAACCCATTGAAATAAAAACATTGGATTCCTGACTTATTTCTTTTAACATTCGAATGTTTTAAACACTGAATTTTAATCTCCTTTTAGCGAATAATTACCGCACAGTTTGATAAGATTAAAAAGTTTTCACAACTCAAGCCTAATTCGCTTATGTATTTACTTATTTTGAAGAATAAGTTTAGCCGACAATTAAGTCAAAAAATACATAAATATAATTATACTTAAAAACGTACGTACATGTTCTGGAGTTTTCGAATTTCCTTTGCGAGACTCATTATCAACATAGAAATGAATTTGTTCCTACATACATAGTGTATATTTTAACAGATTCAAGTTACGGTAATAATTTTGGAAGTTTTTTTCCGTATGTGCCCCCGATCAGGTTGGTTGCAGTGGGTCTTCAAACCTCTCGTTGAGTGGGTTCTACACTCTAGTGGCGGAAGACCCACTGAAACCACCCGGATCGACGGCGCAAACAACAAAACTACCATAATTATTTCCTTTACTGAATCTGTTTGTATATATATATATATATATATATATATATATAAGTAGGAACAAATTCATTTGCAACTATGAGCCGAAAGCTCGAGCTTCGAGCACGAAGCTCGAAAGCTCCACAACATGTATGTTTGCTTTTAAGTATAATTATATTTATGTATTTCTTACCTTAATTGTGTGACTAAACTTATTCTTCACTATGAATTAGGCCTACTGAGCACACGTAAAATATTTCCTTTAATACATTTTTATTTTCACATAATTTCGTCGAATTATATTCAGATACTATAATTTGAAATTAAACGTATTTTTTTTCTTTTTATCTTTTTTACGATATTAAAAATAAACAAATAAATAAATTGAAGAAAATAAGTAAAGAAATTCTAAAACCACATAAAAAACCACGAGAGACTTTCTTTTTTGTGTCCAATCTTTCCCTCTCTCATTTACATTAAGTTCCATTTTTTGAAAGAATTGAAATTTTTTTAGGAGGAGACAGATACGGACATACAGACACACTAATTTTACAAGCCTCACTTTCCTCAAAGAAAATCGGTTAAAAGGCGTTACCTTGTAAATAAACCATGAAAATAATTCATTATTGAATATTACAATAAAGTAATAATATTTAAATAATAACGGTGAAGTCTGAAGTGCAGACTATAAAATAACTAAATGGTAAAACTTTTTTCACCAAATGAGATATAAGGTCAATAAATAAGAATGATTAAAAACTGTTTTAAAATTTTCAAGTGATAGTGTGAGAGGAAAAGAGAAACAAAAAGTAAACAAATTTTTACTTTTCAGTTTCTTATTATTTTTCTCTCTCCTTTCATGTTTTCGAAGTTTCTTCCACGAATACCATCCGCTCTCATCTTAATTCCTTTGTCCGTTTACAGTCCGTTTTTAAATTGTCATAACTCTAGTTCTGTACGTGATAAATCAATCTGTAAAAGACTAAATCAAAGAATTTTACATTTTTACATAAGAGTTATTCTTTAGAACATTAATTTTGAACATGTCCAACGTTATCACCGTCACACACACTTCTGATGCGTTTCTCAAGTTCCACCGATTTGCAGTTGATTTACAACCCTGTCGAGTCGGCAATACCGGCTCCAAAAAATCCCGATTTATTTTATTTCTGTCGACTTTCAGTAAAGGGTCGTTCTAGCGACGCTACACTTAGTCATTTGGTCTTCCAGATCGTGGCTTATCATTGACGGAATCTGTTTCTTTCAACCTATTCATTCAAGTAATTATGGAATCCTTGTTTGCTGTATCTTTATTGTGATGGGTTCTAAATATTGTTTTGATTGCGAGGACAGATTTTAGCTCGGCCAACTACAGCGATCAATCGCAAAATAATTAATAAATAATTACAAATTTATTGTTAACTGTGGAAGTAATTAAAATATGGTACTTTCATTTTGTTTTATTTCACGTTTGTTAATGATATGATATGAATGTTTTGTTTCTGATATCATGTGTAAAAGCGTTGTTATGCAGTTTTAACGCTATCTCTCACTAGTTGGCGCTGGGAGATGGAACATGGTTGTTCTGCTCATGTAAAGCAATAGGATGTTGGGCTGAAGTTAGAGGCACTCGAAGATAATGTTAGAAACCTCTGATGTTTGCCATGAATTTGGCAATGTGATTTGCACTTGTCCGATAGCGGGAGAATAGATGTACGATTCATCCATTTTCATCAACGGCTTGGGATACAAATTGAAGTAGGCTTCGGCAGACATGTGTAGGCCTATCTGGGAATCTCGGTAAGCCGGCTAATCAACAAGTCCAATCTGATGCCAGCATCAAATTAGAGTTATACAATTTGGGCCGATAATTGTATATTGGAGAGAGCTTTACTGGTAATATCGCCAAGCGTCCTGAACACCTTTTTCTCTTGGTCGAATACTGAAAGTTGAATCGACAGACATGGAGATGGTTCGAACGCCGTTATGCCTTACGTTGCCAAGGGATGAAATTCATGTTATCATCATAGAACTTCACTGATAAGGTAGGAAGATTTGAGTTATCTTTCACGACGGATTATCAACGAGTGAAGAACTGGCATTTTGAGTATAATAAAGAGACAATCTAGAAAGTCGAATTAGATATGTTCGAATTATTGTATTAATAGTAATATGTCATATATTGTAATGTAAAAGCTAATCTAATCACAAGGAATTAGTGATTATTTAATGGATTCATTTTAAGAGAGCTTTAGATAAGATATAAAGTTAACTTATTGTTATTAATGTCACAGCGTTCAATATAATGAAATGAGTAATTTGATGTGACACTAATGTATGTCAATTAATTTATTTCTGAGTTTTAAGATTCACATTGTAATCTTAATTTAAAGATAATGTCCTCAGTGTTTAGTTGAATAATAATTAAGCTCAATGATATTATGAATATTTAGTTTAAAGAATTCATACTCAGATGAAAGACTAAGTATAGAATGAATTCCAGATTTTTATTCTGATAAGTTCAATCGAACATATGTTGTATCTGATATTAGAACATACATTATAGATACTTGTTGATTTCAATTATTTAATTGAATATAGCGTTAATTGAACGAATAGTATTTGATATGTGTAATTGACTTATGCCTATTTGAATTTAAACTTAATGAATTCTCGTAGCAACTATTACTTAATAATTTCTCTAGTTAGAGATGTGTTATGATTACTAGTTTTAGACAAGTATCTTGTTAAATAAATTATGTCTAGTATTTTGATGTCAGAATGTTTCTTTTGTGAATATCAAGGTTAATCATTTACTCGCTCTGCGATCATATTCATCTAGATTTCTATTATGATTAATTACTTTAAATTTTGACCGAGTTCCAACATTCGATCATTTATTAGTTAATTTAATCGTAGTATTTTTCCAGATTAACTACGGTAAAATAAGACAATCACACTTCTCAATGTTTTTTACAGATTGATTTTATCCTAAATAGAAGTTATGACAATGTAAAGTGTACAAGGACTTTAAAATGACCCATGTACCATATATTGTGGCCGCGAAGTTCGCGTACACCCTATTATGTAGTAATAAATATAAATATTTCGTATTAAATGTTATTTCCATTGTTGACACCAGAATCCAGAGGTTTGTGTTGGAGAAGTCAGACCGTTTCGCCTGACGTTCGTCAACGATTTAACTGATGGAGACCTGAATCAGCGCATAACAACATGCCGTGCTTTGTTAGCACAATTCCCTAATGCAGTGTACCGTGCAAATGTGCCGTTTTCAGATGAATGTGCGATTAATCGCAGTTCACGCAACAGAAATGTTGTCTTTTGGGCGAAAGAGAACCCCTCATTACACAATGGAGTTGGAGAGGAATCCACATCACGTAACAATAGGGGCTCACGTTATTTGTTTGGACCATTTTTTTGATGGTCATGTTAATGGGGAAATTTATTTAAATAGGGTTAATCCCACAGCTTGAAAACGCGGGTATCATGGAACGCGTATGGCTACAGCAGGAGGGGCAACTGCTCACTTCGCTCATACTGTGCATGGGTTTCTTCATGAACATTTTCCAGGACGCTGAATTGGTCGCGATAGTCCAGAATCGCCAGTTCCATTGAAATGGCCACCACGAAGTCCTGACCTCACGACGCCTGACAACTCAGTGTAGGAAATCATCAAAGCTTTACGTGTCTGAACGTCATTATGTTATGAAGAATTGCGCAATGCAGTTGAGGACGTACATCGAACTATCACACCGGATACTTCAAAAAATATCATGTGGCGGCATATGAACTTGTGTGTACAGCATGATGGCGAACACACAGACGCATTACATTTAATGTGTAAATATTTTCTTAAAATATGAATATCAATTAAGGGGTACGGGAACTTCCTGACCACACTGTATATATACTACCTACATATACCTTTCAATTTCTTCTTCTTTCTTTTACATTCTTACCCTCCTACAGTGAAACCGTTTTTATTCATTTTATTTATTGACTTTTTATGCTTTGCTGCAAATATCATGACACTTTAGCAGAGATGGCAAACGAAAAAAAAAATGGTATGTTACATTTTTCGTTTCACGCAGAAAAGTGATTTCGTTTTTTGATAAAATCTAAATTTCGTTTTCCATGACGTTTAACATTACAATAAAAAAATTAGATTCGCCCGGGCAACACCATCCAGCCCGAACAGTCGGAAGTGTTTCGTCTGTGTCAGAGCAGGCGACCACCAAGACTGGGAAACCACGCCAGCGCATCCGATGGTCACCACAGATGAACCAGGAATTATTTCAAGACCTGTGACTGTAAGTATAGAAAATGCAACGACCAGAATGTTTTCATAATGTTTAACAGAATTAGTTACGAATTTGAGCAGTAGATGGCGCTGTGACGACCTGAAACATCAATCCATAAGGAAATTACGTCATAAAAAGCTCTTCTTTCATGACCTCAACTGTAATAAGTTCGAAACAGATGTCCCAAGGTCTCAGCTTGACTCAAAAGGCATTCCATTATCACTTCATTCTTTAAAACCACGAATTTTAATCTCTCTTAGATAATCCACTAAAACCTCGCGATTGGATTTGATTGAAGGTAATCCGATATCGAACAACTTGAATAAATAATGATTTATGTATTTATTTTTTCAGAAAATTCAAAATTTATTCGGTTTGTATTTAACAGATATTAAAATATGAAAAATAAATATAGAGTTTTTGTTTTCACGAGATAAAAAAAGAAAGAAAAAAAAGACATTTTAAGAATTTGCATTGTAAAGAAAGTAGGTTTTACGTTCTTCGAACATTTTTACATATAAGATGAAATACAACGTGTGGATAGTTAGATTAAAATTCACACACATTTAAAATAAATTACATAAGTTTAAAAATAACAATTAATTAATTTTTTTTGAAATATTTTATGTGTGAGATCAAGTATTTGGAATAAAGAAATACTTATAAACACACAAATGTACAATTATAAATTTTTGTGTTTAAAATCTTAATAAAAATAATAAATTATTTACAATATGAATAAATTTTTAAAAAAGTCCTTGGACGTTTCAAAGGCACATGGCCTCCATCATCAGCAAGATCTTGCCTTTGAAACGTCCAAGGACCTTTTTTTAAAATTTTATTCGTGTCATATATATTTTATTATTTTTATTAAGATTTTAAATATAAAAATTTTTAATTGTACATTTGTGTTTTTACAAGTATTTCTTTAGTCCAAAAATTAATTTAATTATTAATTTGTAACAAGAAGATGCTGGAAAGGTGGAGGGCGAAACCGATTGTGATTTAATTTTTTCTTTTTTTAATAAAGTGATTTTTATACAATGTGTGTGAATTTTAATCTTTTTAAATCTTGTTATTTTATCTTTATATAATATAAAGTATCTTTATTCCGGTTTATATTAATTTGTAACCAGAAGATGCCTGAAAGAAGGAGGGTGAAACCGGTTGTGATTTACTATTTTTTTAGTAGAGTAATTTTTAAACAATGTGTGGATTTTCATCTTTTTAAAATCTTGTTATTTTAGGCCTATCTTGACATAACATAAAGTACAGTATCTTTACTGGTTTTTATTAATTTATAACCAGAAGATGCCTGAAAAAAGGAGGGCGAAATCAGTTGTGACTTAATTTTTTTTCTTTTTTATTACAGTAATATTTAAACAATGTGTGTGAATTTTAATCTTTTTAAATCTTGTTATTTTAGGCCTATCTTTATACAATGTAAAATATCTTTATTCCGGTTTTTATTAATTTTTAACCAGAAGATGCCCGAAATTGAGGAGGGCGAAACCGGTTGTGATTTATTATTTTTTTTAATACTATAATTTTTAAACAATGTTTGAGAATTTTAATCTTTTTAAATCTTGTTATATAGACGTATCTTTACACACTATAAATATTTAATCTAGTTTTTTTTTTTTTTTTTTTTTTTTTTGATTTTTTTTTTTTTTTTTTTTTTAAAAGAAAAAAAAGAAAATTATTGGTTACATTCGTTTGAAGGAATGCTTCTCTTTAAGTTTGGGTGCAACTCGGTAGAAGAGAGATGGTGGGAGTGATAGTGAGTGCATTGGTTGGAGGGAGGGCTGGCGGGAACCTTCTCCCTCTGTGAACCAATCTCTTCTGCAGTTGCGTTCCGTTGTTTGGGAGTCTCTTCTTCATCTTTCTTTTCCTCGCGGAGTCGGGTTACAGCGAATCCGGGTACCTCGGCTCGATAGCACAAGGCAACACTCATTACTGCCGCATCGCCGGTTGCAACCATTTTTGCTGTCGTAACAAGGCAGCGTTTTATCCATTAGACAGTAGAAATGGCGGCCCCCTTTATAATGAGCAGGAAAGCTCCGTTTGGGAGCGCTTTGGAACAATGGTCAGTCGCTACTGAATGAAATGGATGGACATTGCAATTACGAATTGAATAGCTTTTCAACTTACACATCAGCGCGCAATTAACTGAGAAGTTCGAAGGAATTTAAAGCCTACTTTCCTAAAAATATTTTTTCTTAAACTTTATTATTCGTATAATTTTTTTTTTTTTTTCCTTTTTCGTTGCTTTAATACTTTTTTGAAACGCGTTGACGGACAAGCTTTCTGTAATATATAATAGAATGATAATTTTCCATACCACATAAAATTCTTAATTATCTGATATTAATTTACTCGGAAAAAAGTTTCGAAATTTATTAAAATTTACTGTACGAAGATACGCTCCCATGGAAATACTGTGGGCAAATTTTAATTAAGGGCCCCAAGAAGCAAGCATAGGGTTGGGAGTTTTCCTTCTCATCGTGGGATAGATACTGAGGAGGTTTATCTTGCCTTCCTCAGGGAGCCATTATAAACTTAGCCTATCCAGCGTAGGTGTCTTGATACGATTAGACAAGAAGTTTCTTACATTTTTTGAAAAGCTTGTCGTAAGCCCATAACTCAACATCTAGTTAGCTTAGGAAGCTGAATCTTGAATGAGGGATTGAAGCTTAACGTATAAGCTTCATTTTAGAAGATCGGTTCTCAAAAATATGCTCGTATTTTTTTTATTTTTTTAAAATAGGCCTAATCATTAACCAACGTTGTGCGTATGTCAGTTCGATTTGTAATCTAATTTTGCTGATAGCTTAAACTGCTTTTTTTGGCTGAAATTTGTTGCTTTTTGCAAACAGTTTGACACTCGATATAAATATAAAGGTTGTATCAAAACTCTGTGTACAAATTTTAATGGGAGACAGATAGCACTAAGACAAACCTTTTTCATCTATGAATGTATGCTCGCTCTCTCCCATTAAAATTTGTACGGAGAATTTTGATACACCCTGTACACATAACAAGACCTAATGATAATACAGTGCAACTTGGATAATTCGAAGCTGAAGGGACCACTACAAAACTTCGAATTATCCAAGACTTCGAATTAAAGAAGTTACATCTTTTAACTTTAATTTCAGGTCCACTGAATGCTTGAAAAGATTATTCTGTCAATAAGCAAATATTTATTCAGAAAGATCATGGTATGAAAGACATAAACACAACATGTATGTAAACAAAATAAGATTTATATTACGTAAGCTACAGTACATATTACATTCAATACAGAAAATTATAGTTTTTCAAAAAATTATGTAATGTCTGATTGTTTTGTAGAATTCAGTCGCTTAAGGTTAGCAAAATCATCAAGCATGTTTAGTCAACGGAAAACAGCCTCACTTACGTTGGTTTGTCCTTCAATGTACCGACGAAATTCGGCGCTATCCCGTACTCGTTGGCGATTTGGCATTTCTTCTTCACATCATTTTCCAACTCGCGAATGATGGCGACCTTTTCAGCGAACGTTAAATTCTTGTACATGCATGGTTTACTGAAAGACATGGTGACACTGACAGCAGGAAGCTCGAATGGCGTCTGAAGCGTCACGTGTCGAACGGTGGCAGGAAGGGGATTTCAGTTGTCACGTGTCGAATTTCTTAACGATGAAACGCCGAAAAGTCGTTATGATTCGAAATTTTTTATAAAAAACTTCGAATTAAGGAAGTTGGACTTCGAATTATCCACGATTTTTTAACATTGATTTAATAAGAAATTCAAGGGACTAAGAGAATCTTCGAATTAACCACGATTTCGAATTAAAGACGTTCGAATTATCCAAGATCCACTGTGGTAGATGGCCAGTAGAAATTCTAAACTGGATTCCGCGGAATGAAAGGAGGCCAAGAAAACGTCCACAAAAGTAGATGAGTGAATGAAAAGTTTTGTTAGATTCGAATGAAAGAGAAAAGCTTTCGACCGCACGAAACTGGGAAAAAAAAAAGTTGGAGAGACCTTCAAACTGCAGTGGATTGAAACTGATTAAAAATGAATATAATGAATGAAAACAAATTAAAATTACGCATAATTTTAATTTTATTTATATGTATTCGAGAGAAAGATAATCCTTGGTTACAAGAAGCGTATATTCTTTATTTATTTATTTTTAATTTGTGGTTATATTTCATTTGCTGGTTTTTGTAAATCCGAGTATTTTGATTGTTGTTTATTTCCAGATGTTTCTCTTTATATGAAGAACGATTTAGTTCGCTATGTTTTGTTAATTAAAACCCAATTGCATTAATTACAGCTCGCAGCCATTGGTCCTTTAAACACAAGAGCCCCTTTTCACCAACGGCGCTAAGCAGTTTGACCTTTCTTTTTTTAAAGCGTTTCTTCTTTAACTTGAAATTGTGTTATCGTAATATTTCTGAGTTTCCACGAAACGCTGGTAGCTGCGTCTTGGGGAGGTTACTTCTACCCCCCCCTTCTTTTTTTCCTCTTCTAATGGATTAAACATGGTGGCGTTGCAGGGTTAAGTGGAGCGCGATGGGAATGTGTTACGAGATCTCGGTTTTTACTGGAATCTTTATTTTTTTTTCATTTTTTTTTTAATTCACGTCTCCATTCTTTGCCAAATGTAATTTGAAATAATTTCGTAACTGAATCTCACGAAGCCAACACTCAGTCGAAATTGATATTCTCGAAACTGGACTGTCCTTTTAAGCTGAAACCCAAAATACTTTAATACGGATTTTATTTTTGTTTTTTTAGCCTGTTTTCCTTTCAAATTGAGGCTCTTCAAATCAGTAATTTTTTTGTGTATTATCTTTTACTAGAAAAACTAACTCTCATCTGGCTAACTGCGATTTTGAGATAATAGTACTGCTTGCCCAAGCGATAAAGACTGGGTTGGCACACTGCCAAAACAATGGAACAAGCCCAAAGGGGAGAACAACATTCTAAAAGTTTATTATACATGTATTTCTTATTCTCTGTGTGTGTATTTTATTCTCGCGTCAATTTTAAACTGAATTTTGTGCAGTAATTTTTCACTTTATGCATCTCTCGTTTATAGGTCGTTTGGTTTTGTCCTTGTCGGCACATGCCCATCTCCCCTATTTTCACGCCCAGAAAGAGGTCGGAGCGACCAGTAAATCACGTGACCAGTCTCTTTCGTCTGGCTAAGCAGTATGCATCAAGTCACCATGGCCGCCGCCGGCCATTGGCGGTACCGCGCTCTAAGCTTTAAGCAAGATCTTTTAATCGTATTTAAGTGGAAATTAAGTTATGTTGCGAACGGATTCAACGTTTTTCTAGTTGTAGGATGACGCAATAACATGGATCCAGGAGGCATCAACGCACCCCTCCACATCAGCACCTTTCATTTGATACCACATTTACCTCCTGTATCTCGTGTCGTTCCCGAGTAAAAGGGCTGCCAAACTTAAAGGTTTTATTCAATCATGCAAAACAACGAATAAATGTCATACAAACATGGTTCTGGAAATGCGTTATTTCCAAGATATGAACGATGAAACGATACAGAGATGTTGGCCTTTACGTCGTATCGTAGAGTCATTAAATTGCTCTTCATTAATCGCGACATGGCCTACTCATTCCCCTGATTTAAACCCTCTGAACTTTTTCGTATGGGGTTATCTTAAAGCAGGAGTTCTCAACCTAGGGTTTATTCTTCGGGGTCCACAGGCATCTCATTGAATCACACTTATTTTAAAATGGTTTATTATGAATTATTTACCAGTGTGTAGAATATGTATTATTTACCACTGCAGAATAATTTATTTGCATTAAATTAGTTTTCATTCAAATTAAAGCATAATTATTTACTATTTCATTGATTATTAATATAATCCCTTTACTTTTTAGCTATGAGGGGTCCACCAAAAAAGAAAAAGAAGGGAAAAGGGGTCCATGGGTAAAAAAAAGGTTGAGAAACCCTGTCTTAAAGCATTAGTATACTCCACACCGGTTCCTGAAGCCCACGCACTGCATGATCGCGTAGTGGATGGGTGCAACACAATTCGACGTGCACCTGGCATCTTCGACCGTGTTCGTTCGATGGAACGACGTTTTTATCGATTGTGACGACACCACTTAAACGATCTATTGCAAAGTACGCTTTTTCTACTTTTACTGAACATACGAAGTCTCAGTATTCCACTTGAACATTTTGTTATCCATCTATCTGTTTGTACGCTCATCAAGTTAAAAAGACTGGACGGACTCCCATCAAAGAAGTTTATTTAGGCCCAACTTAAACCACACACCCATTTATTTTGGTCTGACGCCTTACATCCCTCCAAATTCCCCCCCCCCCCCCCGAAGGGCCTTTCTGTGAAACAGCTCGACTGATTTCTTTACAATTTTATACCGTTTTTTTCTTATGGTCCAACTTATAATATGAGCATGATTATTTTGCTCTTACAACCACCTCCTCCCAATCAATCTTCAAAATGGGTCTTCCAGTGCTGTATGCTCACTATGCGATGGAACACTCAGCTTATATCTATTATATAAGGGGCATTCAAAAAGAAACTAGCCGGAGGCCTAGGAACAGAAACCAGTACCTGTATGTCAGGAGTATTGGCCCTGGCGGTTGAGGCACTTGTCCCACTGCGACACAAGGCGGTGAATGACTGCCTTGTAAAATTCCTGGGGTTGCATTGTGAACCAGTTCCGCACGTACTGCTTGACGTCGTCGTCCGAGGCGAATCGTTTGCCCCTCAGAGCATTTTTAAGGGGACCAAAAATGGCGTAATCGCAGGGAGAGAGGTCTGGACTGTATGGAGGGTGATCAAGAACCTCCCACTTGAATTTCTGCGAGAATGCCGTGATTGTGTTGGCCGTATGGGGCTTTGGATTGTCGTAGAGCAGAATGACCCCACGGATGAGCTTGCCTGGTCGTTTCATCTGTAATGCGGTGAAGTGCTTGTGCGGTGCGGTGAAGACCGTGTTGGACGATTGACGCATGCTTCTATTAGCTTTTAGTCACATGAATTGCACCCGTGACCCTCTAGCAGCGGGCTGTGAACTTCCGCACTCACTCGTGTCGAACCAATCTTGGTTACACATGCAACGATACTACCCTTCTGTAACCGGTTTGTCCATTCCACACTCCGACTCGTTTCTTTTTGAACGCCCCTCATAGTTTACCATTATTTTTTTTTATATGTTTCCTTTCTTACAGAGGTTTAGGTTCTTTGCTGCCAAAAATTACTTCGGCAAAAAAAAGAAAAAGAAACAAGACAAAAGCTTAAAAGCGATTGACGATAAACAAGCAACAGCATTAAAAGCATCTTTGCATCTTCTATATGAGAGAAGTCTCGAAAGAAAAGAAAAAAAAAATCTTTTTTTTAGAGCATTATCTGAATAGGCTTTAAGATAATCGATCTGTAAATATGTTACGCATCTCCACGGAAAAGACATAAAATTTTTAGTTTTTTATCGATAAACGGTTCCTTCTTTTAAGTTTATATCGAATTACGTAAAAGGCATGTAACGATCAGTGAAGGAAAATAAAAAAAGAGAGGTTATCTAGAGTTTTTATCCCCCGCCCCTCGCTTTGATTAGAGAATTTCAGGCTTTTTGTAATTTTTAGATCGGAAAGGTAAAAAGGAGATAAACTTTAAAGTTGTTTCTCGTTTTTATAACGAAAGTTTTAAGATGGCAGTTTTAAATATCTATGAAGATAAGTTTAGTCGCTGAGATTAGCTTCGTCTTTCCTTAAAAATAGTCCCCAAAGGAAAATAAAAATTGCTTCAATTTTTCTTGTTCAGAAAATTGCACTGAAATGAATGAATATGTTCGGAACAGTTACCGAAATATAATGCGAAGAAGCCCTTTCGTCACTCACAACGGCAGTCATCATCAGGACTGATAAGGGAATAGGAAGACATGAAGAAAGTAATTAATTTCAAACGCAGAAGCATTGCTACTGAGCATGCAGAGTCTCTCTCTGTTCCACTTGAACTTTTTTTTTGTTCTCTGTTTGTCCATTTGTCTGTTTGTATGCATTACAATACCTTTTTGGCGCCCCTCACCCCTTGAAAACCCGATAATCTTATATGTCTTGGGGACTATTTGGCGCCCCTCTGCGATTGGCGCCCGGGGCATGATAGAACTCCCTTGCCTCCCCCTCGCTACTCCCCAAAGTAACCTGTTCTTGTGGCGCCGCCATATTGTTCAGAGTTCCAGGATCAACTAAGTGATCCGTTTTCTCCATATAAGGCAATTCTTCTTTCTCTGTGTATACAATAATAATTTAAATCAATAATGATATTGGTGCAGAAAAAAAGATTCCATTTTCTTTGCTCTAAATATCCTCAATTATTTCAAGAAATTTTTATTAAAATAAAGAAACATTCAAACTTTATTTGAACAAAATGTGGATCAATCTACAGAATTACTTAGATAATTTGAGTGAACTATAAAGTTCCAGCTTATTAAAAATTATTGTCAGTAATGGGAAAAAAAACGCTTCTATAAAAAATTATTCTTTTATATTGATATTTTCTTCTTTTTGTTTTTAATTGCACTTAATAGTAACAAACAAAAAAAGCGGTAACAAACAGGTATATCCCAAACTTACGACATATAAGGTGATTCGAAAATCATTGTAATCTGAGGCATCAGTACCTGTTTCTTTTCTCTCTAGATTTTGTTGTAATGGCGTAACCCTTCTGCCTTTTCGACAGTGACACTGGTAAACGCCAATGCGAGCAGTAATTTCATGTCGCTGAAGTGTCAGTTAAAGTAAGTGTCTCAAATTGAGGTTTGATGATAAATGTGAAGCGTCGGAAGTCGGCTATGCCTGTTGGGTACGCTACACCAACACTATAGAAAATGACGTAAACATTACTAGGCATGCGCAACCGACACTTCTGACTAGGTCTTACACGATTGACAAAAGAAAAGTAATTATAGCAATTCTCAGCCGAAAATCATCAAATTTTAAACTCTAATGCCCGAGTGCACCAAACCTCAAATTAAACTTTGATGGCTGCAGTGTGGACGTAGCTAAAATTAGTAGGGGTGCTGCTCCAGAAAAAATTTAGCCTTTGTTTTAAAATTGTCTGAAAGGAAACAAACATGTACAAAAAGAAAATTTATTCAGAAACTTGATAAATTTCTTTTTATACATGTTTGTTTCCTTTCACACAATTTTAAAACAAAGGCTAAAATTTTTCTGGAGCAGCACCCCCACAAATTTTAGCTACGTCCACAATGCAGCCATCAAAGTTAATTGAAGTTTGGTGCACTCGGCCATAAGATTCGTTTTCACATAAGTGATGTAAAAATAAAGTTTTTTGAAGGAAAAAAAAAAGGTAAAATTTGATTGTGATATTGTGAAATTTGAATGATCGTGTAAAGATATACTGTATATATTATTATTATATATTATAATTAATATTATAATACGATTAGATCTGATAGTTTTTGAAAGTAAAGTGTTTCGTAAGGAAATAGTACGGGAAGCACAAAAAGAGCGCTTGACCAGATCCGATGCAGTCGATAGAGCATCAAAAGGAACATGATTGAAATTTATTACGATCTTCATACCTGAGAGAAGGAAATTGAAACAATTAATAACTAACATACCATTAGAGAAATCACATTTATCTATTCTGTTACATTTACGTACGTCCTAATAAAAATTTCTTTAAAATTACTTGGTCGACTCTATCATTACGATTGCAATTTTTAACTTTACAATAACTTCTATTCGTTTCATCCACTTTGAGTTCAGG
Organism: Thereuonema tuberculata; assembly: GCA_023159025.1. Classification (NCBI taxonomy): domain Eukaryota; kingdom Metazoa; phylum Arthropoda; class Chilopoda; order Scutigeromorpha; family Scutigeridae; genus Thereuonema; species Thereuonema tuberculata. Next base: position 49,981,249 of record JAFIDM010008419.1, on the reverse strand, counting down.
CTTTTCGCTTAAGAAACGATATCAACTTTTCATTCTTTTTTTTAATGTTATCTGGAGTAAGTAATGTTTTGAAGATACTACGAATGTTGATCCCAAAAAGATTGTCTCCCAAAAATTATAGTTTTCTCTAGATTTTTTTTTTCCAGTGCCCTCATTGCAGATTTTTATTTTGTTTTATCTTTTCGTTATTAAAATGCTCTTCATATCGGCAGTTAGATTTCAACACCCTTTTTAGTTTGCTTTGTTATTATTTTCCCCATAGATCCATCCTTAATCTCAGGAGTATCTATGTCTTTGCTGGGGTCTCCGCGTCTTTAATTTTGATCTTGATCCATGGGCGCTCGCACGTACTGGGAAGAGGGGGCATTTGCCCCACCCTGGAATTTTTAATTTCATTGTAATTCTTGGGTTTGGTTTGTTTGTTTTTTTTGTCGCAAGAGGACTAAAAGATAGGAAAAAAAATGATACTTTAGTTTAGTTTATGTAATTTCACTATAGAAATTATAATTTTTATTGACTTTTTCACACTGTCAATAAATAATGCCCTCTGGAAAAATTCTATGGGCGCCCATGTCTTTGACCGTTCCTATGGACATGGAATTGTACCGGGTCTGGTCAAGAGATCTTCTTAAGTATCTCGTATCATTTCCTGTTAGTTAAATCTAAGCTGGAAAACATAATAAGAATTTGAAATAATTCTAATGATAAATTGCTTTTAATTTGCTATTTTACACCAATTGACTCTACAGTGTTTCCGCCCGTGATATAAACTGAATTTTTCTGAATTCGGCTTAATTTTTTCTTAACAAAATTGAACGCTTGGCTTTATGAACTGAACGAAAGCGTTGTCCACTTTTCTGAAGACGTAGCAATCTGAGTGGAGCTTTTTTAGGCCTCGTCCAATGGAGGAATCAACGGCGACGGTGGAAAGAGGAAATTCCAAAGAACATAGAAGTCAGTTCCCCCATAAAACAAAGAGAAAAGACCAATAAAACAGAAGAATAGTATAAAATAAAGGAAATTCCTCACTGGATTCACGATCACGTTTAAGAGAGGAGAAAAAAAAAATCACCTGAACCATAAACCGAATTTTAAAGCTTTAAATCCGCCACCATTACTTTTTTCTTATTTCTGGAATGTCTTATTTCAGTCCTGCGCTTTTTAGGACATCCTGTATCTAAGTTTAGAGGATCACAACTGTGTTTATCCAGTCGCTGCTAAAGGATAAGTTTGATGTAAGTTTACCTAATGGTTAATCTTTACACGCTCCAGAAAACTTGTCTCCAGAAACCGCTCAAAAGTGGCTCAAAAATCTGCCAGTTGCCCTAAATAAAAACAAGTTCTAAATTCAGGAAAATATTAGAAGCAAGTCGACACCAGCGCTCTTGGAGGCGAGAAGATTTATTTAAAGACTACGACAGTGGACTACGACAGTGCTCGTGGTTTCAATCCACGGCTTTATTAACTACATTCTCTTCCTCCGGGATCTTTTTTTCCTTTTCTTTATCTCTGCTGTGAAATGAGATGAGAATTAATAACAAAACAAAGCTGCGAAATCAACTTTTTTGTCCCTTCGCCGACAAGTATTGTAAATCACGAGCTAAACGAGAACAAAACGCGATTTGCCGCTCAAACGGTATATTTTCGAGCGCGTTTGTGGCAATTTTTCGACAGCGTATTAAGCATCCACAAGAGTTTGATTCAGAGCCGGCCCCAACACAGGCAAGAATAATTTATTGCTATTGTACGCACAGAGAAAGAAGAATTACTATGTATGGAGAAAAGCGAATCACTTAGTTGTTCCTGCTGCCTCCCATGGCATACCCTGAGCAACGATTCTTCGGCCAATCGCACACTCTCTCGCTCCTTGTTGTGGCCCCGTAGTTTCCACTAAGAGTCCGGGCATTAGCAAAGAAGACGAAGAAGTTGTTCCTGGAACTCATTGTTGCAGAAAACAATATGGCGGCGTCCTAAAAACAGGTGACTATAAGATCCGCACAGCCAAGCTAGAGGTGTAATTTGGAACGTTTCCCACTAGTTTAAGGGGCAGGCTGAAAGAATATGTATTTCTGAATTACTAGGAAGATCAACTGATATTGCGAATAGCAAAATTATGCAATACAATAGCAATATAATGTTGTCCCATTTGACGATGAAGAGAATAATTATCAACGAATAGAAAACAATGCGAGCGCATTTCGTTTTTTTTTCACCCGGGAACTTCATTATCCTCATTCGAAGCCGCTTTTGGATATAGATGATATTTATCAAAAATGTGAACGGTATCAAAATAATAATAAGAGTACATAGATACGTTAAAGATATAAAGAATTAAAAAAAAAAAATCTAAAATCTTGTTCTCTTCTACTTTGATTTGCAAAGTAGAATTTTATAAAAATAGTTACGATGCTTTGCAATGTTGGTGAGCATATATGGAAATGGTAATAACCAAGAACTATGATTTTCTTCTCTTGTCGTTTCGCCTAAAAGAATGCAACTAACTTATGAGAAAGTTTCTTTTACTTTAGCTTTTTTTTAGGGGATTTTTTTTCCTATATCGGTTTTGCGCTCAATTATCCGCAGCTTAATGCAGAGCTTCTCAAACGGTGTGCCACGAGAAATTCTCGGATTTTATCTGTAATTAAGAATTGGCTTACATTAGGCAAATAATAGTCATCTAGAATATAATCTAGATAGTAAGTAAACTTGGCAAATGTAATTAATAACTACATTCTGTTTCGTTTATTAACCTTAATTGTTAATTAAATTAAATCTTATTCAAGTCGGCTTAAGAAATATATTTCAGGGTTTTTTGAATGTTTAAAATAAACTGTTATATTCATTTGTAAATCGTAGATATTTTTCCAAATTTTAGTATTAATCTATAACTATAAAAGCAGTGAAAAGTGTTCCGCTGGGTTTTAGAAACAATGTTTGGTGTGCCTGTGGATTTAAGCAAATACAAAACTGTACAGTAAAACGAAAGAAAAGATTGAGAAGCAATAGCTTACGGGACTGAGCGCGAATCGTTGGGTGAGTGTGGTGAAGGGGCAGTTTTTATTTGTTGGTGGGGAAAGGTGAAGATCAAAATATTTCTCATATTTTTATATTGGCTCATAAATAAGCATTTTACCAAATTTTAAAGAAATCATTTAAAGAAATCATTCATAAGGAGAGATTTCTGGGGATTTTTTTTTAGGGTTGGAAACTAAAATAAACGGGCCTATGTTTTAAATTGGATCATAAAAAAATAGTGTATAAATAGTTATTGAAATATGTCCAGTCGCTTTAAAGTGATGATCATATAAACAGACAAGAAGACAAAAAGATCAACAAAGGAGAAAAATATTTCAAGTGGAGTAGTAAACACAGTAGCCTAGTGGTGACGCGCTTGACTGCGGGCTGAAGGAGCCAGATTCAGTCACCGGCAAAGATCGTTTTTTTTTTTTTTTTTGTCAAATTCTCAGATGGTTCACAGATCCCTTCTGAAGAAGGGGTGCCGTGTTTGTTTCCTAAGGGCTAAAGGCAACTTATAATCCTCGCAGAGGTTCTTGAGTCCTCTGGAAAATTATCATCGACCACTTTCGCCACTATTAATGCTGCCTGTTATGCAGGAAAGCAAATGTTCTTGCTGATGAAAACCTATCGTTTCGTTGACGAGCAATTTCGTTAACAGAATTGAAATTCTTTTGTTTTTAAAACGATCTACATTAAGAATAATCTCCCTGGATTGACTGTTGATGGCTTTTCCTTGACGAAGTTTTGAATGTGAAGCATCGGCCGCCATTTTTTTTTCAGTCTATCTTACCGAGCAAATTGCCAGGACAGTATAATCGATGATATGCGTTGCATTCTGGGAAAACTCAAGAAGCGCTGCGATGATTATAGTCCCTTTGCTAAGGAAACGTCGGAAACGTTACTTCTCGCGAGCCACAGTCGTATGTTGGGATACTTTCATTTAATATGTTAATAACATACTTAGTCAATAAAATAAACAAATTAGATTATGCAGTCTAATATACACATAATGTCTATTATACACATATACTGACTGC
>JAFIDM010008419.1:49958805-49977184 GCA_023159025.1 Thereuonema tuberculata | reverse complement strand
TGGCCTAGTGGAAAGAGCGACGGTCTTATTTGATGGACTGCTGGAAGAGCATTATATAGAGCGACGAATCACGCTTCACACTCTACCGATGGGATGGCGCACCAGGGTGTTGTGTTTGCAAGAGAGCGGCTGCTACCTGAGTGTGTCATCCCAACAGTGAAGTTTGGCGGTGGTAGTATGATAGTGTGGTCGTGTTTCTCCTGGTTTGGACGTGGTCCGTTGGTTGTGATCGAGGGGAACATGGCATCCACACAATGTCTGGACGTTCTAGACAATTCCGTGCTTCCTACGTTGTGGTCGCAGTTCAGTGAAGGGCCATTTGTGTTCTAGCGCTACAATGCGCCGTGCCATAAGGTCCGTGTTGTCAGCGCCGGTTTCCGGAGAATAATGTTCAGGAACTTCAGTGACCTGCCCAGAGTCCGCACCTCAACCTATTGAACATATGTGGGATGAATTGGAGCGCCGGATTCGTGCGCGTCCGATGCGACCGCAAACACGCATCCAACTTGTGCAGACTTTGAAGGAGGAGCGTGCAAAGATATCGGTTGCTTGCTATCAGAAACAGGTGGAGAGCGTGCCACGGCGTGTGGATGCTGTGCTTAGGTCAAAAGCCATAGTATGCGCTATTAGACACACTGTAAATAAAGCGTCTGTTCCATACTACGGGTGTCCACCTTCAATTGAGCAGGTATTGTATTCCGTTATCCATCTATTTGCTTATCCGTCGTGGTCTTGATCCTGACGGATAACCGAAATTCTACTTCAATTTTTGATTTCTTTTTCTTTTTCAGGTGATTGGTTCCGGGTAACTCAAGAAATGCATTAACATCAGCTGTAAGTACTTTTGTTGTTATTCATATTTTCCCTGAACTTCCTAATAAACGCCGAACTTTAAAACGACCTCAGCAGATGATGTCGATGGGGGGGGGGGGGGGGAGAATGGACTTTTAAGAACGTCATTAACCTTTTGCTGTTCTCACCACCCCTTCCTCGATTTGAACTTCGACCTCCTACATCAGCAGAAATTCCGGGCTATTCAAACGAGTCACTAATGGATTGAAGGAACCGCTTGACTCTATACAAGGACGGAGAAAGAGGAGGGCAAATTTTTATCGTTTAACGTTCTCCGGATGCGCAGGGAAAAAAAAATCTAAACAGTAACCGTTGACTTCGAATTTCTTTGGCGAATCAAATATTATTATTGAAGTGTTTAGATATGAAAGTAAAGTTATTTGGTTATTTTTCTCAAACATTAGAATAGAGGTTTAAATTTTCAAATTATCATTTAAAGCGCTAATTCTCCACCTCTAACATTTCTTTAAAAAAAAAACTATCTAACTATCGTTAGACGTAAATACTCAACCAAAAAATGAGATGAATTTTGAAAGGAAGGAAAAAAAAAAAAGGAAGTTCATTAAAAGTGCTCTTCTTACAATTTGGAGTTTAGTTTTTGGACATCTCAAAGATACAGTCGAAATTAAATAGGCGGGAAAAATGTAGTTAATTGTATTTTTCCACCTTTCTAGAGTAATAGGTTTTAATTCTGATGAAATATACGTAAGATTAATAATGTTGTTCAATATTTTTCTTGATAATAATTTTAATTCTATCTCTAAAGTAGTTCCCCCCATTACGTAATACACAATATAAAGATTATAATCTATATACTGTTACTATATAAATGTGTTTAGGTGTACATCTATAAGATGTTGAGTGTTCATGAATTATAATAGGCCAACACATTTGAATTTGATAAAAATTACAATACAGATGCTTCCTAAAAGATGTAAATAGTCATTGAGAATGCCTTGTAGTACAGGACGAAATGTTTGGCACCTCTACTGTAATTTTTATTCCATTGCCTTTGGCCTACATTAGTTTATATATATATATATATATATATATATATATATATATATATATATATATATATATATCTTATTGTCTTCTAAAAGTCTTCTTTAAAGAACCAAATCATACAAAAAGATATTTTTAGGTTTTTAACAATAATAATAATGTAAAAAAAAAAATAATAATACAGTAAGATTTCAGACAAGTTTACTTCACAGTTTTGTAGTAAACACCAAGCTACCTCGTACAATTTGCAATCTCCCAAACGCATGCTTTGTTAAAAGTAACATTACTGTTTGATTGGCGCGCAAAATTCATTGGTCGTGAAAGATAGTTGCTGCCGCCCAGACATTCTCAGCGGAAGTGACACCCACAGTTCAACCATCTTGAACCGGAAATGGGTCGAGAGTATCATATACATTCTTAGCTTAAAATTCAGTATAAATTGACCCCAAATCTTTGTCTAATTACCACTATTTTCCTGCCCCCGTCAATGCCATCTTAAACCGGAAATGACCTGGACCGGAAATCGGTTTTTTTGCCAAACCGCTTGACCATGGGGAGTCCAACTCAAGAAGCTCTTACCCCGTTTATGGACTATGGAGCATGTTTTACACTCGCACACGGAATCCAAAATGAGTTCCTCCGTACGGGCCTGCTAAAAAAAGAGTTTTATCTAAGAGAAATCAGAAGTTTTATTTTTGCTTTTGTTTTGTTTTTTGTTTTTTTACGCCTTCTGACACATCTCACAATTAATCGATAAACTTTCGGATGAGAAAGAAAGTTTACAAAAATAAATATAATAATTGTATCAAAAAAAAAATAGAAATTAACAAATAAAACGTACAATTAAATGAATTGTGTTTGCTTTCAGCTGTCTTTATTGAATGCAGGGATCGTGTTTTGTTTTTATTTTTTATTTTCACTTTTTTACATAATAATCAGTATATTTTTTAAGTTTTTCTTGCATTGTTAACGTGCTTTTTTTTTATTAATTCATTATTTACTATATAAAGAAAAATTTGATTAGCAGAAGCGAATTCTCGTTTCCAGTTACTTTTACGTTATTAACGGATTTTGTTTTTTTAATTGAAGTTAAGACTTTTGTTTCATGTGTTTTTATTTGAGAGAATCTCAAGACGATCATTTGATTCTCTAATTAAATAAAAATAAACAAGAAACAAGATCTTATAAATCCTAAATGAGAACGTGAACACGAGACCACAGGAAAAACTCATTAAAATTAATTACTATATCAGAGGAGAAATAAAGAAAAAAAGAAGTAGTTCATATTGCAATTTTAAGCCTTCAAATTACCATTTAATCAGATTTATTCTAAAGAGGCTCTTTTTCTGATTCTCTTCAAAAACCTGTTTGTATTCTTTAGATTTCTTTTGTTGTAATTCGTCGTTAGTGTGTTCTTGAATGTTATCTTCTGTACTTCAGTCTTTCTCCGCGAGATGGCAACATAGCTAATTTTGCTTTACTTTTTGCTTTCCATTTTCCTTCATTTATTTACATGAAAATTCAATAGTAGATTTTTTTTTCTATGGGAGTTTGATTTAATTGATAATCCGCTAAGAAAGTTCCAGAATAAGCTAAAACACAGATATCATCGCAACAAGTCGGTGGTGCCGAACTATCGAATATCCCAGACTGAGAAAGAGTTTTTGTTGTTTGCTTGTCTAATAAGTAAAACCCATTATATGTACAGCAATCTGAATATTTATTTAAACACAATACATTAAATTCTTCCCCTCGTAATAGATAATATAGAAGCTTTAACAACTATTTATAAATCAATTCTTACTTGAAGAGGTATTTGTCATATTGGCGGAATATATATTATAAGGATCTTTAAAATACCTAATATCTATTATTGTTATAGAAGATCTTTATTTTCACTCTAAATAGTTTTACTACCTTTATCTACCTTTCTTCTTCTTCAACTACAGCTTTTCTCACTTCAATGTGGGATCGTTGTCGACACAAGCGGCGATTGTGTAATTCCGAAGAGATATTTTGGCAGAGGTTATTACGGCCGGATGCCCTTCCTGACACCAACCCCATATCACTGAGGAGAACACACAGATGGCGAAAGGAGAGACACGTGAAGAATCAGACAAATGCAGGAGAGAAAGCATACATCCACGCCGACGCCGGAGTCGAACCCAGGTTCCGACGAAACAACCTCATGAGAGACCGTCGCCGAGCCCTCCTGTATCTATATTTAAGGATATTAAACTTTTAAGGCTAATGGGGTGGATTCAAATATTCCAAATGACTTAATTTTGTGTAATTAAACGAACTCTTCAGTTTCTCCAAAGAACTTATCTGTTTCACAGCCATTTAGTAGAGTTTTTAGATCAGTGTCACCTGAAGCGACGGCTATAGACATCTTTCAAGTAGTTTTAAGCTGATAATTTCTGTTTGGTAATAAGTGATTTGGTGAATGTTATCGAATTTTTAGAATCTTTCTCATAAGCACTTGCCGAAGTATCAAGCACCGGATGTCGGACTATTTGAGTTTTATTGTAAACCTTTTGCAATAAAATGTTCCATATGTTGTAGACAGGATTTCTTTGATAATGGAGAAAGTGTACAAATGAAATAGTACAAGATTCCCGATTAATAAGCATTAAACATGGTGGATTGTACTTATTTCCAGTAAGACTTATTAGTCTTGGACGTGCGAGTTTAACGTGCACAAATTGAAACATGGAAAAGGGGAAATATTGAGAGTACCTAATTTTCCATTCACGCCTTTGCTATCGTCAAAGGGAATAGCTGTTTCCTCCTTTTTAGGACTCATCAGCCAGATTTGCCCCCTGACAATGAACTGGAAGACTGAAGATATCGCTCCCGCTCCCGGAAATGCGATCTCCAACAAAAAACAACAGTAATTTTCTTATTCATAAAAAAAAAAAAAAACACTAAAATAACAATTTACTGAGCTAATTTGGTTTTGTACTGGGAAGCGGAGACGGTACCGTTTCGAGTTTCAACACTCTAATCAGTCCGATCCCGCCCAGTATACCAAGCTCAGTGAAGAATGACAATATACTGTACAAAACGGACAAACAAAAAAGACAAAGACCCCCCTCATTATAAAAAAAATCAATTTTCTTATTGTGAATATAAGTTTGCTCTTGAAGGTCCCATCTCCGGACGCGGAAGCGAGATCCACAGCCTTTCACTCCTTCGAGTTATTCGTCAATGGGTATACCTGGTTGGTGAGTCCTAAAAGGGACGAAACAACTGTTCCAGATGCCCGTCGATGACAGCTCAAGACATCAATGAAAAATTGTGTATTCACAATATTTCCCTTTTTTTCATACATTTGTCTTTCCAATGGAATAGAAAGTGCATTAAGGATTTTTACATTTACTGAACGTAGCACATTTATTGAAGGACATATTGATGTTCATTTTCTTTTAGGTCTTTTAGTGAAGGGAGAAAAAAAAAGTAATTAACGAAAACACAGATTCGAGTCACACTTAGCAGGGACTGACTTAGCGCTGATGCTCTAAGATTATTATTCTTCCTCTAATTAGAGGAGAGCGATTTGGAAGGAAGAACGAAAAAAAAAAGACCTTTTTTTTTCATAGTTTCCATGTGGAGTAATCCAATTGGGGAATAATACAGGATGAGTTAAAAATAACGGATACATAAATTCAAACCGTGAATGGAATTCATACGTAAATGACTCAAAAGGGTTTTGATCTTAGATATTCAATTTGATCACTTCCTTTTTTTTTTTTCTATTACTTGATACTCGAATGCTCTTCAGTAATCGGATTAGCAAAGCTGATACACTTTCGTTCAGTGGTTTTCAAACTTTGTCGCGATTATTTGCTGGTGATATTGAGAGAAACTGAATATCCACAGTAGCGCTATTTTAGCTAAACTCTGTAAAACGTCAAAGTTTCTGATATAGAGGTTTTTAAAGTTTTCTGTTCATGGCGCTCTTAGAGTTCCAATATTCCTTTTCTTTTTTTTTATTTTTTCGGCGCTTATAGACCAAATGAAGCAATTCTGTTTAGTTAGGTCCAAAATACTTAAAATACCTAAGTTCTAACAACTTAGTAGCTGTAACAAAGAAAAATATGATTTTTTAGTATTTTTAAGCAACAGTTTACTAGGTGACATCCCAGAACGGCTGTTTCACGCTGAATTGGTGATCATCAGCTGAGAGTAATCACCAGTAAACAACGAAGTCTCAGTACGGAGGTTATTAGGATTAACGGTAAAAAAAAAGAATATAACATCTTCAAAATTAAAATAACGCAATAAATACCCAATAAAATTAAAAAATGTGCTGGTACTCTGCCGGCTTTAAATGAATTTCTTGTAATCATAAAGAAAAAAACACAATTCACGTACAATTGTAAACGCTGGTTGAGACCAATTGTTTACTAGATGACATCCCAGAACGACCGTTTCACACTTTATTGGTGATCGTCAGTTGTGTATAGTCACCAGTAAAACAACAAAGGTCATTAAGATTAATGGTAAAAAAGAATATGCACCCACAAAATTAAAAAAAAACACATTAAATACACAATAAAAATAAATCCTCATTACAATAAATCCTTATCTCGTTATTTACTGGTGACTACTTTCAGCTAATACTCGCCAATAAAGCGTGAAACGACTGTTCTGGGATGTCATCTAGCAGACACTTGGTCTCACAGATTGTTGTTTAAATAATTTTAGACGAACTGTGTTATTTTTTTTTTATGCTTATACGAAATTCATTTGATGCCGGCCGAGTGCCAGCATCTTAATTATCCTTTTTTATTTTTATTGTGCGTTTATTGTGTTATTTTTAATTTTTAAGGTGTCGTATTCTTTTTTAACATCAACAATATTTTTAATTCATACACAAAATTTCAAATAATCCCGGGGCGTCCCAGTGAGTTCGCCACGACGCACAGATTAGGAGCCTTTTCTTGCAAGACAAGAAAAAGTCATTGATAATAATTTTACATTTTAGAAAAATCAGAAACAGGAAAACGATTGCACAGTAAAATTAAAAAAAAAAAACGAAAATTTGATCGAGCAAAGCTTGCTTTTTGAAACTAGATCCGGCAGAGTCTATGTCGTCGTGTTGGCAAATAATGTGAGCTACAGCTTTAAAGTATTTGCAGTTTAAGTAAAAATATATTTAGATTACATGAATACTTCTGTTCGAAAATAAAATGTTTTGTTTAGTCTAACCTTGAGGAAATAAATGTACTTTTAGGAAACAGCCTTGCAGCTATATTAGGAAATTCAAGTTATAATTCGTCAGCCAAATACATCCAATATTGAACAATCTCAGAATTTCAAAACGAAGCTTTTTCTTCTTTTTTCTTCTTATTTTATATGTATGTTTTTTTTTGTTTCGTTTTAATGTAGAGGGCCATTATCTGGTTGACTTTTGTTTCCTTTATATGTTCTTGAGATCACTGAGCTGTAAGATACTGGGCGAATCCAGCTGATAAAGGTTAAGAAACCTGAATCAGCTGTTCTAGATTCCCAGTATCGAAAACAGATCAGTGATTTCTTATTTATGTGCGTGTAAGTTTTTTATTGTTAATATTATGTTATTGTTAATATTATGTTAATATTATTTCCGCACGTTAAATTTGTTGTTTACAATTATGGAACAGTGAAAAGTTTCTCGACATTTTCTTTGGGCTTTCAACAACAATATCGACATTACAACACAGATAATCTACATTATTAACTTGCTGTGTAAATATATTTTATTTTTAAAGTATTTAAGTAACGCACAACAGCTTCCTGATTTTTATCCCTCTTCAGCTTTGTGATCTGAAATCCTTGTTCTTACCTCCTAACATCCTCTAATTTGTTAGATATTTTCTGCTTAACATCAACGGAGATTTTTAGAAGCTTTTAAAGCCTTGAAGATATTTAAAAAAAAATCCTTTCCATATCCTTAAACATCTTTGACAGATCTCTGTATAGACAAACTCTCCTCAAAAAGCATTACGTCATTTGTGAATAGCCCTTTGTAGTTTACTCGAGATCAGATCGTTAAGTTTGCTTGTGGTTTCATAGATCAGCGCCGTAGTTCCGGAGAAGCAAAAAAAAACCCCAACAAGATCAATTATTAGAAGGCCCCGTTGGTTGCACTTTGGCCCCGGAGATCTGCAGGAGAAGCAATTACGGTCGTTGCACACAAAAATCAATTATTTAGTTGGAAAGCATTTGGCTCAACGAACACACGACTACCTACAGCCGGAGTTGGAAAACTTACTTCAACTACGTATGTTTAACAGCATTAAATAAATAAAGAGCAATAAAACTGGTGGCAGAAGCAATTAATTTGATGTGTGTTTGTTTGTCGGGATTTTTTTTATTATTATTATTAAATAGCACAGATCCAGCGGAATCTTGCTAAATTCAGAAAAAGCCAAATAAATATTACAGGAAAAAAAACATAAGTATTTAATAACTCTGCTTCCACTGTGACTCATAGTGAAATGCTTAGTCTTTGTGCTTGGGAATTGTACTTTCACAGACAACTTTTCGGTTTACGAACTGCGATTTACGAGCAATCACTACAACGAACGTAACATATAAAATTTCTTAAGTCACCAATAGATAGAATTGTTTATAAAACGTACAATAAACATAATTGTAAGAGAAAAAATTTTTAAAAACGGTATCTTGTTTTTGCTGTTGTCTTATTTCATATTACATGTGGTAAAATACTTAACATTAGCGAATTATAACATTAACATTGTAATAAAACGTATTTTGTAGACGTATAAAGCTTTCAAATGTTTTCAAAATTAACGTGTACAGGGTGGCCGGGAAGTTCCCGTACCCCTATTATGTTATTAGAGATTTTTTGCCCAGCTCGCTATTTTATATGGTAGCGCTAAAGTCACATGACTGGTATTCTGCGCATGCGTCACTGTCCCGTAGAGGAAATAGCGTATCGCTTTACGGTAGAAAACATGAGTTCCGATAAACCTTAGAGAATTAGATTTAACATGAATGACGACTTAATACTATTGCGCGAAGTTTCATTTCATTTTCAATTCATTTTCAATTATTGCTGGTAAATTTAAGCCATCTGCTAGTCGCTGTATATTGTTTTTTTCGAAACGGAAAGACAGTCGACAATCCTCATCATTCATTTCATTTAAACTCAATCTTGGATATTCCTCTTCTCGAACCTGAATGTTTCTTTCTCTCAGGATATTTTGTGTAACACTATATCCTAAAACAAATCATCGTCAATGCCTCCAAATGCAGCGATCTGAAGTATGTCTTCCATCTTGTTTATTAGCTTACCGTGTCCACTGACACGTTATGGCAAAAACTCTCTTCATGACAGAGCCCACTATTGTGGTTACCGTATACGAACCACTTTTTCTTTCAAGAAATCGCTTCCCGTAATTTCTTTACTTGAAATCTTAAAAGTTTTGAATTCCTTAAAGATTTGTGTTTAAAGATCAAAAGCTAACAGAAAAGAAGTTATCATCGTCGTATTCTTAAAGCATTTGTAACATAGGCTATCATCATCAGAAAGAGACTCAGCAAGAGATAAATTCATCTGTTTGTATCTGGATTCTGTTTTAGTCTCAATCTAAATGTCGTTCATTATAAGAATAAAGGAGTTTTAAGAGATTCACTATCAACAGTTACTTACGGATAGTATTTGTAATAGCAAATGTAATATAGTGTAATTTTTTTAAAAAAAAGGCGAGACACACAATAATTAAAAAACATAAAAACACATTAAAATTTCGACTAGGTTTCGATCGGACCTGCCCATCTTTTTCAAGTCTTGAAAAGCAGATCCGATCGAAACCTGGTCGAGATTTTAATGTGTTTTTATGTTTTTTAATTATTGTGAGTCTGGCCTTTTTTTAAAAAAAAATTATACCATTAAATTCACGCACGTTAAATTTTTACAAATGTAATAACAACATTACTACGGTGTATGGGAACTTCCCGGCCACCGTGTACGATACGTATTATAATAGGAATACAAGAAACACATAACGAACAGCGTCTTGCAATGGAGCTAGTTCGTAAACCGGGAGTTGCCTGTATCCAGGTAAACGCTTAGCTTTTCATTACATGAGCAGGAAGTGTTGGGAAAAGGGAGTAAGGGAAGAGAGGATCAATTTGTGAACAGTGAGAGAAGTGGAGACCAAAATACGTTAGACCGTAAATAATCATCGTGTATCAAATATTTAAGAAATCGTTTATCTTTTGAAGCGAAATATTTCAGGGATAGGACAAATATAGACCAAAACAAACGGGCCTGCCATTTTAAGTAAGTTACGTAGTAAATTTTACGAAAATTCGTCCAGGGTTTTAAAATATGATCCACGAATAAACAATAAATTTATTATTTTGACATTGCTTATTTTCTTAGTTAGGAAATGAAAAATCAGTCGATTGGAATTTTTGTAGGTCATCAAACAGTCAGGCTTTGTGGAAGTTTCTGTTTCCCCTTAATAACATTTGAACTGATGGATAAATCTTCTTGAAACATGATACGCATTTACGGAACGAGAGACGACCTCCCTTTTATATTTTAATGCGTTTCTGCTTGGGTCTCTCTCTCTTGCAAAATCAGCACGAGAAATCGATCAGAACTTCTTTATTACGAGAATGGACCGATGTTATTTAAATATATGCAGTAATCCGTTACGACATCCATTAATTTGCGCGCGTTTTGATATGATTGAAATTGATTTCATTTTAACAACTTCAGATTTAAGTTTTGCAAAATGGATATTTTTAATTTTGTGCCTCATTATTTATTCTTTTACGAATCTTTTGCTTCTGTCGTTTTCACGATTTACAAAATTAAAAAACAAATTTTCAGGAAAAGAGGAGTCTAAGTTCCATCAAAATCTCCTCTAAAAAATATTTATAGAAAAGGTTTTAGGGTTTTTAGCGACTAAAATCGGTATCTATTATGTTTGTCTTGTCCGCCTGTCTTTGTCTATCCATCCCTAAGAACTATCGAACGGAAGGTCGGATCGACAAACAGACATCGACAAACATCGTGCTCAGAGGCCCAAATAACGTAGGAATGGGGTATTTTCAGGGGTCTAACGCCCCCCCCCCTATGTTTGAGATATTTGGCATTGTTTCATTGGACTTCAGATTTTAGTTTAAATGTTAGAAATTCAACCATTTCGTTTCAGTTGTCGGCTATAGCTTTATAGTTAAGGTCTCCGATTTACATTCTGAAGGTTGTTAGTTCGAATCCATATATAACTTATATATTTTTTTTTGGGGGGGGGGGTGTTCTCTTAATCTTTTTTTCTCAATGTCCGCGTGGGTTTTTTTGTTTTTATTTTTTTGTTTGTTTGTTTGTTTTTTTTCCTAACTTTTTCGTTTTTATTTTTCTTTACGTTATTGTACTTTCTTTTTTTATTATTGTGGGTCGCCCTTAAATTTACGCTTTAGCACAAAATCATATTCTCTTGCTTTTTCCCTCTCCTAAAAGGCCAATATTTTAGTCTGGAGGAACTTGTAGTAGTAATTTCCGATATGTAAGTGGGTTTCGCATTACGAGTAACGATTTTCGATCGTACCGTACTGTACTGAGTGAAAACTAGTCGCGAATTAAACAGGCTACGCGAAAAGTTGTTCTAGATTACAAAAGTTAAAGCACCAAACAGTATACAACCTTCAGCACAGGAAACTCCATTTTCAACCTTAAAATTACAGAACGAGTCCTTCGCGCAGATCGATTGCGGTTTTTTTTAGGTTGATTCTTTTAGAGGGCAGTTTGTTTAGTCTGAGACTTGCAGACAGCCAATTGATTAACTATCAAAACGAAAGAGTGAAATTACATTTCTCTTAAGTTGATCCTAGGGTCGAATAAACTTTTGCTTCAATCTATTTATGGAAACCTTGATTGCTGAGTTGAATTATGAGAGCATTTTTATTTCCTGTCATATTGCCATCTTTGAGGAATAGACGGTTTTTTTTTATTTTATTTCGTTGCTGCAAGCTGAGAAGAAAAGCAAAACACATTCGCCGCCATCTATCACTATCAGAAGTGGTTTTTGATAGATGAGGAATTAGATGGAACTGCTAGGGATTATCAATCATTTCTTTTTTTTTTTAATATTAGAAATTGAATTAAAAATAAACGATGGCTTTTAAGGCTCCACAGAACACTGTTCTTTCACCTGTAAAGGACATTTGTGAAATATTACGATAAGTTTGCGGATGTTCGTCACTTCAATTAATGATATGACAATAAGTTTAATGTACAGAGAGAGATTTGGGCAGTGGTGCGCCCAGGATTAAGGTTTTTTGGGGGAGGAGGCTGAGAATTTTGTAGAGTCCATTCAGATGTAGGCCTATTTAAAAACAAATTGTTTCAAAGATCATTTTTCAAACTAATAAGATACAGACACGTCAGTGCTTTAATAGAGGTTTCCTTCTCGTTCGTTCTTCCTTTCTTTCTTTCCTTTTTCATTCTTTATTTCTTGGTGGGGGCAAAGAGCTTCAGCCCTCTTAGCCCCCCCTTCCGTGGATGCGTCACTGGATTTGGGTGGCTTCTTTACTATTATTTTTTTTTCGTTGCTTATCTTGTTTTTATTTAATTTTATTTTATTTATTGATGAAAATGACTCCACGACTATCTTTTATTTATTTTATTCAAAAGGGCTGTAGATACATTCCAATAGCACTAACGTCTTATGCTTACAGTACAAATCTTATTAAATTACTAAGACCATCGATAACAAGAAGGAGAGAAACGAAAAAGACTGAGAGAGAATAGGAAAGAAAGAACACATCCGTACCGCATCCCGGATTAGAACCCAGATTTGGGCATTTCAGCCAAGTTAGTAGGCAGAACCATTCGGCTACGCTCGAACGACTGTTCGGTATTACTTTGAAGTCAGAGTGCCGGTCTTACACTTCCTTACCTTAATTAACAGAAAAGGAACCTGGTAGCCATTTGACAGAGGGCTGGGGGAAACCCTGCTATTCGTGTATAGAAGAAATAACCAGGGCAAAAGGATTCGCGATCTATCCGGGCATTGGATCCCACTCCTCGAATACAGAGATCAGCAACTTACTGCTGAAAGGTCGCAAGCACACGCTTATTTGAGCATAATTGTACAACAATAGAAATGTTTTGTGCTGCATTATATTTGATTAGTATTTCGCGCCGCAGCACTTGTAATGTGACTTTTTTTCCTTTTCAGCGTCACGGCCTGTATTTCTAGTTGGCCTTCTGTATTTTTTCTCAGTCAGACTCTCTTCTGTACTCCATTCGATTTGCTGACCTAATACGCGCGAACAATTTTGGGCTCGGCGAAAGTGAGGACAACAGACAAAAGTCTTATTGTTGTAAATTTTGTTGTAGTGATAAAGAGGTAAAATGGTGTTCCATTACAGGTTCTTGGGTGCAACGGGGATATTTAGGCTCCCGGCGATCCTCGACCAACGGGATAATAGTTAAGGTCGAATGATCATTGTGAGGTTCTCCCGCCTTTAAACCCCGAGTATAAAACCCGGCACCCATTTGACAGAGGGCGGGGTGAATCCTAGGGTCCGTCCTGGAGGAATAACATCCGTGGAAAAACCGGTAGAATTGAGCCTGGGGTCCTCCTGCCCGCAGTCCGTCTCCTAAAGCCACTGGGCTACTGGACCTAGAAGTGAGGAAGAGGCAAAATAAGTTTTTATTTGATTGTATAGAATGTTGTTACTTTCTAAGCAAGTAATAAGTAACAGAAATAATACTTTCGAATTTTAATGTTCAAGTTGGGAAACCGGAAGGCGTAAAATAGTGGATTCTTTCAGAGCGTAATGAGGGCGCTATTGTCGTAGCTTGCGTTATTCGTGACAGGGACGATTTGGTCTAGAAAAGCGATCTCATGACACATCAACCTTGTGCTAAAATTAATTAAAAAGAAAAACACTGGTAACGTCAGATTACTTTCATTTTTTTTTCTTAACTTCGACGGAAAGCGTTTGGAATTCGAAAAACGAGGCCAAACAGAATTCGAAATCTCCATTCTATCGGAGCTGTCTTTCTTGGCGGAATTCCCAGAATTCCTTTCGCCTTGGAATTCCTTCCGAAGTCTTTGGCAGCATTGATACTGAAAGCGCGCCGTTGTATTTGACACACACACACACACACAATCCCCTCCACCTCGTCTCCGCGAATAGGATTTCCTAGCCCGTGTGTAGGCGTTATGAACCATTCACAATCCAGTGGCCTTCATTCACCGCAGACCTCATCTCGACTCGGAACGCCTCAAAATACACATACACGCGCGCGACCTCGGATTTTCTAACGGAGATGCTTCTGTCATCAAGTTACTCGAATTGGCAGCAACTGTACGAAATATGTCACTTTCAAGGCTGAGTGAAAGTTACAGTTCACTTGAGTTTATAAGATTTCCACAAAGCTTATTTTTTAATTCTTTTTTTTATTCTATCTTCACTCGGCCTGTCTCATTGGCGTACCAAAGTAAGGGTTGCAACCTCTTCTTATTGCATCCAGAAATGGAAGAAGTGTAGCATTTTGAACTTCTTTTATTTTTTTTTGGTTGGAAAGCCTATTATAAGCCCTCACCCAATCCGGTAAAAAAAAGGACAATTTTTTTTTTTTTTTTTGGTTGAATAGTTAAGTTGATCCTAATATTCCGAAGTTTTGGCACGCCTCTGTCTGTGATCACAGTATTCAGAATTCTAGGGAGCTATAATTCAGTAGATTTAAGATTCTAATCTAAATAGTATTACCTATATAAACTCATATATGTACTGTTTTTAAATATTAATTATAAATTTTTATTAATGTGTAACTTCTCAAAACTCAATAATCTTATATACTTAGTTAACTGTTTGTGCCCACTTACCTTATTCAGAAACTTTAAAATCCTAAAATTATTAATTAATATACAAAAGGCAATTTTAGTCTTTTTACTGTATCTCAAAATAATTGTATCAAATGTAACTAATAACTCAATTATATCAATATGTACGTACTCAACTGTAGCGCCTGATAGGAAGCTATACACATGCTTCCTAACAGGATTGATAGAATCTAACTGAAATAAAATGAATGAATGAATGGATTATTCAGTGGCAGCCTGTGCAAAAAAAATCAACTATGTTACAAACTCCACGGCTTGCAAATAACATTTAATAACATTTAAAAACTAATAATGTAGTTCGTTATTAGTTTTTAAATGTTATTAAATCAACTATATGCTACTTCTATTTGCCTCAACTAAACGAAAGCAAATAAATAAACAAGCAAGCACAAAAACTTGGTAACTTTTTCTTCAATCGTTCTGACTGAAAACATCTTTAATATAGACTGCCCACCGCTTTGGCCATGTTCTAGGATGCAAATTGACGTTCGTAAGTTACAAGAAGAGATGGCAGCACCTATCATTTATCGCATGGCGCGATATTCGTAACGTACTGAAAGAAGGATATCTCGTGCACTAGAAATTCCGTCGCACCTAACGAGAATCACGGCTGGGATTGGTTCACGCATGCGCATAATATATTTTTTGATACTAATCATGACTGCATTTTATTGAAAATAGCATACGGCTATTCCGTATACTGGTTCTGAGCTAATGAGAAGAGAGCGATTTCAAGATTTTTCCCTGTTTCTCAATTTAAATAGAATTTAGATAAAAATAATAATGGAAAATATTTTAAATAGAAGTTTTATTTTGTTAAATAAAATTATTATGTTTAAGTAGTGTGCTACATCACTGTAGTACCTAACCAGCAGCCGGTACTAATTATTATTATTATTATTAATATTATTGTTGTTGTTGTGGTGAAGGAGAGTGTTTTTAAGCATGTATCTCTAAAATGAAAAAAAAAAATTTAAACCCGACATTTAGAAAGAAAAGATGCATTGAGAAAATAATCGATTTCAAGCGATTTTTCTTTTTTCTTTTTACGAGTCACGATACGACATTCAACTCTCTATCGTGGTGATTTGATCAATACGAGTAATATACTTCTACATTTGCGACAGAGAACTCCCGTGTTCTTACCCATGTCATTCAACAGGGACTATATCGTTAAACTGAAGATAAAAGACTTTCAAACTGAAAAGAAATATGAAATAGCGCCGTTCTCTTTTATGTTTTTAAGATGACCAATTTCTCGAATTCTGCTTGTAGATTAAATTGGAACCGTTGACCTCAGAGTTTTACGACTTTGACTGCTTTCGAATAACGTTGTAAAGCAAACTGTCAAAGGTGAGTATTTGTTTTCTATAGAATTAATACTATATTTTCGATTAAATTCTATAGAATTTATACTATATAAAGATTTTCGTTTATGATATCAAGAGTTAGCAAAAATGAAACAAATAATAATAAACAAAAAGGTAACAAAGTAAGGCACAAAGCTAGAAAAGAGAATTCGCACCCTGAGCTGTCACCGGGAACGGACCGTTTTGTCCTTTTTAGGACTCGTCAGCCAGCCAAACTCTACCGATGACTCAGAAGGTGTGAAAGGTTCAGGATCCGAATCTGGGCTCCTAACCAAAAAATAAACAATAATACAAAATACAATTATTCCTTGTCTTGCTTCCCGCTAAGCACAAAAGAAATTCAAGGAAGGCATTAAATAAAGCAACAAAACCATGTATTATAAATGAAAAGAAATTTAACGTGCCTGAATAATTAATTAAAGAAAAGGTAACAAACGAAGGCACAACACTAAAAGAAGGAATTCTCACCCTGAGCTATCACCGGGAAGAGACTGGGATGGATCGTTTTGTCCTTTTTAGGACTCGTCAGCCAGCCAAACTCCATCGATGAGACTCAGAAGGTGCGAGAGGTTAGTGTCTCGGGTCTCGCTCCCCCGAAGTAATTTTAACCAAAAATATACAAAAAGACAAAATACAAATTTTAACTTGTAACTACAATCCGCCTCCTTTAAATTCCTTTTGTGCCTAGCGGATTGCAGGACAAGGAGTAAAAGCAATGAAGAAGTTTCGTGCGCCGCACAGTGGGCACGATTCAGTAATCATGGATCAGTTCACAGAAGATTATTTCACCAGTTTGAAAGCTATTAGAAAGAAACAGACGAATAAAACACATGTACTTAGCGAGCTTACAAACCATTCTTCGGTAATTTGACTGAAACTTTTGTACTTATTGCTGAGCCACGCATAATCTTTGTGTTCCACTTGAACATTTTACTTATCTGTTTGTCTCTTTGTACGTGCATCACGTTAAAATGACTGGCCGGATTTCCATAAAATTTGGTATGTTCCTTAATAATGATCCAATTTAAAACCTAGATCTGTTTACTATCGTTTCCGTTCCTGTCATCCTTCAAAATGACCCCCGGAATCCTTTTTATAAAGGCGCGGTAGATTTCTTTAAAATTTGGTAAAATGCTTATTGATCCTGCCCACATTTTAAGGTGGACTGAGCTACTATCAAATAATGTAATTATTTGACGTGTACTGAGGAATCTTAACATCAAAAATGAAGCCATACACCTGTTTAAATGAAGAATATTTATACAATTAAAACATACAAATGCAACTAGTTTCTCCACCGAGAGGTGGTATTCTCAAGCCAATAATACTTGAGAATACCACCTCTCGGTGGAGAAACTAATTGCATTTGTATGTTTTAATTGTATAAATATTCTTCATTTAAACAGGTATATGGCTTCATTTTTGATGTTAAGCTACTATCAAATTTTAAAGGATTCAATCCAGTTATTTTAGCAGAGGATACTGGGTGTAATTTTTGAGGATTAGCAGATTACAGTCAAAATATTAGTGTCTGTTTTAAATTTGTGAGCCCGGTGGTCTAGTGGTATTAACTGCACTGCGGGCTGGAAGAGCCGAGTTCTTGGTCGAGCACTTTTCCAAGATTGTTTCTCCTCCGCACTTGCCCTGAGGAGAAATACCCAGCATGAATACATATCACATGACCTTCAATGAAGTTCAAGGAGTTGCTGTGATCTACGTACAACCAGACATTGTAGATTTTTGTATCATCGCGGAAGAAATCCCCTCGAGGGGTAGAAACTAGTCCGTTGTAATATTTTAAGTCGTATAAAAGTTTTTTTAAGACGTATTCATGTGCATTGGCTTTAATATTGATTCTAATGAGAAATACCCAGCCTCCTGTAAAATGCGAACCTGGTTTTCGTTCCCGGGGTTAAGGTTATTAAGCACGCGGCTGAATATCCAATCTCAAGTAGTCCCGATGTTCCGAGAAACGTCGGAACCTATATATTCGGCGATCATATGCGAATCTATCTATCTACCGCGTTGTAATTTGGTAAGTAAGCTAAATACCAAATTTCGTGAAAACCCGACCAGTCTTTTTAACTTGATTCACAGACAAACAGAATAAAAATGTCAAGAGAAATAGAAAGATTTCGCGTGTTGAGTCATTATATTTACTTCGCTGTTAATGAAGTTGAGGACAATTAGATTATTCTATGTAACTTTTATCATTGTTGAAGAACCAGCCCGCACACAATGATTAAAAATTAAAACATTAAAATTTAAAAA
>JAFIDM010008419.1:49915195-49947181 GCA_023159025.1 Thereuonema tuberculata | reverse complement strand
TGTTTCGATCTCCTGCTTCGACTCCGGAAGTAACAAATTTTTCCTTCGATTTCAGCATCATTCTAGAATTTTTATTAAATAATAAATAAGTAACTATTTTACAGAAATGTTGTTATATTTTGCCTTAAAAAAGTTATGATTTACCACAAACTATCAGTCTTCCGGAGTCAACTTGCTTTGTTTTTACTGGAAGTGCATTTCAGTTCCATCAATCTTTTAAAAGAAGATGTAGGCCTATTGTAGATCTTCTAAAGACCGGATCTACTTTCTGCAATCATTTCGAGGATCAGGTCACTTCTATAATAAAGCAATTTATTTCTGCTCTCTACCTTTTCCAAAGGAAAATACAAAAAGCATTCTCCCTTATCTGAGCAGATGACCCCGGGACCTTTTGATAAACCACGATTAGGGGTCATAGATAACGCATGTGATTTACGAATATATTATCATCAACAAATTCCATATATTAAACTATTTAATAAAAAAAATTTATTTCCATTTAAAATTAATAAATTTCATAAATTTACCAGCAATGTGAGTTTAAATTTATTTAAAAATATTTTTATCCAAGAGCTCAAAAGATATCTTGATATTAATTCTAAATTTGAAGTTTTTTTTACATAATTTAAATTATCTTATTAATGAATTTGTAAATAATAATTTTCCAATTCAAGTTTTAAATACATATATTTTACAATTTCAGAAAAATTTAAATTTTAATTTATAAAAAAATATAAAGTTAAAAATATTCATAATTTTATTTAATCATTTTAATTCTTCAAGATAGGATTTGTTGATTTACAATCATTTAAGTTATCTTATGACAATTCAAAATTAAATCCTTTATTTTAGGAAGTTTTGAGTTTGATCTGATGACTGTCATCTATTTATTTTTTATATTTTTATATTTTTATTTCAATTTTTTTTTGTTAAAACTAAATCTAAAAAAGTAAAAAAAGTATGTAATATAAAAGAAATTACAAAAAAAGATATAAAATTAAAAACTTAAAAAAGAATGAACGATAAATAAGAGCAAACCTCTTCATATTGCGTTACTGTATACAAAAAATTTTAGTATCTAAATTTCTCGCTAGATGCCGCTGATGACATGAGGGTAAAATTTGACTTGTTATTCTCACAGAAACAGCTTTCTGAATTTTGTATTAGTTTTTGTATAGCATTTCAAATTTTCTTCCCACGGTATAAATATATATATATTTCTTAATTATACTTTTTGACGACTTTTCCTATTTTCAAAACCTTGTAGTCACGTTGTTTTTAGAGCTTTCCCCACAAACATTTCAGAACTTTTAGGGCATTGGTTGAACTACAAATAAGTAAAAAAAAATTCGAAATCTGTTCACGGGTTTTTAGGGGGCGGGCCTTTGAAGTGGGGCTTGACCACAAAGATGTTGTGACGTGGATAACTGCTGTAAATTTTGAGCTTTTGAGCTAAAACTCTTTTTGGATGCTCGATACCCTTAAGAACTCGACTGGTATTGTATTTCAGTCACATCGGATCAACATTCCAAAATGGCGGCCAAAATTTCAACTTTTTGGTGTTTTTCCTATTGTCAGACCCATATCCTGACGTTGTTTTTACAGCTTTTGCCAAAAACTTTGTAACAACTTAAGGATGTAATTGGTGCAACATTGGTGTAACTATAAATAAGTAACAACAAAGTCGACCTCTGTTCACGGATTTTTAGGGGGCGAAGCTTAGAAGCGGAACGTGACCTCAAAGTTGTTTCGTTGATAACTTCCGTAAATTTTGGGCTTTTCAGCTAAAACTAATGTTGACTTCGGATGGTTGAATTCAAGCTTTCTTATTAAAATATTATTAACAAATACTTTTCACAAATCTCAAAGTGGTAAACCTTTGGGAAATATACTTATTGCGGTAGATACGCGACAGAGATATTTTGATAATGTTGAAATGATCGGAATTTTAAATACTGTATGTTAATATCATTTACCATGTAAGTTCGTTATTTTAATTTTAGTTAATTAATTACAATTTTGAGAAAGAATATATATTTCTGAAAATATTCGGTTTGAAGAATATAAATTTCAGACTCCAATTCCATTTTTGTGAGGCTAAGGGTTTCTCAAATATTTGCAAAGGAATTTTTTAAATAGATAATGGATAAATTTTGAATCCTTTCAATGAAATTTCTGTAGTGACATTTCAGCATTGTAGCCCCATCTTGTGGTCGATATTGCAACTTTTCTATTATTACGAAGTAAATATTTTTCAATGAAAAAAAAATTAAATTAATATCTTATCGTATTGTTTTTAGTTTTATTTACGTTTTGTTTTCGTTTTCAATGGCTTTTTTTAATCACGTTTTCTTAACATTCATTCATCTTTTCGTTTTATCGCCTCCGGCACAGTAGCACGAAGCTGCACGAAATTAGTTTTACACACGGTACAAAAATACTCTAACAAATGTAGTTTCATGAGTTATTTTCTTGCTTAAAGTTACATTAAATTGGATTTAATCATACAGAAATGTACGGAATCAATAAGAATCTGACATTACTTAGGAATTATTAACTCAAGCATTAACTTAAATTTTAATATAATAAAATATAAAAACTTTCGTGTAAAATTAAAGTAAATCAAATGGAATTTAAAGAATGAATATTAATTTTTTAGATAATCCATTGCTCATGGTCGGAAACTATTAAAATTATTCCGATTCTGTTAAGTATTATTAATGCGGGTTCAATTATTTTACTTTGCAGACAATGTGTATTGTTTGTATTGAGTAGATCTTTTCAATTTTTATAGTTTAAGTTAAACTTATCTCTTACTAATCTAAGCATAAATCTGAAATCTCACAGGATTTAAAGCATGTTTTTGATAATTTTGAGAAAGAACCGACAATTTACAAGGCCATTTTGTGATTCATAAATTTTTTCAATAAAAATTCTCTTTTCCGATCAAAATATTGCCTAATTTGGTAGGACCCAAGGCTTTTAGGTACAATATTTTGATTTGATTTTTTAGTCCGAACCTCAGAAAATGACTTCCAGTCGATGTCACTACAAAATAACACCCTTATTTGAAGATTTTTATGATATTCGTTTTACGGGAAATAATTGATCATTCTTCAATTACCTAATGCAATTGGGTTATTATGAAAATACTTCACAATTTCGTGCTCTTGTTTGCTCAGGATTTTTTTTTTTTAATTTTATTATACATGTGTTTGTTTATTTTAACTGTTAATTATCTTGGAGTTAACTTAGTAATAAATTTCACAGGTAACTTAGTAATAAGTTTTACTTTCCTTATTCTGTTATTTTTATTGTTTATTCTAATAAAATGTACGGAAAAAAGTTAATAAACAGTTAAAATAAACAATTGCAATAAAATCAAAATTAAAAATAAAATTAAAATTACAACAGCACGAAATTATGAAGTACATTCGTAGTAACCCGATTGCAGTACATTATTAAAGAATGATCAAGTATTTTCTGTATAGTCTAATAGATGAATCGTGGCGAACGAGATTTCTCGACAAAACTTGCAATATTAATTAAAATTACTTACTTGCAATATTAATTGCAATATAATTTTAAGTGCGCTGCTTAGTAAAATAGCGTGTGTTGACATTTTGCGAGAAGCCTCGGAAAAGGGCTATTGTCTCGGACTTCAAATAAGGGTATTATTTTATAGTGACATCGACTGGAAGTCAACTTGGGAGGTTCGGACTAAAAAAATCAAGTCCTAAAAGCCTTGGGTCCTACCAAAGTTAGACAATATTTTTCCTTAACAATTGGAATTCCGACGCTGCGCGAATTATGAGACATCCTGTATATTAACAAAATAAGTATTTTTTTTTTTTTTTTTAATGTTTAAATGAGTGTTTTCAGAGATATGAAAACAGTTGTTTATATTTATACAAAAAATTATATTACGAAAATTTTATTTAAAGGCATTTTAGGCTAGAATATTCGTTTAAAAACAAAAATATTTCGGCAATCGGAAAAAAAAAGAACTATTCAGGAAATCTACAGATTTTGATTAGATATACATTAGAAAAATCGGATCCGATAAGAAATAATAATAATAATAAAACAGTGGACTTTAACTGCTTTTGTAAAAATATACAGCTGAAATACTTCGATTTTTTGAAACTAGATGGCGCCACGTGTCTTGAGGAGTTTTCGCACTGATTGCGCTAATAGCCTTGTGGTCCGATCCACGTCTTCTTCTGTGTACCTCACAGCTGATGTCTGCTTGAAAAAAAAAATAAACTCAACTCAACGCCTCCAAAGACACAGCAAAGGTAGGTTGCTCTACTTTCATCTTACACAGTTCAGTTTAAATTGAAAACCAAACGTCGTTCAAGGTTATTTCATTCATTGGACCGGTGCAAGCACAGATAGGCCTAAACAACCCACCGCTTGTTTACTCTTGGGGTTGTGTCTTTTCTGATACAAACAAATTTCGTATTTTAATTATAAATAATTAACCATTAACCATCTGTTGCCATTCTAAGACATTGCGAAATTGGATGAAAAGATCGATTTTCGTTATGCAAGAAGCAAAATTACACGAATTGTAATGAATTATTCATGGTTTATCCTAGGTTCATTCATTCCAGCAAAAAAAAAAAAAAAAATATTCTTTTTTATCTTCAATAACTGTTTATTTATAATAATTCTGTAATTTATTATTTATTTATACTTTACAAATTTGATCTTTTTTATTTTTAATTTAGCAGTTTTTAGATTGTTTATTTTACTTATTCATTTTTATAGAGAATTATTTGTAACTACTTACAGTTTTTTATTTTAAAAATATGTTAAAATAATTTTTGTTTATTATTTTAAGGATCTTTTCGTGAATTAGAAATCATAGGCAATAATACCATAAAATAATTATAATTATTACAAAAAAAATTAAACAAAAATAAGTTTTATAATTCCTTTAAATCACTTCGTAAACCAGAAAGTATTTGGGTGAGTTTTAATATTTTGTTAAGATTTATTCACTTTTTAAGAATTTTGTGATGTTATTTATTAATTTCATTAATGAACCATTTTTGATATAAAAAAAAAATGATGTTACAAAATCTTTTTGATATTTTATCAAGAAACGTGAAAATGATTTTATATTTTTTTAAATGATTGATAAGGAATCTTTGGGGAGGGGGGGAGGGAATGAAATGGTGGATGTGTTGAGAAGAAAGAAGAAAGTATAAGAAAATCTGCTTCAAATTCAAAATATTTGTATGAATAATGTCACTTACAACGCTCTTCGTTTGTTTATCAATGACAACTGTGACAAATAACAATTCTTTACCAATTACAATGAATTTGTAAACAAGCCCGTTCCAACGTACGAAGTTCTGCACTTTACTGATTAGCAAAACAAATAATTAATTGCGAACTTTAGAATTGGATGAAATTTATTCACAAACGAAGATTTAATAATAAGACACCGTAAATTTATTCATAGTTTTAATAGGAAAGAAAAATCGAACAATTTACTATCTACGTAATCTTATCTTTATCACTGCCTGTATTACATTATAATTATTGTAGTTACGATTAAGATAATAATGTGCAGAATTCTAAATACAATACAATGGAAAAGTGGTAGAGGGATTTCAAAATACTTCAGAACCAAATGAAAAAATTGCCCCCCCCCCCCCAAGCCGTCGCGTGCATCAGGTTTTAAAATTATTTAATAGATGTGGAGGGGTGTAAAATAGTTCAAGTACGCCCAAATTTCTAAGTAATTCGTTGTTGTGCAATTCACTTCCTTATTTCTTTCAGTTTACGTGATTGAATGTATTCGTGATTTGGCAAATTGTCTGCTTGTTACGACAGAGGTTTGGAAGGCAGACATTAATGTTTTAACTTCGTTCGTGGTAACGAAGCTCTTTGAAATTAATAATAGAGATAATTGGTAAAAGTTAATTGTAAATAATTCAGAGCACTTGAATGTAAGATGGAGAAGACAGTTTATTGAAATGTTAGTAGTTTTAATATTTAAAATGCCGCTTCTACTCGATTAAAATTAAAATAAATTTAATGAAGCGGCATTTTAAGATCAAATTAATAATTTTTTAATAAATCAAATTAAGATTTTTTTAAATAATAATAAAAAAGGACAGTGATTTGGACATTATTAGGAATAATGCTTCATACATTTCGAAGCGTTTCACGTTGTCATTTATTATTATTTTTTTAGTTTGGCAATGAGAGAGATGGTTCACTTTTCCCTCCTTGAAAAATGTAGGGCTTGAAAAAGAAAGTCTTCGAAATATTGTGTAGTTGTTGAAGTTCTGTGGCATTTTAAGATATTAAAAGTAGAATTTATGATTAACTTTTTTATTACAAATTTTGATAATCTTTTCCATTATTTAATGAACTTTTCCTAAATAAAGGAAAAAATTATCAAAATTTACAATAAAAATTAAACAGAAATTTTCTTTAATCGCTAAGTTTTTGAGTGAAATAACAGGAGTTTGTAAATAAGTTTGTGAATTCTCTTTTTGTAAATATTTCTGTCTTTTGGCATTTTCTTTAACTATTTTAATTGAAAAAATTGATTTTTGAATTTAATTTGATAAATTTTAAGTGAACATTTTGGAATTTTAATTTTAAAATAGAATTTTAATTCTATTTTGAAATTTTGTTTCCAAAAACCTTCGGTTTTTTTAAATCGAAGATAAAAATATTCAAAATTACAAGAAACATAACGATAAGTCTAGTTGTTTACTTTAAGCTACTTTCGAATAAGAAAATAAGGCTTATCAAATCTGTCAGTCTGTGTGTGTGTGTGTAACCTTTAATAACTTTTCAGCTGTTGAATGGATTTTCTTATAACTTGACATGCACATTTAAGAACATGAAACGATCTGTCTGTTATATTTGAAATTTTTTCCGTATTGCTTATCGTCGAGAAAAAAGCGCATGGAGGTGACAAAAATCCCATGGAAACACGTTAGAACCAAGACTTTTTTTTTTTTCTTTCTTTTTTTTTTCATGATTTAAAAAAAATAAAAATAAAATAAAAAGGCAAGATTTAAGGAAAGCAGTTTTCAGGTTCTAGAAACTTCTTTATGCAGATCTTATAATTTTATAAACAGAAATCATTTAGTGAAACAGTACTGGTTTTAATTGTTTAATTTCAACGTTACAATGTGGTTTCAAAGCAGGTATCGTGATTAATATAAATGGTATCTCGGGTTACGAACTTAATTCGTTCCAGAACTCGGTTCGTAACCTGAAACGTTCGTAAACAGAAATATTGAAATCAAGAAATGGAGAAGATCCATTTCAAAATGAAAGAATCGTTCCTTTAAGATAACATCCGGTCGTTTATCTGATAAAACGCAAAGAATACATGTACTTCACGTATTAAATAAAGAGAAAGAAAACAATCAAATAATTAAATGTAAAATAATTACATTTAATAAATACATTACGATGTCTTGTTTACATCGGAAAAAGAATCATGTGAACGCGGAGATACTTTCAGATGCTAGGTGAGACGCCTTTGGTGTGATTTGACCCCGTAACTGTATCAGGTAAGATTTGCCCGGACTGTAGGCTAGCACTAAGCGATGTCGGTACTGCGTGGCCTTCGTTTGTGCTGTACGCGATCGTTTGTCTCCAACATTAAACCTTGCTCTCTCTCTCTCTCTCACCTTCGTTCGTAACCCGAGGCACTGTTCGTTATCCGAGACAAAAAATTTTCGAAGTTTTTGTTCGTAACCCGAAATGTTCGTGACCTGAGTCGTTCGTAACCCGAGGTTTCACTGTATTCGGCTAGGCATGTCTATTCGGAATTAACGTTTCAGCAAACAAGCAGCGAAAATCCAATTAAGTCCTCTGGAACTTAAAACACAGTTGTTTCAGAAAGAGCTCCAAATAAAAATTAAATAAATTTAGAAGTGCTTCTCTTAACGACGATTTCTTCTTCTTTCCCTCCAAGAGCTTTTGAGATTTTTTAAAGTTGTATTTACGAATAATACAATATAGCAGCTCTGGTCAGGAATCTTTCGTTTCCAATTGCAATTCAAAATATTCCAACGTTAGAATGATACGCGTCCTCTTTGTTTGTTATTCTTATTTATCAGTAAGCCTAACTTCAGGAATCTTTCGTTTCCAATTGCAATTCAAAATATTCCAACGTTAGAATGATACGCGTCCTCTTTGTTTGTTATTATTCTTATTTATCGGTAACCCTAATTTCATAGCAGCGCCCGCTAAGAACTTTATCTGATCTTCTTTTAAAAAGGAAGGGTTAAAAGTTATGTTTTAAGTATTTAGGGAATTCTGTTTTTTTTGTTAAGAAAGTTTATGAATTAATACATCGATTTTTTTTGTTTTTTTTATGTCTGAAAATTTGGTTTTTAAAGAAAAACAATGTATTTACATAATGTCTCAGGAGGCAACCAAATCGTCCGCTTCAAAACACTGATCAAATAACAGCGCAGAAGGTCTTGTAATGTAATTCGCAAGCATCCTGAGGAAGGCTCAAGGAACCGAACCGAAATATCGAAATACTTTCATGGAGATTTTCATCAAAGGTTATTATTATTTATATATTCAATTATCATTGCCTATTCCGCCTTCAACTCTAAAAAACCCAATAAAGTTTTTACCCTACTTTCCAATGATACCCGTGAAATCAGTCTGTTTTCAAGTGTGGGAGTGTTCACGTAATAGCGTTTGTACCATTGGATCGTTATTCTTGAAAATTGGTTAGCATATTTAAGCACTAGAGAATATCTATTATTTACTTTTTTTAAATCTTCTTTAAATAGGTCCAACGTCGAGAAATCAGTGCGAGAAAGCGACAAAAATTCTCGTAGAAAAACATTGGAATCTAAACAATGGATTTCTGTTGATATTAATCCTTTTACATGAACGATTAATTTGCACTTGATTATTAAAGTTAATCCGATAAGACAAGTTATTCTCCTCCCAACCAAAGAAGGACCTGGACACCAGATGGCGCAATAGTAGAATTTGAATCGATTGTATATGTCAGTGTTTACGGCGGGAAAGTGTTTGGCTTCTGATAGGTTTGACTCGCTTGAGAGTCGCCATTGTGAATAGTTTATCTCCACAAACTTCAGTCCTGGAATGATTAAGAGATCAAAGGTGTAGTTCAAGGTCAGAGTCATCCTTTCGCTAAGCGGATGTTAATTAAATAATGCCAATTTATTTTTTTTTATTTCAGAAAACGGAAAATTTATACTGTTTTCATACGAGGTATATTTTAGAATTGAAAAAAATAAAATAAAAATAGTCTCTATAGTTGTTACGATTTTAAGAATAACTAAAAAATAAATAAATATAAATATAGACTAAAATACAAAATATCATTTCAAGGAAAGTAGACTTTCGTTTCAAGAGCTTCTTATTTGTGAACAATTCTTTTTATTTAGTGAGGAAAATAAGAAATCAGCTTTAATAAATTGAGTAACTTTTTTTTTCTTTAATTATCTGATATTATTTTTTTTTTAAGTGGTAAGAAAAAAATTATTATTCTAAAATTTACTTCCTAGAACGAATTTAACTTGTGAAAATTTATTTACAGTTGTTGAAAAGAATTTTTTTAAAAAACTCAGTCACAATCATTAAAAATTGTTTTGTTAATATAACCTGCTTTGCATGTACGAGATACGGGGCATAAACTTGATATTGATGAATATCAAGAGGATGGATATTTAACGAAATCCTTTTGGATGCTTAAAAATAGGCTCTTATAACAACCAAGTTTCAATAGAAGATATTTCCGCCTACGATTTACAATTAAAAAGTTAATCATTTTCTGTTTTCCTCCAACTGCCACCTGTGATTTTAATGGTTTTTGCCAATGAACTATTGATTAGTGATTGGCCAATAATTGTCGGTCAGCATAAATTCTGTTTTGATTGGTGTAGGCATGGTGACAACATCCTTATAATGGGTACCTTAGTTTAGATTCTTCAGTGCGTCTGAGGACGATTGCCGAAATTTGGCAATCGAAATAGGTTATGGTTTTAATTTTTAATTGTTTGTGTTTCTGTTTGTCTCTGCTTGTATTTTTAAATGTAAATATTCAAGTCGTAGATTTTATGCATGTTAAAATTTTGTTTATTTTGAATTATTAATAATTTAAGGTTAAAAATTAGTCAAAAACTAAAAAACGACTTAAAAAACAGAACAGGACAGTTTCTTTTTAACAATATTTAATTGTTATCTTGTCTGTCATTTCATTTTATTCTTCCATTTATTATTGCAACCCTAGTAATAATTCACTTACTATTTCTTCACCAAACAGGATCTAAGTGATGTTTCAAAATTAAGAAATCATTTTATGCAATGATGGATAATCGGGGAGATGGATAATAAATCATATTCAGTCCAGTCCGTTGTTTAAGATCTTAATTAAGGTCTGACATTAATTGGATGAAAGACAAAATTTTATGACTTTTTTAATACAGAATGTCGTGAACTTCACTGAATAGCAACGGAAGTCCTATTTCAATGAAGTAAACCAATCAAGTTTGAGACCCTGAAACACAGTGACAAAAAAAAAAATGGAAGCTATCTTCCCATTAGATAATCAGATGGTTGAAGTTTAGTTGTTAAGAAACGTCACCATCACCCTCGTATCTGTATGGAAGTGCACACCTTGTGGTCTATATTCTAAGGGTTCTCAGAATCTTACTATAG
This sequence comes from Thereuonema tuberculata, assembly GCA_023159025.1. Taxonomy (NCBI): domain Eukaryota; kingdom Metazoa; phylum Arthropoda; class Chilopoda; order Scutigeromorpha; family Scutigeridae; genus Thereuonema; species Thereuonema tuberculata. Next base: position 49,936,486 of record JAFIDM010008419.1, on the reverse strand, counting down.
TCCATTCATCACAAATCTGAAGACACGTGATAACTCCATATATGGTAAACGATTGAGCATTAGCTATTCCGCATACTTTCGTTTTGAATGTGGTTCAAAAACAAAAACTAACAAAAACAAAACCGAATGCACGCCGTTGTTCGTTGGTTGGTGCCAACAAAATCGAGTCAATCGAGAGGAATCATTTGGAATATTATTTTTTTATTTCAAATTGTCTATCTCCAGTAAAACGACTGAAGCAGCAGGTATTTCATCTCATTCAGTGTTTAATATTGTTAAGGAAACCGAAGCCTCGCTTACCACTAAGCCTAGCCCATTGTTTGAAACATAGGGCAAGAAAAGACAGCGACCGGCACCGATAATAGAATTGGACGACTTTGATCTGTCAACTGTACATGTCACTGTTGGTGAAATTTATTTTATTATATTTTTTAAAAAAGGTCCTTTTCAGGGCCATCAAATGATGCCGAAAGAACTGCCACATTTACTATTGATAAATACAAACAAAATTATAATAAAGCTTTAATAAGAAACAAATCCAACCTAGACATATGAAATCTAAAACTAATATAAATTAAAAATACAATTACACATGTCTAAAAACAAACTTTTTATGAAATTGAAAATAAATAAATAAAAACAAAAATTCTTAATATTGAAAAAGCAACAAAAATATTAAAAGTGAAACATTGAGGGGCGAGAACAAATAGGATGTAAATACCGGAAATGCCTTACAACGACATTTCATTCGCAGCCAAGTAATAACTTTAGTGAAGAAAGGAAATGATAATGATTGGTTAACTGAGATCACGTGTCTTCAGAGATATAATGAATGGACTACAGACATATTCTGCTTCATGAAACAGTTTACCACTTGAGCATTACTCAGCATATGGAGCATGTCTGCTCATTGAACATCATTGAACATCCGGCATTTGCAGCAACAGTTGCAACTAACTTAGTGTGATCTGCCTTAAGACAGCATCAGGACGTGGTTTTACTTCATTCACACCATATGCATGTAGAGCAGCCAGAGGCGCACTGAGAATGTAATAATGATGCTTACTGCTATTCAATAAAAAGTTTTGAGTAAATTCCACTTCTCCTCATCCAAATGGCACTTAACAAAGTTTAATTCAAATTGTTCGTTTTGTATGTTGCGTCGATTTTTTTGCTACAGATGTCACACTTTTACAGCCTCATGAAATCTTTCAGTCTGTAAGAGTGCATTTGTCCCCTAATAACTTGCGTGTGAAACATTTTCTTGCAATTTAGTACGCATATTTATGGACAAGAGATGATCTATTGTCGAACACGTTAATGTGACGATCGGAAGGAACCCCACGTGATTATGACGTATCTGTTTTCAGTCAATCACAAACAAGCGTGCCTCAAAGCACAGGTCTCTATTAATTTCCCTCAAAATGTTGCTCCAGAGTAATTTACAGAGAAGCGCTCGAAAAATTATTTTACAGGTTGAAGATTATATTCGAAAGGAATTAGAAAATGTTTGGCGAAAATTAAAACTTTTTGTTTTTGTTTTGTTTTATAGCTGTAACGTAATATTCTTCGGAACCTCTCAGAGAGGCTAGTATTGACGTCGAATCGTCACGTTAGCGTGGTCAGACTATAACTTTTATATTTTTCCTGGGTTGGTCCTTGTTGAGAAATTAACGCAAGAAAACCTTTCGTAACGCACAAAAACGCACAAAAAACGCACAAAACCTTTCATAACTTCTTATCAGTACGGCTACTGTATTTGCAGTTAATTCAGTAGTAACGATAACGAAAAAAAATCAATAATATTTTTAATTTGTGTTTTGATCATTTTTATTGTCACTTTTTATATGAACTCAGCAGATTCTCTATTACAAAGAGGTTTTCTGTCTTACGCCCAAAACAATAAGCCGTCAACAAGTTGAACTTTGATTAATCAGCCAAATAGCACTTTTGACAGTGTGGCCAGATGACTCATGTACGTACGGTGCATATATGTAATTGTCCTTTATACGGTCGTAAAAGCGTTTGGTAGTTAGTCGTGATCCTGAAATGAATGAATTGACATTTGAGTAGAAAAGCCTTATGAGAGTCTCATGTATAAGGGGCATTCAAAAAGAAACGAGCCGGAGGCCTAGGAACAGTACCTAGTATCAGGCCCAGTACCTGTATGTCAGTAGTATTGGCCCTGGCGGTTGAGGCACTTGTCCCACTGCGACACAAGGCGGTGAATGACTGCCTTGTAAAATTCCTGGGGTTGCATTGTGAACCAGTTCCGCACCAACTGCTTGACGTCGTCGTCAAAGGCGAATCGTTTGCCCCTCGGGGACCAAAAATGGCGTAATCGCAGGGAGAGAGGTCTGGACTGTATGGAGGGTGATCAAGAACCTCCCACTTGAATTTCTGCAAGAATGCCGTGATTGTGTTGACCGTATGAGGCTTTGGATTGTCGTGGAGCAGAATGACCCCCCGGGTGAGCTTGCCTGGTCGTTTCATCTGTAATGCGGTGAAGTGCTTGTGCTATGCGGTGAAGACCAACACGGACGATTGACGCATGCTTCTATTAGCTTTTAGTCACATGAATTGCACCCGTGATCCTCTAGCAGCGGGCTGTGAACTTCCGCACTCACTCGTGTCGGAACCAATCTTGGTTACACATGCAACGATACTACCCTTCTGTAACCGGTTTGTCCATTCCACACCCTGGCTCGTTTCTTTTTGAACGCCCCTCATAAATAATTATAATAAGGATAAAAATAATTAATGCGCATGTTCACTATTCCACGTAAACAGTTTTGACCAGTTTTCCATTTATCTGTTAATACCACAACCTTTTTCATATAGGCCCGATAGAACACTGTGGTTTACAGCCTGCTTTACGCGATGAAACGACTAGGCGGATTTTCATAAAATTTGTTACGTATCAGGAGGAAAGTCAATATTTTGGGCGGTGATAGTATCAGTTATTTTTTTGAAGCAAAAAATGTCATATGAACAAGTGTACTACTCCGAATGGTTTCCACGTTACAGCTATTTACCGTTTCAAAATGAACGAAAACAAAGAGATACTGCGTACTGTTTCTAATATCTACTGCTCAAGTTACACATTTCTTACAGTTTACAATAAAAGTTTCACCACCAACAAATTCCACCATCAACATCATCATGCATTTCTAAACTCTTGTGAGAACATGATGTGTTGCTTGTATAAGCGCAAAAGCAACAATTATGTTTCGTATATTCACTCTACGTCTGTACACTTCAATCTTCATTCAACCCTAAAAACAGAAATCCAAGGGAGTTAGGTCTGGAGATCTTAGCGCCGTGGGGTGGAAGAGAAGAAATAGAACGGCCAGCAGGTAATAGTGACAATTACTTGTCAAATTTCAATTATCTCGAGACTATTCGGAGGACACTTGTTTATACAGTGTTACCTCCTTTAACGGACACCCTGAATAGCGGACATCCTGAATAATAATTAGCGAACATTATTGCGGGTCCCAGTCCCTTACAATAGGACATTCCATGTTATCCACTCCGAATAGCGGACAGTTATTTTAACTGTAAAAAAAAAATAAAATCGATTAACATTTCGACAAACACATCATGGTTGTATTTACATCGGTGTCCCATACATTGTATCGGTTGCCCCCCTACATTGATGCATTGTATCTGTGTCCCCATGATTCAATGCACGAATCTGAGGCCCTTCTTTTCACTGTAGTTGCTTTGTAAATGTCAATCCCTCATAAAGCTATCCTATAAACGTGTTGATTAAATTTAGTGCGAATTAAAATGGCGTCAAAAAGGAAGAGATTGGCATTGAAAGCAAAAATTGATGTTCTTGAAGTTGCTGAAAAAGAAAAGCTGAGTGTGCGATGTCTTGCTGAACGTTTTAAAGTTGGAAAAACTCAGGTAAGTGAACTTTTGAAAGACAAAGATGAGATTAGAAAAATGTTGGTGGTGAATTCAAACGAAATTCGAAGAATTTGAAGTTTCGTAAAACTGAAACAAGCAAAATCGACGAAGTGATCATAAAATGGTTCCGCTCTGCGGAACATTCCTATAAGACGTATTTTGCTTCAAGAAAAAACCAGATAATTCGGTCAAATTCGGCATCAAATGGATGGCTAGAAATTAATTTGCTACGTACTGTAATTAATTTTGTCATTATTTTAAGTAAGACAAACGGATTAGCACTTATTTAAAAAGGAATACAGTAGAGTCTCGGTAATCCGAGTCCCGGTAATCCGAGCTTCCGTGTAATCCGAGGTGAGGCTAGTCGAAGGTCACGCAGGGCGACGATTCCAAGAAGTCATTTGAGGGGTCAGTGTGATAGTTTTCCATTTTACTACTTAGACGATGGCGTGACATCGCTGCAAAAAAGCGTTGATCTACTGTGAAGCAGAAGACCTTGGACAGTTTTTTAAAGTTGTCAATGCTTATGAGTCTTTTCATGTAACCAGATAACATTGTTAATGTATCTGTAACTTTAATATCCATTATAAATTAAATTTGACTCGTTTTAGTTGAAAATTCCAGTTTTTTTTTTCTTTTTTCCGTGTAATCCGAGTTTTTGTAATCCGAGGTACCATCAGCCCCAATTACCTCGGATTATCGAGACTCTACTGTATAGTAAATAATTTGCAATTGTTTATATTCTCTCATATCGCAATGGTAATTGTAGAAATTTAATTAAGATTGTAAGTAAATGGCATGCCATAAGCTAAAAAATGAAAAAAAGATAGTCCTCCCCAATAGCGGACACCTCCCAATAACGGACGAAACTTCCGGTCCCGTACTGTCCGTTATTCGGAGGTAACACTGTATTACATTTTTTGCTTAAAATAACCGATACTATCACCTCCCAAAATATTGACCTTTCCTCCTGGGACACTCTGTATATATTCCAACTTAAAAACAAAGCGCGTTTATTTTGGTATCTATTCCATTCTTCGAAATTGACTCTCGACATCCCTCGCGGAAATAGCTAGAGGGATTTCCATAAAATTTGGTAGGATGCTTATTTAAAATACGAGCACGATTATTTTAAACCCCCCCCCCCCCCCCAAATCATCTTTCTCCAGTTGACGAAACAGGTCTCAGCGCTCTATGCTATATCTTCACAACGCGATGGAAAGTTGAGCTTACCTAGTAAATAAATAATAAACGAAAAAAAGTGAATATAATTTCGTGCTAAAGCGTAAATTTAAGGGCGACCCATAATAATATAAAAGATTTAAAAATAAAATAAAAAAAGGGAAGTAAATTACAAAAAAAGAGTTAGAAAAAATTAAAAAAGTTAGGAAAATAAGAAAAAAAAATCCCATGCGGACATTGAGGAAAAAAAAGAGATATTACGGATTCCAACCTACAACTTACAGTATATGAGTTGGAGACCTTAAGCATCAACCTACAGCTCACAACTGAAAAGAGATGGTTACATTTCTAATATTTAAGCTAAAACAGGAAATCAAATGAAAACAATGCCAAATATCTCGAACATAGGGTGGCGTTAGCCCCTGAAAATATCCCATTCCTACGGTGTTTGAGCCTCTGAACACGATGGTGAAATCCGTTTGTCGATCCGACCTTCCGTTCGGGAATTGGTAGGGGTGGACAGACACGGACGAACTGACAAGCAAACACAATAGCTACCGATTTTGATCGCTATCACAATGGCTTCCAAATGGGTCACTAAAGATAACATAGAAATAAAGATAACATGCCAAATAATAGTCATCTATTCCTTCAAAACAACCTCCCTCTCCATACCCATGTAATTCTGTTTATCTTTGCATGCATTGTGGCTTTTCTGGTCTAAAAATAGTCTTGTTACTCGAAGTAAATGACGGATGAGAGTCCACTCGGTGTAATTTCCTGTGTCTGATGGAGTCAAGCGCCATCTGCTGTCACAAGCGCAAATCTATTGCCCTTGGGGATCATTACTTGTCAAACACCCCCGCTTTTTTTACTGCCAGGGACGCCGCTAAGCACTTTTTACGGCTTTCCCATTACTACAGTCGTAATTAGCGAACCGACATTCGCCGGATTGCTGTTTTTGTTGGTAATAAATAAATCGAACATTTTTTCGTTTTTCATTTGAGTTTTACGAGTGCAACATCTCCACGGTTTTTTTTTTGTTTTAAAAGTTTTGTTTATTTGGATTAACTTTATTTACTTAATCCTCTTCACTCCTCTCCATCGAGTTCTATTTTTAACGTCAATTTTGATTTGGTTCCAAGTTTTGTTGATATTTTTAAATCTTCTGAAGTGATCGTTTCCAAGTTTCTTTGGGTCTTCCTTTCTTTCTTTTACCTTGTGAGTTCCATTCCAAAGCTTGTTTAGTTACGATTTTGTCATCTTTTCTCAATACATGTCCCAACCATTTCCATTTTCTTCTTTTGTTTGTTGTATTCACTAAGACCTCGTTTTCCCAAATCTCGTTTATCCAAAACGAGTTTTAGAACATTTTGAAACACACAAAAGAATTTTTCCGTCGCTACAATCAATATTTATAGCGTACACAAGCGATTATGTAACTGTAACACTATAATTATAACTCCTTTACTAACATTAATGTACAGTAATAATGATAAAAAGTTAAAGTATCCCTCTACAGGCCTGGACAGGCCTTTGTAAGGTGACCAGATTTTAATATTGGTAAAGCGGGACACCATTGACCTGGGGGGGGGGGGGAAACGGAATCTCCAGTTCAACAACCAAAAAAATACGGAATTCAATAACCAAAAAAAAAAAATCGGGACTTTTTTAAAACGCCGCGGGACGCGGGAGAAATTGTTAAAAATCGGGACGTCTGGTCACCTTAGTTTGGGGCGCGGGAGGGCAGGCTCCCAGCGTTTCGTGACCAACGGGACAAAGTTCAGGTCGGATGGTCAGCCCGACGCCCGCCCGCCTTTAACTCCCGGGAAAGAAACCCGGTACCCATTCCATAGAGGGCTGGGTAGACCCTAGGACCCGTTTGGAGGGGAATGATTAATTAATGTTATTAATATTAATGATATGTACAGTACATGTTTAATTAGACGTCCTGAATCTTAGTGCAGTGTCCCGCAACCACAATTAAAATAGGTTTTTTTTTTTTTTGGTTGCGAAAATCATCTGTCCCGGGATTTACATCTGAAAAATCTGGTCACCCTACGTTAATACAACATATTCCGGATAAACGAGTTTTTAGTGTAATTAGTTTTTGGCTTACGTTTTACCAGAGTTTTATGTTGCTAATAATTCTTTTTGGCCATCGTATTCCAATCATTCTTCTTAACAATTCTTTAGGAAGACTTGGATTTTATCACTCTTTTTTTTAAAACATCCACGTTTCGGATCCTTATAGAAAGATAGATTTTTACATTGGAGTTAAAATTCTAATCTTAATATTAGTGTATGCTAGCATTCTTAATACCTTCTTAATATACAAATATCTTAATATCTTCTTCTGTTCCTCCACTTGTTGAAACTGTGGATCCAAATATACAAATTCAATCTTTTTTTTTCTTCAGTCATTTCATAATTTGTAAATATTTGTTGGTTTGTTTTCCATTTATTTTCAGTCCTCAACTTTCTGCTTCTTCAACAAGTTTATTTGTTTGTTTGTTTTTTCTTGCATATATTGTTGTTTACTCGAAAGCAAACACATGTCATCTGCAAATCTAAGTCGTGGAGTTGTTCAGTTAATGTCAATTGCAGGCCTGTATTCTTTGAGGTGATTCTCTTCATTATCCAATCGATAACTATGAGAAACATAGTCGATGAGAGAATACAAACTTGTTTAAACAGGTTGGGGCTGTTTTGGGTTGTATACAATTTTTAGTTTAAACTCATCATGCAGTTTATTTGCTTTTTTGATGATTCTAGTTATTTTGTCTAGAATTCCACATAGTTTTAGGAACTTCCGTAAATTATTTGTATCTACTATGTCGAATGCTTTTAAAAAATTCAGATATAAGCTGGATTGTCATTCTGTTGATTGTTCTGTAATAATTCGTAGCGTTGCGATTTGCGGAACCTGTATGCTCTGAAATCAGTCTGTTCGGGTCTTTGTTTTTTATTTATTTTCTGTCTGTATTCTTCCTAAAGTAATTCCAGTTAGTATTTTGCTAGTGGTAATCAGTAGTGTTATTCCTCTCCAGTTTTTACATTCTGATAGGTCTCCTTTTTTTTTTTTTTGTAATTTAATTAATAGTTCGGTATTCCATTTGCTTGGCCAAATTTCATTTTTCTAAATATCATTAAATAGTAAATATGTAGTATTGGTGTTACTTTTGTATTGGATTTTAGTAATTCGCCAGCTATGTTATCACTGCCTACTGCTTTTCCATTTTTAATTCTTTTTCATGCAAAAATAATTTTAGACTTAGTAATTTTTTTTTAGATTTATATCTAATGGCTGCTTTACACGCCCTCGAAAAATTGCTTCAAACGCGCTCAAAGACTTGACAGTTGCCGCTGGTCGTTTGTCCTTGTGGCAAGTCTCGTTTTCCTCTCGCTGAGATCGCAATTAAAACTGTCGGTCACCAAGCGATGAACAAGACGATTTTGCAGCTTAGTTTTGCTAATAACACTACTCATTTCACAGCAGATTTAAAGAAAAAGGTTAAAAAAAAAATCACAGAGGAAGAGAATGTGGTGAATGAAGCCATGGATTGAAACCTCGAGCAAAAAATATCCAGATTTCAGCGTGAACTTTACACTGTCGTAGTTTTTAATAATTTAAAAACTGTCACCGCCAAGAGCAATGGTGTCGAATTGCTTCTATCATTTGCCTAAATTTAAAGCACATTGTATTTAGAGCATTTTGACTAGCTTTTCAAGCAAGTGGTAAGTTTTTCCTGTCACTTGCCTGCTTGAGGCAAGTTTTCGAGCGCGTGTAAAGCAGTCATAATCTAAGAGTTCATTTTCTTCTATCTTTTCAATATCAATGTTCTATCCATCCTGTTAGTTGGTTTGTTTCATTTAGTATATTTCGGCCATTTTTATCTTGAATTGAGATATCTCTTATCATTGAGATTCCTTGTGATATAGTATTCTTTTGTCATTCACATGCGCTGCTTCTTCAGCTTCTATTGCTAAGTTTTCACATATTTTTTCATTTCTAGCTTCCTTTTTTTTATCTTACTATTTATTTCTTTATATTTAAGTTCTGGTTTTATTCTCAGAGTGTGCTTGAAGTAATGTATTTTTATATTTGTTTTCTTTGATTTACTTTTTCTTTTGTGTCTCCTATCCAAATGTTGTCTTCTTTTTATTCTTTTATACCAGGGATTTCTTCAGCTGTATTTGTATGTATCTGTTTTACTTTATTCCATTTGTTTTCTATGTCATCAGTTTCTTTTCCGTCAAGTCTTTCCCATTTATTTTATCTAGCTTCTGCCAATTTTTTATTTGCTTTCTTATTTCTCATTTTCAATTCTGTATTTTTTTCTATTGTAACAATTTCATTCTTATTTTTCTAATTTTTATTTTGATAGTTCCAACAGATAGGTAGTGGTGTGAATAAGCTTCTGCTCTTCTTTTTACTCTTACATCTTATAATGATGTTCTCCAGTTTTTTGATATAGCTGTGTAATCTACTTGATTTGTTGTTATTTTATCCGGTGAAGTCCATATTATTTTATGTACAGGATGTTTCACTCGCTATCGAACCCTGATTTTACCCTTATAATTTTAAAACTAATGGAAGTAACGCAGAGAAATTTGGCACGGACATACCTTGGTTTAGGAGAAGCATGATTACGGAAGGATACGAGTGGTGGCGCTACTGTCCAGGCCGATTGTCGCGCTTGCGCAAAGTGATGGCCGATTGCTTTTTTCTCTGTCCTAGGCATTTATTGGAAAATGACAGTAAGGCCCAACACAAGAATAAACAAAACAATTGCCTTTTCTGATTCATCTTAACGAGGGAAACTAGGGAACAGCTGTTTCACCATGCAACTGGTTCATCAGCCCTAGCCCGTTCCCCCGATAAAAACGAATCAGAAAGGCAGGCCTAAGGTAAAACCATAAACCAATCTGGCTATGGCTTCCCCATAGCCTTTTATTGCCTTTTATTGCCTTTTTTAATAAAAAAAAGTTAGGAAAATAAGAAAACAACAAAAAACAGTTGATTTACGGATTTAAACCGATAACCTCCAGCATATAAGTCCGAGACCTTACCCATCAAGCTACAGCTGACAACTGAAGTGAGATGGTTGCATTTCTAACATTTAAGCTAATAGCGGAATTTCAATGAAAACAATGCGAATTATCTCGAACATGGGAGGGGGGGGGGGGCGTTGGTCCCTGAAAGTACCCGATTCCTACAGTGGTTTGGGCCTCTGAACACGATGGTAAAATCCGTTTGTCGATCCGATCTTCCGTATGGGAGGTGTTGGAAAGGGAGGGGGGAGGAGGGCAGACACGGACGGCTGCAGTAGCTACCAATTTTGATAGGTAATAAAACCCTGGAAACTTGCTGATGGTTTAGATCGGTACCAACATCGGGAGCGCGGGTAGGTGTGGGAAAGATTCAAGCGCGTTAACTGTAATTCCTAGAAGAAATAAAAATTTAGCCAAACATTAAATTTTCAATCAAAACTTCCGATCCCTTTTTTTTTTTTTAATTTTTTATCTTTTTTTTTTATTTGTAGGTTGTTACAAAATTATTTTAATTTGCTTATAGTATTTACAGCTGTCGTATTATGATTAACCTTTCTAATAATTACATTGCACTAAGTAGAATTTCCCAGTACGAAACTCTAGCGATGTTTTGAGGAGTACCATCTAGCAGCTACTCTATGATTCAAAATAAGTTGCAGCGCTATATCACAAATTAGAAAAATAAAATCCCGTATTTACAGGCAGTTTTGTCGGGATTAGTTGTCTTTAAAAAAAATCTTGAAAGGGCTAAATTTTTCTCAAAATCATAATGGAGGATGAAGTCTGTTTGGGAACCACTGGATCAGCATTTGTTCGACGACCTATTTTTGAATGAGATTGTGAATTGGATTTCGGAAATCGCAAACAACGACAGTTTTCTTATTCATTTTTAAAAGTGTCGTCTAGCCTAGGTCAAGGACATCTTCTGTCTGTTTCAAACAAAGCTCTTTTTGAATGAGATAGAATAATGAAAAATTGCTTATATGAGTTATATCAAATGAAACAATTTAATAAATACCCTTCAAATTCTGTCCTTGAGAGAATTCCATTTTAAAGAAATGGAAATAAAACACTTATTGTTCTGTCTAGCCGATAAACAGTTTTCACAACAGCGCCACCTGGTGCATAATTCCAGTACTATTTAGACGTAAAAAAAATACTTTGTAAGAATTTTTATTGGAAATTCTCTGATTATGTTTTAATAGAAAATCCACAGGCAAAAACATATTCGATGGTGACCTCATCACATCATCTTGTCCTTTAAGAGCGAGTGAATTTTATAAAGAAATATATATATATATATATATTTATGTATTCAGTTCATCTTGATATTTTGCAACTTGAGAAAAGTAAAAATGTATGAGAAAAATTCACTTTAAAAACAGTAACAACAATAATAATAATAATAATAATAGCTGTAGAACACCACTGTTCTCTACACCTGAGTTTCCCAAACTTTTCCGCGAGATTTGGAACAAATGTTTAGTGAAAAACTATTAAAAGGAATACGATTTATATTTTAATTTCTTTTATTATTCCGTTTTGTTTATGAGAGCCTTCAACACTTTTGCGCATGCGTCAGGTCTCCTTCGATTTCATCAAAATAGGTATGAGGAGAAATAAAGAGGGGATGTTTACTTTTTACACTATAAAAAGTTGCGTTCTATTTGCGCTTATGGAAAGAAAGTACAACTGTAGGAACAATCGATTGTATTTGCAATCGATTGTATTTTCGAACGTGATCGATTCACTCTCTGTACATAATGCGTATTCTTACTGCTCAAAGTCTTACCCCTCTCAAAATCTTAAAATATATAGATTTGACTATTTCCTTTCTTGTTTTTTTTTTTGGTTGGTAGCAAATTGAAGAGATCTTAGCCACTAACCCAAAATTTTGGACATGATTATTTTTTTGTTTGTTTGTTTTTTTTGTTGTTGCTAAAAAACAACGTAGTTTCCTAACCCCCCCCCTCCCCCGAATAAAAGTTATGAGAACCCAGAACAGTATAATTTCGCGGGCTGTCATTTTGGAAAAAATTTGCACCTTCCAGTCCTGCCCCAATTTACAGGCCCTACTTCAGGGATTCTTAACTTTCGCAAACTACTTTCAATATTATTTTTTATTTCAAAAGCAGTCGTTAAGGCAACCAAAAAAAAAAAAGTTTCCTCTTCGGATAGCTGTCTTTCTGAAGTCTAAAATAACTAAAGTATTCTACTTTATAGTATAAAGTCGGAGTAAATTCTAATTCTACATTGCATTTATTCTTTGTTTTAATTTGTAATGAACTATTTATATTGAACTATACTAGTCTATTATAAACAAAAAAGGTTTACTGTTAATACATGCTTCGTCCTGTGTCGTCCGTTCCAAAGGATGCGCTGTACGGACATTTAAAGCGCGCCATCCACTAGTCCTCGCAAGCCATGCAAGTCAGTTCCGCAGCTCTGACGTTAGCAAATACGCGTCCATCTTGGAACCAAAATACTGAATTTTTACCCACGTCTTATAACCAATGGATATTAATTTGCCTTTTAATTCTCTTAATATCTGCGCAAACTTAAAAATAATTAAAATTAAAAGATGTAAAAATTGTAAATAATTTATTTATTTATTTACAGTATGTATTTATTTATTTATTTACTGTTCGTTTTTGTTTACGAGAACCTTCAGCGCTTTTGCACATGCGTCAGGTCTCCTTCGATTTCATCAAAATAGGGGTGAGGAGAAATAGAGGGATGTTTACTTTTTATCAGTATTAGTTTACTAGTAGCTGCGTTTCAACTAAAAAATTCTTCCCAACTATTTATCACTGATTTATTTCACCTATAGATAATTTTAATTTTGCTATGGGTCAAATTCTTACAGGACATGGAAATTTTAATGCTTACCTAGCCAAATTCAATCTTTCAAATAGTGCCTTTTGTGAATGTGGAGAATTAGATACAATTGAGCATGTCCTTTTTAATTGTATAAAATTTGATTATGAGAGACAAATATTACTTCTAAATTTATTATGTCATGATATTATATGGCCGTGGGATATAAGCTTACTTGTGCAGAAACCATTATATAATTATTTTAAAGATTTTGTTAACATTGTGATGAAAAAAAAAACTGTTATTGATAACCATATAACTGTAAATAAATAAGAAAAAAAAAAAAAAAAAATCAATTGATATCTGTAATTTTGAAAATTTATACCTTGTATTTATAGGAGTAACTTTACAATTTATATTGTTTATTTTAGCACTTCTGTTTAATATATTATACTTTTTTGTAATTTTTCATCTATTTCTTGTATATATAGTGTTGTACTCGTTTGGATGGTGCACTCAATTAAAACTTCTTCTAGTAGCTGCGTTCTATTTGCGCTTTCTAGGAAAGAATTATGGAAAATTATTGTTTGTTTGTTTGTTTTTTTTTTTTGGGGGGGGGGGCTGAAAGTTCCAGATCCAGTCAACAAAGTGCCCATCTCAGCGTATCACCCCTCTGCGGAGTAGAATCGTCCGCGAGTTGTGGGTCTCGCTTTCGAAAACGAACAGTATTTATTTATTTATTTACTTTTTTCAAAAACTGGACTAATTCTATTGTTCCAATTCAGCAGATATTATAATTTAACAATAAACGGAGATTTGTACTTTTTATTATTTTCAAAATTAAAAAAAAAATAAGCATAAGTTCTTACTTTTATATATTTTCTGTTTCTTCTTCTTTACGCCATCTGCTGGAATTAAATTTGCATTGCCATCTGATAAGGTATTGATATAAGATTATTTCAATCTTAATATTTCCGGAAATGTTTCGCTCGTTGATTTTCTGGTCTGCATTTTTTTTTCCGAATCGATTTACAAATTATCCGTAAGAAAATGCGGAAGCATTTTTTTTCTCCGTCGATTTGGGGTCATTCCATTGCTGTTCCTCCATTTTTTTTCTTTTTTGGATATTTATTTCTTTTTCCCCTCCTCTCCTGTGGCAATGGCCTCGTCTGTTATGGCGCGTGGGTGGGGGAAAGGGGAAATCATTCATCACGGGATTCTCCTACCTTCCCCCCTCCTCCTCTGCCAAGAATGTTTTGCATTTGTACAACTGGCAATTCAGGGCTGAGCGAGAGATAGCCTTTCTGTGACATTTGCAAGAAAGATACATCATCACATTCCATCCCCCGCATCAAAGACTGTTCTCACTCCAGCCCTTTTTCTTCGGAAGCTGTTATGTTTCCCACCAACAAGCTTTTACCATTCTCCCCCCCCACACACACACACACGTATTTTTATTTATTTTTTTCTTATTCGCTTGCAGAGAAAGAAAGCACTTATTATTCACATTCGTCAGTCCATCTGTTCAATTCTACTCCTACTGGTCGGATGTTGGTGAAATTTTAAATTTAAAGTTTTTTACGAAAGTATTTCAAAGAACTTCAAATTTGATTAAAGTCGTCCAGTATCTTTAACTCAGCTTTAATCGTATAAACAAATAAAAAATATATCACACATTAAATAACAAAAAATATTATCACCAAACAGGACGTTTCGACCAGCGGGAAACTGCAAGATCGTTTGCGGTTCTTCAGCTCTTTGTTTTGGTAGTTGAAGATGAATAATACATTACTGACGATACATGATGTACCGCTGTTGCAGTGAGATTTTTCATATTTAAAAGTTTTATTGTACTTATGTACTGCGGGTGGCATTCCCAATGTCACATTGCGAAGTAGTGCTTTCCTGCATTGCTTTCCTTAAACCAATCTAAGAGCGGAGAAGCATCGGGGTGCTAATATGAATTGGGAATGCCACCCACAGTACATATTCCTCTACCTGCGCCAAAATCAAATTAGATCTGGTTGAGATCACAGTGGTATGGTTGTAATAGTAATACTGTGAGCCCGTGAGCTGACTCTAATGTGTCGATTACAGATTGCTTTGCAATATTGTGATGCTTCGCAATATCGTATATGCTTTCATCGTATTTGTTGGTGAGGGATTTCTTGACGGGTTAACCATCCAGTTAAGTCCGCTTTTCTGTTTTTGCTTTTTTTCAAGAGCCTTTTCAATTTCCACGGAATGATACGGCGCATTATCCATTACATAAATGCCGCCATTTTACTCTCCGCAGCAGTGAGTTCCAGGATCAACTAAGTGATCGGGATTTTACCATATAGACTATGACAAGTCAACTCTCCTTTCGGCGATTCAGGTTCCTCAGTTCTGATTTAAGATATCGATAAAAATGTGATGTTTAAGGTTTAATGCTTTTGTTTTTTGTAGGAATTTTTCTCACATTCTCGCATTAATTTTTTTGATAAGGATACAATTGAAAAAAAATCTCAAATACAAAAGGTAGACAGTCTGATGTCCTTAAATATGCATAACACGTTTTAAGAAGTTTTATTCAAAGGTTCAACAGTTATTAGTTGAGGAGGACCATAGGCGATAATAGCTCTCTTGTAAGATTTGCTTTGGGACTATTTTGTTTGCGGCGTTACACTGAGTAGCAGACACCTCCAAGTCCTTTGCGCAACGAAATATACTTTCATTCGTGAAATACGAATTGATCTTTCGAATAGGAAGCTCATTGTGGTTATCTTACTTCGTCATCGCAAGCCATTGCTTTCTGGTGGCGGCGCTGGTTGTCATCGGTGTGTTTTTGGGCGGGGGCCAAAGAAATCTCGCGAGGTTTCAATTACTGGTGTGTGTGTATTTGGACGAGGAGAGCGCCGTAACAGTCACCGGTTGACAGTCGCTCTTCAATCGGGACGATGTCACGGCACGCAACGCACACACGCCTCGCAGCGGACTTGCGAGGAAATGAAATTGTCATTCGCCTACCGAATCCGGCCACTGGGAAATTGGCTGCGGATGACTAAAAGGCGTCCGTTGTTAATGACTTGTCATCGGAATATGTTTGCCAGAGATTACAAGTTTTCAGTTTGCAGCCCACGAAACTCGCTTTTAAGCAGTTCAATAACACGTTATCATGATCACTTCAAAAACACCTACAAGCAGAACTATACAAATAAGATTACATGGATTTAATGTTCAAACTAACATTTCACAGAAAAAGCTTTTTTTTTTAAATCTTCATATGTATATTTAATCTTCATATATACTCTAATATATTCTAATATATTTTTAATGGATATAATGGCGTATCCAGAATTAAAGTTGGGGGAGGGGGCTAAGGATGTTTTTAGAGTCCATTCAGAATTATTTGAATTAAAATCTTCTAACACATTGAACTGATATACAAATTAAAACTTTAAAAAACTCAAAAATTTACATAGACTTATTTTTTGGGGTTGCCGCTAATGCAACCTTTTTTCAATGTGAGGAGTCCTACAACAAGCAGGTCTCTTTATAACAACAAGTAACCAATAATTGAAAAGGGTTGCAGTAGAAGTAATCCGAAACTATCCTGTGTAAATTTTAAAGTTTTTAAAATTTTTAATTTGTATATTAGTCCTGTATTATTAGATTTAAGTTCAAGTAGATCCATTTACATATTAAATGCAGTTTGCTTTTTTTACATCCATTCAGATGTAAGCCTTCTTAAAAATAAATTTGAAAAATAACTCGTTTCAAAGATCACTTTCCTAAACAAAGACACGTCAGTGCTTTAATAAAGGTTTTCTTCTCGCTCTTGTTTTCTTTCTTTCTTTTTCTTTACTTTTAGGTTGAGGGTAAGGGCTTCAGCCCCTTGGGTCTCCACTGATCTGTATATTATTTTTAGAAGTATTTTTTTTGCGGACCCTGTACACAAAATGGTATTGGGGAGGGGGGATTAAGAAAGTTCTGTCCACCCGTCCATCACCACTTCTAGAGCCCAAACTATAAGACGGACAGACATGAATTATACCTTATTGAATATCTTAAGACTTGTAGAGATAGGAACATTACGAGTACGGATTTACGGTTATTTTTTGTCCTACAGGAAGTGCCGAAAATGGAATATATATTAAAACTATTCTGATTCGTGGGTGAAAGGAAGTATTCCTTAATTAAACTGTTTTAATGTGCTGTTTAAAACTAATTAAACATAGAGACCTTAATGTACCTTTTACACATATATTAACAATTAAAATTAAAACAATGCGACGTCCAGTATTCGAACTTTTTCGTCAGGCAAAGAAAACAAAAAGAATTCAAAAATGCTGGAGACGGAACTGGAGAGGAACTACTCCTGGTTTAATGTAAAGGGGTAATTCTTCATTTTTTTGCCTGCCCGCAAAAAAAACAAAAAACCTCCTAGGTGAATCAGGTTTTTAAGTCTTCATACACAAAGCATCACATCATCATTTTTTTAATGTCATTACAAACTTACAATAAAATTACACTTTTTAGTATATGTTTTTAAATGTCAATTCAGAGCGAACGTTGTGTGTTTTTTCGGTGCAATTTCAACTGTGGAACTAGAATGGCAGAAATATAAAATTCGGTGGACAAATTAACTTCACTTAAAGAGCGCCCGCACATAAGGGCATGGGGGGGATATTTGCCCCACTCTGGATTTTCAATTTTAATGAAAGTCATATGTTTTGTTTTGTTTTTTTTTTCGCTCAAGAAAGTATTCTTGAGAAAGATACAAAACTGGTAATTGTTTTACTTACATTTATTACTATAACTAGTCGGCTAACCCGTCGCTTCACTCCGGAAGCTTCGCTTATGTAACGGAAAACAACTTTTTATTTATTAAAAAAAAAAAACACACACACAAATTACATCAAGGAAACTAAAACTAAAATTTTTTTAAAGTTTTTTTTTTTTTTTATTTAATTTCTGATGTCTGTATTTTCTCAATCCACGACTGCTTTTAGAACCAGCGAGTAAATCATATATCTATGATCTATTTTTATTTTTTGTAGAGATTAAAATATAGGCCTGATAGTCTAATAGCTAAGACGTCAAACTTCTGAGCAGTATTCTACCTAATAGAAATAGTGCATCTTTCTTTCTTGACTCTTTTTTTTTTATTCAATTGATACTTTTCAGTGGTTTTTGAGTTACAATAGTGTTTTTTCAGTATTCTACCTAATGGAAAATACTGCTCCTTTCTTTTTTGAGTCTCTTTTTTATTCTAATAGTCACTTTTTAGTGGCTTTTGAGTTACAAATATTGATGGTTTTTGAGTTACAAATAGTGATTTTTTCAGTATTCCATCTCAAAAAAAGAATGCTTCTTTCTTTCTTGACTCTGTTTTCTTAATTCCAACATCTGCCGTGTACACGCGCTTATTTTTCAATATCACATAGAATTTGGTTAAGTAAGAATATTTAATATTTTGCAACGTTTCGGCAATTGTAGTTCTAATTGTCATTTTCGAATTACAAATAAACTGACGGATGGAATAAATAAACAATCTTGAGATTCAAAAAAAAGGTTGAATACATTCCTTATTGATAGGGAAGGAGAGATAAGTTAAAAAACATTATGAGAGTTGTAGACCCTATGGCCTAATGGATAAGACGTCTGACTTCGGATCAGAAGGTTGCAGGTTCGATTCCTGTCGCGGATGTTTCACTGTAAAAATTATTTCTCTTTTCCATTCTCACAGAAAATTGCGCCGGACAGACGGACAGACAGACACACAGAGAAATAAAAGATTTTAGTAATATAGATTTTACAATATATTGGACAATTTTTACCGGCTTTTCTTTACACTGGCAAGTATTTTGCCCCCCCCCCCCTTTTAAAAAAATTCTGTGGGCGCTCAAGACTTCATCCAGAGAATCTGAAAACCGTTGAGATCATGTTTGCACGTGGTAGGGATCATGAGATAGATGAGGTTATGCTGATAGAAAAAAAGCGTGTATCACGTTACAATAATAATGTTAAGGCATTATGTCTTCATTTAAAAAAAAAAAAAAACTAACAATGAAAAAAAAAAAAAAAGCATAATGAGTCATTATCAGACATCTTATGAGGGTGTACATCAGAGATTCTCAAATTCTAAAGATTCTTTGGCGCCATTAGTGTCTCAGAATTTTTTTTTTCACGCTGTTCCTAGATCCATTCATTACATATACTTACATTCAAACAACAACGTAATAAGTATTTGCCCTTTGGAACAATAATACATGTAACGAATAGAAGAAAAGAAAAACTTGTTTCATTTTGAAAATTTGAAATATCTCGAAGCGTATAGTTTGCGAACCACTGGTCTACAGATCAGTTGCTTACATAAACAGGAATTT
Source organism: Thereuonema tuberculata (assembly GCA_023159025.1). Lineage (NCBI taxonomy): Eukaryota > Metazoa > Arthropoda > Chilopoda > Scutigeromorpha > Scutigeridae > Thereuonema > Thereuonema tuberculata. Next base: position 49,917,146 of record JAFIDM010008419.1, on the reverse strand, counting down.
GATTAGCAAATTAATTACTTAAAAAAAGGTTGATTTGGCTTTCCCTTCAGCACTTGTCCAGAAGAGAAGATGAACCTTAAATTTTTATCAGCATATTATTTTTTGACGTATCGTGCACACACAACAAAAAACTGTAGGTTTTTTTTTTTTTAAGTACATAGATAAAGACTTCACTCGAAAAAAATCGAAAGTATGCTCTTGTTTTGTTTTTCCTAGGTTTTCTTATCGTTGATTACTATAAATTTCTTGTATAAACAGTAAGGACAAACTAATGTAAATCAAAATAACAATAAAAGTTGCGCTTCCGATGATCATTCATATTAGCCTCAGTATACTGGCTGATGATAAACAATTGGTAAACAATTTGGTCTCACCCGTTATAGTTTAAAAGTTATTTTGTGTTTGTTTATTATTTTTATTTTTTCATTACCGCAATACAAAAAAAAAGGAAACAAAACAAACATAAACGTGAAATGAAAAGATATATGGCATAACCATGATTTTAAAACATTATTTAATTAAGGTCATCATCCAAAAACCTGAAAACCAATAACCCTACGGATATGTAGGTTAAAATAAAAATGAAATACGTAAATATTTAATGTAAGCAGAAGCCCCGAATTTTCTTGGGTAGCTGTTATCCAGGCATCGGATGAACATTGCGTAGCTGTTTACCAAGTATGAATTTGGAGTCCCAAAATATGACTTTACATCTCCTCAATTTTTTAGTTTTATTTCTCAGTTGTCAGCTTTCCCAGTTATAGGAGAAATTTAATTATTACAGCCAAGATGATTAGTTTCTATTGGTTCATGGGAATGTGAGTGTACTTTCGGAATGCCCTTCTTTTCAAGTATGTTCTCAATGACCTTCAAGTTCAGAGCTCATTTTTCCTCATATGTTCACGACGAGTTCACCTGAAATTTCTCAAATAATGCCACCTAAATTAGTAATTTTCTCAAAAGTTAGAAAGTAAAAAAAAAACCGTTTTCTGTGAATACCTTATTTTCAAATAGGGAAAAATACGAATATTTATCATTAATTTTCATGGTTAATTACCTTTTCTTAAAAATTCTTAAGTTCGCCCCGAATTTTGTCCTATCGTCTTCAATTCTTCGTCTTTTTACACGAAGTAAAATGTCGTCGGCAATTTCCTTAATGAAGCGATTTCACACAATATGAAAACATATAAATTAGCAATCCATCTCTCAAAATAACCAGAAAATAACGCCTGACAAAACTGACAAGAGGTCGGCAAATCTCATAACATTTCAACTTTCCAAGCGCTATTGACGTACTTCACTAAATTCCCACTAGATGGCAGCAGCCTGCCGTCTTCTTTTTATAAATAATTTCTCGGTTTCAGTTTTCTTTGAGTTTATTTTATATCCTTTCCTGTTTATATCTATTATGTATTTCAGTCAAATACAATGGTTTTTCTGATTGAAATATGACCTATTCGACGGTTTTTGTTGCGAGGGTCACTTTTATTTTTATGTTTTGTTTTCAAAGAACAAAAAAAACCTGTGCGGTGATTTATTTTGGAATAAATCATTGGAATTCATTGCGCTTCATAAAACCGCCATTTTCTTCTTTTCCTATTTCTTGTAGCTTATTTTAAGGCCAAAAGACACAATCCAGATGCGTTCTCTCTTTTTGCGGATCTATTTTTTTTTTTATGGCATTGGGACCAGATGTTCTTGGTCTCAGTGTTGCATTTCTTCACAGAGAAAGGAATTCGAACGACTGGAACAAAAAAAATGGCGGAGGGGGGGGGGGGGGGGGGGGGGGGGGGTGGGTGGGGTGAGTAATCGTTACGTTTTTGGAATTGGTGTATTATTAAATGAAGGCATTACGTAAATCAGTTCTGGTTGCGTTGAAATTGAATTTGGAAGTTATTTTATAGGAGAGCAGGGAAAACATAAAGCTTAACAGGCGTGAATCAAAACGAAA
>JAFIDM010008419.1:49888505-49903096 GCA_023159025.1 Thereuonema tuberculata | reverse complement strand
GGGGTGGGAGATCGATAAACATAACTCAGCGGAGGTCCTCGCTTTTAGGTCCAATCGCTGAAAGGGCAAAAAAGAAGAGTAGAGATCGGAAATTATAGTTCTTGTTGTATGCAATTAATAAATCCAGCATGAAGCTTAAGGAAAAAAAAAAATTGTATTGTAAAATTTTGAAGCTTAAAATTGATAGAAAGGCAGAATAGGAGAACAATGATAACAGAACCATTTCTTAATTATCAAAATTTATTAAAGCAAATTTACAAATATTTGCATTCCGTTTGATATCACCTTTTTCCTTATAATACGAATACATTAAGGTCCTGACTCAGTCAATTCAGGTGACTGCAAACCTTTTACATATTTCTTTTACCAAGGCACCTAAAATTCTAAAAATTTAAATGTAAACTTGTGAAGCATGTGGGGTGTATATTTTCTTGTTTTTAATTTTCAAAATATTCTGTAATGAATTAAATTAAAATTCAAAAATTGTTAATTCTATTAAAATCTGTTTCGATAAAAAAAAATGCTTCAAACAAATTTGTTTTTAGAAACGAACAGAATCAAATGAATTTGCATGATATTTAGAAAGCCTTTAATGAAAACATTTTTTATTACAATTATTTAATAGAACGTAAAAAAAAAAAAAAATCTCAAATAATTTTAAAAAACCCAATTTTTATTTTTTTAAAAAAACTAACTATTGCACTAATAATAAACGTTATAAATACAAGTCTATTTTTTACAAATTTTTTATTATTTCAGGTTTTCATCAAGTTATTTTAGGTTGTAAAAACCGAGTAATACCTCTAAAAGTCCTCCAAAATTGACTGTTTTTGAATTTAATTTACTTAATTACAAAATATTTTGAAAATTAAAAACAAGAAAATAGAAATCCCAGATGCTTCACAAGTTTATTATTAAATTTTCAGAAGTTTAGGTGCATTGCTAAAATAAATACATAAAAGAAATAAAAGGTTTGCAGTCGCCTGAATTGTTCGAGTCCGGACCTTAATAATACATAATAATCTTTTTCTTTCCTTCACAAGTAAATTTCCGCACATTAAATTTATTTTGTAAGCACAGCACTGCTTTCCATTTTTGTATCTCCAAACAGTGCGGCACGTAGAGAGAGGAAAAAAAATCATTTCCCCGAAACATTCCACGAAAGTCAGTTCGCCTTCTGCCCTACTCCCTTCTTCTTTCTGTAATCATTGTCCGAAAACGAATAATTCTGTATTTTAAGCATTTATGTGCTCGATGTATCGTTAATAATAATCAACTATGTTTTTAAATGGAATTGTAAGAGAATTCTTCATATTTTTTCCTCTTCGATGTTATGGACAGGATAAAAGAAAGAACTTGTGTAAATAAAAGCGGAGGTAGTGCTTTTTCACTGACATTTTGGAGAAGTGATATTTCAGTTCGAGATATCTCTTTTCCTAAGTTGTTTTTCTTTCCTTTCTAAATGTCGTGAGGTTCTCAGACGTAAAAGAGAATAATTGTGAAAAATAATGTAGATCCATAAACAAAGCTTTACTTTTTTTTTTGAAAGAAAAAGATAATTTCTTAGAATTACTAAAAGAATAAGCTTAAGAATGTTTAATGATTTGTAAGGAATAAAATATTAGTATTCTCTCTTTCAACAGAGAAAGATTTCCTTATATGGCGATAACTGATCACTGACGTTCGCCTGGAGAAAAGGCGACAGCAGGTTACTGTTAGTACTCGAGGGAAGCCCTTACACAGCTAAGACAATTATTAAAAAAAATGTAAAATTATTTTAAATAACAGTAATATAAAAATATATTCGTAACTACACAAAATACAAAAACCAGAATGTTTTCTTTGGTTGAGATGTAGTTAAAAAATTTAGCAGTAGATGTCGCTGTTACTTCCTGAAAACATCAATCCATAAGCGGATTACGTCGGCAAAGGTCTTTCATTGGTGAAAGGAACAATAAACTAGTAAAAATTCCCACTCCCAGTAATGGGATTGCCTTTGTACCAGACATCGATATCGCCAATTTTAAAGGGCTGCAGGAATATACATGCACAGAAATAACTTTTTTAAACTTCAGACATTACAATAATAATAATAATTTTATCAAAATCAGCAAAACAGGTCTTCGCATGACATTTATTATTTCAAATAGTAAACCTCTACTAAGATGAAATGTGCTTTTGTTGTTATGGAGGTTCACATATTGGATCCAAAGCGAGGCTCAGGATTTTAATGAAGATAAAACAAACAAACGAACGAAATCTCAAATCGTTCTAGTATTTCTGGAGAATATTCAGAAGTTTTGGAACGAATTTGGCAAAGAATATTGCTGTTAATATTTTTTGACATGGATCCAATCGTTTTATCCACAACGTAGACTTCTCACTAAAACAAAAAAAGTAGTTTTCCTAAGCTGAAGCGTTTTTAGCTTCTGCTTGAAGAGCTATTTACAGGCCCACTAAGCTCTTAATTTATCTGCTTTAAACTCTATAGACTCTTCAACCAATATGCTGTGAGTTGAAGAGTTATTTCTGTTCGAGTCACTTGTAGCGGGCATCGATATGATATCGTTTCCATTTCGTATTTCCCTCAACGAAAAGCTCTCTGTCTAGAACGTTTGTTTTTTTTTCCGAAATACTTCTCTACTAACCAGGGCTGTGGAGTCGGAACAAAAAAACCTTCGACTCCGAATCCTTTTTATCTACATCAGTATAAAATAAATAAATGCATCACATGCTTTTTCAAAATCATCATCTACAATACACTGACGTATAGAATGTTTCCCTGACTTTTCTGTTGTTGTAAAGTGTTCAAAAACATCCGACTTTGTTGACACTTTTTTGCCATTCTAAAGTCTTTCATGGGGTACCACTTTCATTAATATCATAAAATGTTATGTTTTGAAATTTGCAAAAACTTAAATTTAAAATATATCCTGGGAAAAAAAAAAAAAAGTCTATGAAATAGGAAATTTTAACTTTTTTTACATTATAATTTAAATTTGTTAGGAGTCGGAGTTGGAGTCGCTAGAATCGGAGTCGGTAAAAATATAGCAAGAATTGCTTCCGACTCGACTACACGACTCCAGCAATCCGTGAATTGCTTCCGACTCCGACTCCACATATACAAGTTGAGTAAAACCACTCAGAATGTCTGTAAGGTGATGAGAGTATTCTTATTATGCTATCGGAACAGGAAGTGAGGTTTCACCACCTCTAAAATCATAAGGATTCAAAAAAAAAGGTACGACTCATGTTTGTCCAACTTGTAGTTTTTGACTTTAGAGATGTTGACTGACAGAATGACGTAAGAACTCTCCATCTTCATACTTTTTGTGTACGGATCGCTTTATTTTGTGCAAGCCTCTGGTGTTTCATTACTATTTGGTGAAAATGATATGGAGACAGCTTATTCTTTGCAGAACGGAAGACAGTTTCCATAATGAAAGTTAGGTTATTCTTTAGAAAGCAATAGGTGAACTGCAGTCTGCTTTGCAGCCAGTAGCCATTTTCATTGAGCTCAAATAACCGAGATCTCTTAGTGGAAAGAGGTTCGCTCTTTTTAACATTCCCACGCTGTACTCTCGATTGCGACGCTTCGACACCTGCTGCTGCTGCTCATCTTAGGAAGTACCCGACTTCTAATTTCTCGTTCTCTGCGATTTTGAAAAGATCTCTTCAAAAACCGTTCGTGGCGCACAAACAGCTACATTATCGCGACCTGCTTCGCCCCATTGCGTCGGCGTTTTGCAAAACTGTTGCCTGCCGGTCGTATCAGACGGAGAACGCCAAGTGATGAACGAGAGACCCTTTCCGTAAATAATTTAATTGCTTTTCCCGATTGTTTTCCGCCGGTACCAGCAAGAGTTCTGCGGACTTATTAGCCGTAGGAAAAGGTAATGACTTAAGGTAATCACAGAGAAGTGAAATTGCGCTCGGAGATGAAGGAGGACTTAATAACGCCGAAGTCGAACCGGTTTACTCACAGAAAAGAATGGGAGGTGAAGTGCGAGAGAGAGGGGGGGGTTGTTTTGAAAATTGACTTGATTAAATTAGCTTATTAGGAAAAATTGAGAGTGAATCAAGTAATAGCATCAATAAATAAATCAATTACGAAAGTAATTATTATTTACAATAACGGAACAAGCAAACACTAACAAAAAAAAAAAGAATGGATCGTGAAGTACGAAAGTTAAAGCAGAAATGAAGAAGAAATATAGTCTGACTACGATATCTCGACGATTGGAAAACTTCCAGAGTGCATGACGTAAGCACTAGCCTCGCTCAGAGGTTCCGAAGAATGTTACATTACAGCTATAAAACAATCAACAAAAATAGTTTTAATGATTACAAAATATTTTTAAGTGCATTGAGAAACCATACTTGCACAAGATTTACAGATTACAAAGTTTAAAAAACAATAAAACTTCCTTAACTACGTTTCTGGTCTCCAAGTTGGTTGAGACCGATTTTCAAGTAATTCCTGATACTTTTAATTGTAGTTTTAATGATGTTTAAAGGAAAAGCTATACTATTAGTTATTGTTTGACTGCTTTCAATATAAGATTTAACTGTTACGTTTAAGTTTTATTGATTTCTTTTAAATTGTATTTGCCCTGTGCTTTGAGGCGCGCTTGTTTGTGATAGGCTAAAAAATAGATATGTCATAACACGTAGGATTCCTTCCAATCACCAAGATTATCGTGGTCGGACTGATCGCCAGGAGAGGCATACACTTCTTTTTTTCATTGCAGTAGGGCTTTCTTTTCGACATTCCGCTAATACGGCGGTTTCATTTTACATCCATATTCATTGTGTATTGCGTTCGGCGCCATTTTATGACAATGTTAGGACGACAGTATTTTAAAGTAAGCAGTTTATATCCATTCATTTTTGTATCATGTTTTAGGCCTAGCGTCTAAGCCTAAAACATGATATAAAAATGAATTAACATTTAACATATGATAGTATAAACATGCTTTCTAGGTTTTACATACATTTGAAAAGGGGGGGGGGGAACTCTACTCAACTATTTGCTTTTCGGTAGGTGCCCAGAACCCACTGTAGGCCTACTTACTACTTTTTTTTTGCTAGCCATCAGCTGCTTCGGAAATCGCTCCAACTTCAAATATTTATTGTTATTGGTGCGCCAAAGTCATTAGGATAAAATTATTTTAACTCAAATATTGCAGTAATAGAAAAACTTGTAGAAATGATTGTGATTAAAATCGGTTGTGTTATTGCCTAATAATAATAATAATAATAATAATAATAAAAAAGCAATTACTTTCATTACCTTTGTACTGTTAGAAGTATTGGTACTTTTGAGTTGATTTACAGTAGAATTTATAGAAAAAAAATCGTAGTTTTTATTCTATAAAGGAAAACCTAATACCGTATTTACGCGCATAATTTCCCCCATCGCGTATTTTCCCCACCCCAGTTTTTGTAGACTACAAAATTAAATTTTTATTTTTATCGCATAATTTGCCCACCTCTACTTCAACTATAAAGATGGCGGGCTGCGCTACGTGAGTTACGAAATTACGTCACAGTCGCACACACACTTCCATGCCTATTGCTTAACTGTACTTTGAAGAAAAAACAAATGTTGAGATGTGATTTCTTATATTTTAAATGTTGCGTGTTAATAAAATTGTTATTAATTACATTTCTTGCTTTAAAAATCAATATTTAACATGGTTTTCCTTACACTTTCATATTTTTTTTCCTCAAATTGAAAAACATCGCGTAATTTCCCCACCCCCTCTTTTTTTGTCAAAATATTGATGAAAAAAAAGGGGAAATTATGCGAGTAAATACGGTATTTAGGAAAGATTAATTTTATTTATGGCAGATGAGGAGTCATGATGAATAGGCTACAGGAAATTTTATTTTCCCCTCTGTATGAGGTTTCTGATGTGAAGACATTTTCTGTAGCGTTTTTGTTAAAGTACTGCGAAACCCTGTTGTTTAAAAACCCGTGTGTGGACGGGAAGCGAAGAAGAAATTCCCAACAGTATTTCTGCCTCATTAAACTGAGTGCGGTCATTGTTGACGGTCAAGTCCTTTCCTGCAGAATTTTGGACTGCGAAGAAGAGCTACTGGGACTGAAGAGAGTTCATAAATAATAATAAAGGAGAAGAGATGGAAAGCGGAGAGTTAAATGTCGAAAACTGGGCTTAGCGGTCCTCGAAGTTGAAGTTAGCTTTCGTTTTCGAGTACGAAATAAAAAAAAAAAAAAGCAAGTTTCTGAAACCTGAAGTAGATAGCCAAACAAGTTAGCCTAAACTATGATGTTCTTTTTTTTTTTATTATTATGAATAGAGCGCCACCCCTCGGATGATTTTTGAATGAATAGCAATGAGTGTCCCACTTCCCAAATTCAGTACTTGATGATAATGTCTTGTTATTGAACACTACTAAAATAATTAAGAAATTTGCAGTAGGTTTATTGATGCATGTGCTCCTACTGGGATTTCGAATCTAAAGAAGATATTGGAATCCTCTTAATAATAAGAGAATGATTTTAAGGTAATCACTTTTATTCTAACATGTGTAGAAACACATGATATTAAAAAAATGCAAGCAACACTTATGTAAATAATATAATTAAAAAATGTTTACGCTGTTCCGCTATAGATGGCTTTCAAAAGATTTGAAGATCGAATATCGGCCGTGGTCTCTTACGGTTTTGCAAAGAAAACACAGTAGAAATAGATAAGCAGAACCTAAAAATTATAAGGAATTATATATACCACAAACGCATACACACACACACACACACATTCCTTACAACCTAGCTTTTGAATTTTCTTAATCTAGTTTCTGCAATCGGAGACGACAATGAAGGAACTATTCGATATGAGCTGAAGTAGTTTGAAAACGGCCTCGTTTCCATTCAGATTAACTTCAAAAGTGAACTCGGAGCAGCAAGAAGGGAACAATTTCCTTTCCTTTAAATCTTCATCGTTCGCGTTAACCTTTTCCGAGTAACTCTTCGTCGATTACATTTTTCTTTTCATTTTCTTTCCCCTTCATCTCCGCTTTCGCTTCTTCACTCGGGAGGATTGAATGGGTGTGGATTCCTTCCTCTTTATTTTGGCCTCGCTGGCGAATTGGTTCCTCCCGGCCGCGGTCGTCACTTGAGATTCCGCAACGGTCTTGACGTCAACGGCCCAACTCGAGCGTTCGCTGGTGCTATAATAATCTGGAGGCCAAAGCACCAGCCACAGAGAAGAGAGACACCGCTCTTCCCTCTCTTAAAGTTGCCACTAAATACTGGGAGACCGGAAGGAAAGTAGTTAAAATGTCCTCCCATCTGTCTCATTAGGCGTTTTTACAACGCGGTAATATCCCTCTCAGCTCGCCATTATTATACGGAATTAAAACTGTGGAAGTTAGCCAGCCAAGCCTAATTTTAGCATCGACGTAGCCACCTATCGCTACATTCTATATTCGTTTTTAATGTTGTTCAAGCAGCAGAATCACTAAAATTACTCGATCATTTAAGTGAAGTTCAAGTAAAAAGGAGAATGGGCAAACTTTATGGGAATTTGCCCCATCCTAAATAGTGATAAGATATATATCAGCAGAAAGATCTCCTTTCAATTGAAAATATGTTATTATTACGACTCGTCGCAATTGTTAGTCCGTTCGGAGTTATATACGTCTAGATATGACGTTTGAGTCATTGATTGTAATGAGTGTTGGTGCAGGGAAGCCAACCTCCCACAGCCAAGCACCCCCCGCCTGTAGGTGGTTGGCTTCTCTGCCACACACACTTACCACAGTCAATGACTCAAACGTCATATCTAAACCTATATAACTCCTAACGGACTAATAATTGAGACAAGTCGTAATGATAAAAAATGGTTCTATTGATGGAGATCTTTCCTTACGTATATGTCTTATCGCTATACGGGGGTGGGGCATATTCTCCTTTTAAATGCTTTTCTTTCTTAAAATTGCTCTTTTTTAGCAAGCAGTATCTCTGCTGGTAATACAAAGATCTCGTTTATTCAAAGGATCACAGTGAAATCGGGGAGAATTACTCCGTGCCGCAACTAGACAAAGCAAATAGTCTAACCACGTTTGCCAACTTAGTAGAAAAAGCTGCAACATAGAAAACGAAAGTATATAATTATGGGAAATCTGATTTTTTTTTCTTCATTAACACAAAACGGCATCTTTACGGTATTCTCATCAGCTGAAGTTATCCACAGGCGCTAGATCACAAAAGAGGCTTTATGGGCAAGTGTGATATTACAAAAATACTAGGCCATCTCCCGTGTACACGCGCTTGTTTTTCTATATCACATAGATTTGGTTAAGTAAGAATATTATATTTAAAATATTGCAATGTTTCGGCAATTATAGTTTTCATTGTCATTTTCGAATTACAAATAAATCGGAAATAAATAAACAATCTTGAGATTCAAAAAACGGGTTGAATACATTCATTATTTAATGGGGCGAATGGGAAGGACACATAAGTCAAAAAAAACAAAATAAAGTGAGTTGTAGTCCCGGTGGCCTAATGTATAAGACGTCTGACTTCGGATCAGAAGGTTGCAGGTTCGATTCCCGTCGTTTCATTGTAAAAATTACTTATATTTTCCATTCTCACAGGAAATTGCGCCGGACAGAGAAATAAGAGATTTTAGTAATATAGATTGTACTTACGAAAAGCTCAAATAATGGATACACATTTTGTTGTTAAGTACTATATTTATTTTCTTAAATTTAACTTAAAAATAAAGAATGAAGATTAACTATAAGCATTTCACATTTATACGATGCAGAATCTCAAGTTGTTCAAAATGGCCTCCATTTTAAAGAAGGCATTGTTGACATCGATGAAAAATCTGTATTAGAACGGGCGGGTATTCAGCATTACCTCTTTCTCTAATCTGTTTGGAAAATTTTCATCAAGATAAGATAAAACGATACTTGAAATATTGATTATTTAAAGTTTAGTTTCATATCCTTTTCCAAGAAATGACAATTGAGTTTTCGAATTTTCCCGCTATGGTGGCGCTTCCATCGAACTTTCCTGACGGACGGAAAGTATTGGAATTTTGTAGGCATTAATAATAAAGACAATCGTTTATTTTTGAGAAAACTTACGTAATGTTCCGCTTGAGTATTATTTAAGACTTAAGTTATGGTCTTGTTTCTAGATAAAAAAAAAATGGACAAAAAGAAAGAAAAAAAAATCTCGCAGCATGTCGCGAAGTTAACTGAATGACACTTGAATGGCACATTTTAATTCAGAGCGATATAAATTTAATTATTGGGAGCATAAAGTCACTTTTGAGATCTTTATAAATATTTTCATGTAGGTTACAATTAGGGATAAATATGTAAATCATAAAATCACTTTGCTCTAATAGGTTAATGGAGTAATGGTTGCTTTACATTCTCCCGAAAACTTGCCTCAAACGAGTTCAAATACTTGTCGAATCATTTTACGCGGGAAGACAACTTCCCCTGTTCAAGTCTCGTTTGTTCTCGTTGTGATCGCGAGAACAACTGCCTTCGCCGAAGCGACAAACAAGGTGATTTTTGCAGCTTTGTTTTGTTATTAATTCCCAACTCATTTCACAGCAGAGATAAAGAAAAAGGAAAAATAAGATCCCAGAGGAAGAGAATGTGGTGAATAAAGCCATGGATTGAAACCATGAGCAAAGAATATCCAGATTTCAGCGTAATGTTAACACTGTCGTACTTTTTAAATGAATTTTCTCGCCGCCAAGAGCGCTGGTGTCGATTTGCTTCTAATATTTGCCTGAATTTAGAACTTGTTTCATTTAGAGCAACTGGCAGATTTTTCGGGCAAGTGGCAGTTTTTCGAGCCAGTTTGAGGCAAGGTTTCGAGAGCGTGTAAAGCAACCATGATATGTATTAGAAAAGCTTTAAAAAGGCTTTAATGTTAGAAAATTCAGATTCTGAGGACAGCCACATCAGTCTTTCTTTCTTTTTTTTTTTTCATCCTACACATAATTTTTAACAAGAAGAAGGTTGAAAAGGAGGTTGTTCCAATGTACTTTTGTCTTGACAGCAGGCGGCAACGCTTAGCAGTGTGTATTTGTCGTCTTTAATTCGCGCCACTCCTCTTTGTCTGCCAAACAATTTAGGGACGGGAGCTTCTGGCAGCCGCGTTTCAATATTACTAGAGGAACTGTTTGTGTACTTTTGTGGGTGGGATGTGAGTCACACCCATAAATTAAAAAAAAAATATGTTCGAAGAGATGGCAATGATGAAAAAAAAAACGACAAGCAAAACAGTGCCGTTGGGTGTGGGCGTTTGCGTAATGTACAGTTTATTAAATTAATTTCACTGTTAATTAAGCATAAAGATGATGGAAGCAGTGATAGAGACAAAAAAGGATCTGGGGGAAAGTTGATCGAAGGGTTCATTAAAACAAGCAGAAAAACATTGGCATTAATTTCGGTGTTTGAAAAATTGCTTAACTATTTACAAAGTTTGAGGAAGTATCTACATGGTATCCAGGGGCACTAATCAGTCACAGATCTAAGCCTCCTACACGCGATAATCGATAGGGTTATCGAATCGGAGAATTTATGCAAACGAAATTGTGTACACTAAAAACTCGATTATCCGAAACGAGTTTTAGAATATTTTAAAATACACAAAAACAATTTTTCGTCACTAGAATCTATATTTAATAGGGTACACAAGCGTTTATGTAACCGTAACTCCTGTAATAACAATGATAATTAACATTAATAATGTGTACTATTCATGTTTAACACAATATATACAGGATTATCCGGAATGGGCGCGGTGCCATCAAATATACGGATAAATGAGTTTTTAGTATATAGTCCGACCACGATAATGTGACGATTCGACGTCAGCACTAGCCTCTCTGAGGCTCCGAAGACTATTATGTTACAGCTATAAAACAAAACAAAATAAAAAATTTAGTTTTAATTTTAGTCCAACATTTTCCAATTCCTTTCGGAAGTAATCTTCAACCTGCAAGAGCACTGCTTTGTTACAAATGCTCTGGGGCGACATTTTGAGGGAAATTAATAGAGACATGTGCTTTGACGCGTGCTTGTTTGTGATTGGCTGAAAAACAGATACGTTATAATCACGTGGAGTTCCTTCCGATCGTCACGTTATCATGGTCGGACTATAGTAGTTTTTATTTTTTTTGTGAACATGAAAGAATGATCATGAACAATTTGCTGAGACTACGGATGATGAATTGGTTATTTCAACCAGTTTAGGAAACTCGTAAATACAAGAGAAGCTCGATTATCCGAACTGACTGGGCAATCGGAAACTCTGATATTAGAGATTTCGCGAAACCAGTCTTATGCTTTCCTAAGCTGTTGTAGGTCCAATAAGATATACAAAAGTAAAAGTTTGAATTAATAATAAATGTGAGAAATAATGCAATTATAGGAAATATATTTTAATTACTTGTAAATGTCCGGCATGTCCTGTCGAAACTGGTCGTGTTATAAAGTTTTAATGTGTTTTATGTTTTTTAAAGTATCTGGCCTTTTTAATTACTTCGTTAATTTTACATACATTAAATAATGAAAATATATTTTGATTGTATGTAGGATTTTTCACTCCAGTAGTCATCCAAGCAATTCAAATTCAAATTGCTTTTTTTCCTTCTTTTGTTCATCCTCATATGTTTTTTTAAAATTTTTTCACTTTCAACTTTATCAAGGATATCACTTTTCTAAAAAAAAAAAAAAAAAGTCTATACTACTAAATCATTTTAAATTTACCGACAATGCAGCTTTAAAATATGACAACAGCAAGCAAAGTGAGTGAAGAAATTTGAATTCAAAACGTAGTCTATGTAAATAGGCCTACATTTGTCATTAGAGTTTTTTTGCCCAGCTCGCTATTCTATACGGTTACGCTATAGAAGTCACATGACTGGTATTCTACGCATGCGTCACTGTCCCGTAGAGGAAGTACCGTTAGCGTGACACGTTAACTTTCCTCAAATAGCGTATCGCTTTACGGTAGGAAACATGAATTGGGACAAATCCATATGACGATAAGAGTTTGTGGAATGAGATTCAGTGTATATATTTGCTGTATATCGTTTTTTTCGAAACGGAAATACAATCGACAATCCTCATCATTCATTTCATTTAAACTCAACCTTGGATTTTCCTCTTCTCGAACCTGAATGTTTCTTTCTCTCAGGATATTGTGTAACACTAGATCCTCAAACAAATTAATTATCGTCAATGCCTCCAAATGCGGCGATTTGAAGTGTATCTTCCATCTTGTTTATTAGCTTACCGTGTCCACTGACATGTTATGGCAAAAACTCTCTTCATGACAGAGCCCGCTATTGTGATTACCGTATTCGTTCACGTGACATTTGCGTTTCCCGTATATAAATCACGTTATGGCAAAAACACTATTGACTGAGCATCAGAAACCTTACTGTTCCACTTCAACATTTTCCTCCATTTGTTTGTACATGCATCACTCTAAAAAAGACTCAGTAGATTCCCAGAAAATTTGGTTTATGCTTGTTTTTGTCTCCGCCCGTCTACAAAACTGATGCCCGGTGCTGCATGTGTGTTCTCTATGCGAAGATAATTGAGCGCACGTCCAGCCATTAAATTACAAATAATATTGGTAATTTTAAAATGTTTATTTATGTGTAGCATTTGTTTTTGTTTTTTTTATATATTATAAATATTTGCTAATATTATATTAATAGCCAAAAAACGAATGTACGGATGTCTGTTTGTGTGTCATCAAGGTGGAGAGAGCGGAGAGAGAATATTTTTAAGTGTATTTTTAATTTAATTTTAAAAATACAATAACAAATGTGTAAATAAATTATTATAAACTTTTGCATCTATTCATTTAGTGAATAATAAAGCAAAATAAACTAGAAATAATTCCTACGTCCCTGTAAGGCATGGTGGGGCACTAAAAAATCAAGAATCATATAACGATGGTCTTTTGGTCAGCGCTGTGGCGCTATATAATTGCCATAGCACAAGTTCAGCAAATAAACGTAGGAAGAATTCCAGTGTTTTTGAAAAATTTCATGGTATTTCAAAAATGTGGTATTTGTTTTACTTCCTTGAATATTTCGCGGGTTGCAACTAGTTTCATAGAAAGCTAGGCCTAATTCGCAAAATAACAAATAAAAAATAATGAGGTCAACGAAATACGAGCACAGTTATGCTTTACTAACAAACTGATAAATCTCATCAAAAGCCAGTTGCTTAGTTGTAGCTTTTCTCCCAGTTATTATTATTACTATTCACATTTTTTTGGGACGAAAAATGTTCTGTCGATAGATTGGCTCTGATGGAAAACGAAGAAAGAAAGAACAAGAAAAAAAAAATATATGGCTGGAACGCTGTGTTCATCCGGGACTTTTCAGTTGGGATTTTGTGCCGACGAATCGAAATGCCATCCCCGTTCGAGTTCATTAAGTGCGGCTTTACTAGCAAATAACTCTGCGCCAGATGGTGGACAGGAGGAGGAGACGACATCGCACAAAAGCCAACCACCCCCGCCCGCAAAAAAAAGTAATAACTTGTTTTTGTTGCCGAAGAAGAGCACTCTCTCCTCTTTTTTTTTTTCAGCAGCTGTCTACGCGTGCGCAGTGGCGATTGTAAATGCAGCTCGTTTCAAGTCGGCCTAAGATCTCTTGGCCAATCGTATGTTTACAATGAAGGCTTTAAAGTCAGCATTTGCAATTGGAAAAAGATCAATCTTCCTTAACCGACTTTCCGAAGGAAGAAAGGCCTACAGAACCGCCGTGTCTGTATGTGTGTTCCTAATAACTTTTTTGAACCAATGAACAGATATTCGTTAAGCTTTAGTCTTATTCAAAAGTATGCTACATGTTGCTGTTAGCAAGTTCAATCTGCCGGCGAGATGAAATCGTGAGATTTAAAAAAAATACTACTAACTGTTAACTGCAGTTAGGAATCAAAAATACGACAGACCTTAAAATCGACAACCTTTTTTTTTCATTTTAAAGAATTAAAATTAAAGGAATGATGACACGTCTTTTTTAAAATTGAAAAGACAACACTTGCGGAAAAGTGAGCTTAGGTTCGTTCAAGAAAAACTCGTTTTAACTGTGTAATGTTAGTCATAATACTTTAGTGCAAAACTTGGGAATAAACTATAAAATTCATGGAATAGTGATAAATAATCCTCAAAATTATACTTGATTCTTGCAATGTAAATACAGAATGATCTAGTAATCACTCAAAGGCAGCAAACGGAAATTCAAGACTTGATTTATCCTAATAACCTAACATTAGTAAGAATGTTGATGTTGACAACTACTTTCTTTAAAAAATTAAAATTAACTTTTTTTTTAAAAGTTCACTCGTCAAAGCCTCGTTTTCGAGGCGAAACCGATTGTGAACTTTTTAATTGTACATAATGTTTTAACTATTCTTGTGTGTTGACTGACCGCAATTTTTTAATTACTATACGCACACGTACATTTCTATATTTTATTAAACTTGTTTCTGTCATTTAATTTTCGGACTCTGTCGGCATAACTGGACAGGAACAATGAAAAGAAGATTGCGAAGAACGC
>JAFIDM010008419.1:49822869-49876849 GCA_023159025.1 Thereuonema tuberculata | reverse complement strand
CCTACAAGCATCAAAATCGTATTAAACTTGACAATAAGACTAAAATCTTTAATATGGCGTGCAATGAAGATCAATTACTTAGTCTTTGAGTTATCGTACTAAGAAGATTCTAGCTAAGATGGCTCCTAAAAAGACCCTTATCCTAAGTTTGGATCTGAAAACGATGGTGAAGTCCGTGTCGATCCGAGCTTCCGATCGGGAGTTGTTAGGAATGGTTGGAGGGGGTACAGTGACAACAATGCCAAAGATCTCGAACATGAGGGGGCGTTGGCCCCTGAAAATACCCCATTCCTACGGTGTTTGGGTCTCTGAACACGATGGTGAAGTCATCATCCGTTTGGCAGGTTGTAGGCGAGGACGGACAGGATAAATGCAATAGCTCCCAAATGGGTAGCTAAATATCCTTCACTTCAGATAGTTTGAGAAGCACTAGTCTAGCCAATGGATATTTATCAATTTTCATTAATATTCGGGACTTAAATATTTTAAGTAAATACAGTTTGTATTTACATATTACTATAATTCACCATTATTAATCGTGCAGTGATAGTACAAACATCAAAGGTAATCAACAAAATAACTTTAGGGAATGTGTTTTCCCGCCGAACCGATGCAGCTCCTCTTGAAACAGTAGCTCTTTGTTTTACGGCGACCGAGTACAGGACTCTAATGAACGATGTATTTATCGTCCATCGCCATTTACGGAGACCTTGTGGATGTTAAAGTGGCGATCCCCTTCGACAGGAGAGTGGGTGGGTGATGACCCTCGCCAGGAGATTTGAAGGAAGATGGCGGCCCCAACAGAACTGAATATTTCATGACAGAAAAACCGCTAGACCCTAATGGAATTTAAAAGAGGGAGATTCCGCCCCCGCTGTATTCTCAAGGAAGTAATTGCAGCTTTCAGAAAAATCAAACGCTTTGTTTTCTGCAGGGGAGCATGCAGCACAACGACCTTGTCAAGATTTTTATGCTGAAATTAAAGGTTTTTCTGCACGAATCAATTTCCACTGCTTCCGTAAAATTTATTCCCGCGAAAAGAATATTTTTTTATCAGTTTTTCAAAGAACTCTCGTGAAAGTCAATAACACCCGTGCGGAATTCTCATCGGATGCAGAAAGAATAAGTCCAAGCAAATAAATTGAACGGTCCTAATTAACTTCTCGGTTACACCCACCTGCATAACACTTCCTCAATTGTATTCATATCATTTTATTTTTTTAAGGGAAAACCGATCCACTTAATACTGAACTTTGTACATCCGCAGAATTTAAAATTAAAAAAAAAAAAAAGTCCTTATCAGTATTTTTCAGTCCATCATACGGCTGCCCAAGTTATATCCATTTCTTTCTGTCTAAAGAAGAGTTTCGCTAACTTGTAGCACTGCCTTTTTAAAGCTGCTGACATCTCTGCCTTCTTCCCTTATATATTAAAACAATGATATTATCTTTACACAATAACTTTAAAAAAACTAAAAAAAAATAATTAAAAGTGAAAATACTAATAAATTAGAGAGAAAAAATAAAACATTATTTTTATTTTATCAAGTTTCAACTTGTAATTATTTTTTTTCATTTTTTTATTTTTATAATTGGAAGTTTTTATTGTAAATTCAATTGCAACTTTTTCTTAAGACTGCACTCGAGAATTGATAACATACAGTTGAGCATTCCTAATCGGGGATTACGAAATCCAGAACTTTTCAAAGATGATGCCCTGCCTATGTATTTGTGTGCCTTCATTCTTCGTGCATTCATTCTTCTTGCCCTAAGGGATACATTGGTCACCTAACAAACATTAGAAAGATAAACTGATGTTAATTTCTTAGGTTTAACAACCCAAACTGAGGAATTCTCTGGGGCTTCTATCAACGGGGGAATCGGGGTATTTCTTAGTCATTAGATGAACCGTTAATGTTTCGGTTTATCGCAGACCATTAAAATAATGACCGATAACCAATTGATTCCATTTCTGTCTAATTCGCTTTTTGGAATATAGCTAGATAGGGTAGATAATAAACATGGTTCATAAACTACACAATACGCTGCTCTGATTGGCTAAGATGACTGAAGTCGCTTCCTCTCAAAGACGGATCAGGGTAGACTCAAATTTATTCAGACGATCCGTGGTCAATTTTTCTGCATAATGTATCATTCAGGGACTGTCTGCCTCCGCTTGCTGGCGATAAGACATTCTCCGGAGGATCCAGTTTTTCTTTCAACGTTCCTTATGAAAATGATAAATAAATTTATAATCTTCGTTTGTTTCATTTGTATTCATTTTTTTTTTTTTTTTTTTTAATGTTACAGTAAAACCCCGTTATTACGCTCCCGCTTATAGCACTATCCCGTTCTTTACGGTCCCTGGAATCTTCTATATAACTCTGTATACTTTTACCCTCTTATAACGCTTCAAATCCCGCTTGTAGCGCTTTTTTTGTATCGGAAATTTTGCATCGAAAAGAAAAGTAACCCTGTAAAGATTCTTTTCTTTCCCTAGTAGGAGGGAATCTTTGAACTCTTTGAAGTGCGGGTCTGTGATACAGTAAGTTAGTGCAAAATGTCGAAGCGGAAATCTCTTTCTATAAGTGAAAAATTGCAAATTTTCCGTAAGTACGACGAGAATTCTACACTAAGTCAGAAGGATTTCGCAGAATCTCTAGGAATCCCCTCATCAACTCTTAAAACAATACTAAAAAATAGGGATGCAATTACCGATGCAGCGAAGGGTGGTTGCAAACGGAAAAAAGTAAAGAGTGGAAAATAGGAAGATGCCGAGGAAATTCTAATTGAATGGATTCATCAGTGCCATTAAGTGGCCCAATCATTCAAGAAAAGGCGCGTGAAATAGCGGGCAGTGCACTAAATCGGCTCCGAAAATATATTAGTGTTGCTCCTAGTGGTGTATCAATTGATGTTAATAATTACTTGAACCGCATTGAAAATGTCATAATTCATAACAGTCGCACACATACACGGCAAACCACAGATTTTTTTTTAATAGGAAATAAGCTTACATTTGCACTATATCTACTACAGAATCAAATATGTTTCCTGTAAAATGGTGTCTAAATGTTTCCCTATCTCATAAATCATTTCCCGTCTATAGCGCTATCCCGCTTATTACGCTTGTAGGTCATGGTCCCTTGACGTGCGTAATAGCGGGGTTTTACTGTATATGAAAAATAACTGAAAATAAATATTTTTCACTTCTCTAATGCCTTATTCCAAAATCCGTAACATCTATCCCAAGTTTTCCGGATTAGGGAATGCTCAACTGTATCACAAATACAGTTCCTAGGATTTTACTGTCCTTGATATGTTAATTTTAAATTTTCTTTTTGAATTGATCTTTTTGAGCATTGGTAGAACTTCAAACTCGCCCGTCTGAAAATCACTGCTCTACAACTTCGATTCGAATCTAAATAAGGCTTTTTAATTTCTCCATAAGTCTGTTGTGGAAACGTTTTCTTGGTCTCTTCTTATTCCTGACACTTTCAACTCCATGCTACATTTCTTATTGTACTACCCCTATAATCTTCAAATGATAATGAAATGCCGAGCTCGTTAATCTGGTCCACGAGAATCTGTGTCTAACTAAATAAAAGTTATAGTGATGTGTATATTTTCTTTTAATCGATGAAAAATATCCTCTGACTCTTTGAATAAGTGATTTTTAAACGAAGTAGTAAATGAAATGAAATTTAACGTACAAGATTATTTCATAATAGAAAACAGAAACGCACTTAACTAAACAAAAATTCACTGATATAATTTTGGTTTTTGTACTGGGAATCGGAATAAATCCTTATTTAGCTAAGCGGAATGCTAGCGTGGATGTATTATTTTCGTTTTTATTCTTGATTTTTTTTTTTTTTTTTTTTTTAAATGAGGGGTCATTTTTTTGTTTGTTTGTTTGTTTTTCCGTTTTGTATATTGTCATTCTTCATTGAGCTTGGTATACTGAGCGGATTGGACTGATGAGAATGTAGTAACTCGAAACGGTTCCGTCTCCGATTCCCAGTAAAAAAAAAACCAAAATTAGCTCAGTGAATTTTTGTTTAGTTATGCGCGTTTCTGTTTTCTGTTATGTAATAAACGAAGTAGAGTTTGAAATTTTGAATGCGAGAAATAACGAATTAGTTATTTTTAAGGAATCAGTGGATTACTAAATGTTTTGTTTACATTTCAATCGAAGTTTTGGACTCCGGAAGTGGCAAGTTCTTACTGTTCGATGTCATTATCGATCAGTAATGCAAGTAAAGTTCGATTTCAACTATGTGAATTTTCATTAAATACATAAATTACTTACTCTATTACTTACTATAGAAATATCGTATATTTTTATGAATTATTTCATCTTAGAAAACGATAATATCATTAATAATAGTTAGTCTTCCGTAGTCGATTTGGTTTGTTGACACCGGAAGTGCATTTGCATCCGGTCGACCTTTACTCGTTTAAAATATTTAAGTATTTTTAGAAATTTATGTGAACTAAATTTCTTATTATCCATTTCTCCTGTGGTTTACCCACTCGAGACATCAACGTAAAATGGAGTTAGGAAGGCTTTTCTTCCATTTCGCCTCAACTTCTCACTTGAGCCTGCTTGCAGAGGATTTACCAACGGTCTCATTCCTATTAAAAGTAGGACGTCGTGATCTTCTTTAAGGTCTCCATTAACGATGCCCAACTCTTGCAAAGTTCTTAATGAGTTGAGCTTCCAAAGTTTGGAACCGAGCAGACCTCTAATGGTGAGGTCGATTGTAGCATTCCGCTACGATTTACTGCTGCGAAGAAAACGAGATGAATGTGGCGTTTCGTGGGTCCCAGCCTACAGTAGTTGTCTGTCGAACTGGTTGGTTTAACTAACCGGAAAAGTGGCGCTGTTAAAGCAGTTCTTCCCGAAGAACGTTAACATGCTTCTTTTTTAAAGCGATTTCGCTTGTGGTAGGTGACTGCACCTTCATCGCGGATACGTTGCCTGACTGACTCATCGTTCCTAATGATTCGATTTTGATGAAATTTTGTAGGAAGGCATTTCTCATAAAATCAGCAGCAGCATTCGAGTTTAGTTAACGTACATTAACTATTTCGGTTACTTCTAATCAAAAGCTTGCACTTCACGGAATGGTATTAAATACATTTTTTTGGAATTATTTTGACGCGTCCTCAAAATTGCTGTCTCAATGCTTCAGGCTCATTATTCAATGCCTAGCTGTTTGAAAACCTAAAGCAAATAAACAAACTTGCAAAAATACTTCATCTACGCTTCATATTAAATAAAAATATTTTTTAATTCCGAAAATTCGAAATTAAAATATATTTTTATTTAATATGAAGCGTAGATGAAGTATTTTTGCAAATATGTTAAGATGTGAATTGAAGAGGAAGTATGGCATTAGAACAAATAAACAAACTGTAATTTCGTTTATTAGAATATTTATAATTTACAAATAAATTGTTGCTAATTTAACTTTTCTTCTTCGCTTACCATTGATATATTGGCATTTGTTTTTTTATTTATAATTTTTTTTTTTATAAATTTTTAATATTAAAATTATAAATTGGACAGCCACAGGGTTTGCGGTTTTTTGTACAGAGTATTCTAGTTGTCAAATTATTGAAGAGATATTACATATTGTTTCTAATATTTATTACTCAAGTGATAAATCTGTAACAGTCTACTATTCGTTTCAAAATTCCTATCGTCAATATCAATGCACTTTGTGTCTACAATACGTTTCAAATTTCTACCGTCAACATCAATGCACTTTGAAATTGACTTTCATTAATGCTTCAGACAGTGGCGGTTTACGGGGTAAGAGAAGGAGAAGGTGCGCATCAGATTAAAAATCCATCAAATATCTCTGGAACCGTTCGGAATAGGATCCATGTTCAGATAAACTTTTTTTTTTTTTTTTTTTTTTTTATTAGAACACCGATAGCCTACTGCGAATTCTCGAGATTACTGACTTTTCGCTCTGGCTTACAATTTTAAATGATTTGTAGTTCATGCAACAGTATCGTAAATTCAACGATACAGTTAAAATCATTTAACGTTTGGAAAAGATTTTATTGGTATGTAAATTCTAATTTTATAGAAAGCCATTACAATTTCTACCAAGAATTTAAACAAAAATTCAGGTAGTGCACCCTTAGCCATCATCAACGGGAATCCGGAACAGCTGTTTCGTCCTTATTTAGGAATCGTCAGCTAGGATTAACGGTGATAAGTAAGAACGTGCGAAAAGTTACGAAACAATTTCTGCTCCCGGCAGTGGCATTTAACAAAAAAAGACAAAAATAAAAAGTAAAGCGGTAAAATTAACAGCTTTAAACCCCTTTTCGTTTCATTGAAAGGTATTAAGGAGTTTAAATACAAAGGAAAACAAGCCAAAAAAAAAACCAGTGGTATAATTGAAAACACTATTTAATGTACATGGATTAATCACTAAAATAAAATTCGGGATGCGAAAGCTTATTTCCTGTGCACTAATTGATTTTTTTTTGTTTTTTCCGTGCACGTTAAATGTTGTTTTTAAAAAGAAATTTTAAGTTTTGCTGTGTTCGGAATCTATTTGAAGATGTTTACGAACGTTTATTTCGCCAAAGAGAGACCTTAAAATCCTAAATAATTTAAAAGGTTGGCTGATGTACCTTGGAAGACTTCTTTACAGAATTAATTGAATTTCTGCTGAATTTTGGAACGTTTTTTGAGAGGGAATTGATTTGTTGGCTGCTCGTGAGGCGACTCCCGAGTTCCTTGTTAAATAAGTAAACCTGATCTTAAAGGTTGATTTGAAGAAGGGGTAGGAAAAGAGAGTTTTAGTGGAGTCTCGTTATTCTATTAAAGCCAAACAGGAACGGGTTGTGGAAATGTGGGGTTTACTAAATCGCTCTCACCTGGTGCTTAATTTATTTTGAATTTTGTCATTTCGCGAACTTGCGGCGCTGGCTTCGGAGTTACGGCTCTTTAGCGACTTGACGCTGCTGTTGTCGTCATCTTGTTTACAAACACCATCTGTTACACTCTGGGATGTTAGAAATCATCTGCATCGGTAAGTTGGAGGTGGAAGGGGAGCAGTTCTTCAATTTGTGAACATTTTTTTGAGTTACTGCATCAGGCGTAACTCCTAATATGCCTGTAAAAAAAAAAAAAAAAAAATCGTACTTGGACTTGCAGACGTTTTTGAGGCACGGCATCAGCAACTCTTGGGTATGCCTTTATAATCTTAATACTACACATCCTGTTATTGGCCGATGAAGACCCGAGGCGCAAGATCGAAATATGGCAATCTGAAAATATGTCTAGCTGTATTGGCAACAGAAGGCTTTACAAATCATTATTATTATTTATTTGTTTATTTATTTTTTATATTTATCTTTACGAAACGATTCACAGTAATTGGATTTGATGAAATTTTTTATTTCATGAAATTTCGTACGAAGGAAAGACATGTAAATGTACTATAAGCAGCTTTTATTAAAAATACGTTTTTTAGAAGCATCTTCATACTTTCCTTCAAATATTTAGGGTTTTTCTGTATTCTTCGTAAGTCTTGAAAATCACTGCAGGAGAATCCTCCTCGTAGAAGCTATTAATACAAAAATCTCAACTTTTCTATTTCCTGAAATTGAATTAAATTTGTAAATGCTTAACTTCCTAGTTATCGTTACTGAAATTCTTTATATCTGCATTCTCTGAGAATGTTTTTCTCTGAGAAATTTTGTCACTCTTGATGCGCAGATTTTTTTTCCTGAAGGATCCATTTTCAATTTTCTTTTCATATATAAACATTAGTCTCTTGTCCATAAATATGAATGTCAAGTTTTAAGAAGACCATCGTTAGAATTCTTTGTTTTGTTTGAATTTTTGTCACTTCTTATGCACAGATTTTCCGTAAAAGTTAGAAAGATTAAAAAATTAAAAAATTGCGGAGAGCCAACACACACGACTAGTTAAAAAAACATTATATACAATTAAAAAGTTCACAACCGGTTTCGTCTTCATTACGAGGCTTTGACGAGTGAGTCGTCAGAGGCTGGTATTGGTGGCGAAACAGGTTGTGAACTTTTTAATTGTATACAATGTTTTTTTAACTAGTCTTGTGTGTTGGCTCTCCTCAATTTTTTAATTACTTTGCGCGCACAAAAATTTCTATACTTTCTGTACTTTATTTTAGACAAAGATTTTCCGTAGAAAACTTTTCAAATATACAGTCTTATGTCCATGAATACGCCCTTCAGTTTGTTAGAAGATTTATTCATTGATTTTTTTTTTTAGGAGCCACTCCGCCCAGATATACAAACGCAGATTTCCGTGAGCCTAGCTTTCCATCGGAAAGTAGGCTAAAAAATATTTTGTTAATTTATATTTAATGTGAAAGCGCCTCAGTTGCCCATTCTAGCTTTCTCTTCGTAGCAGTACATGATCTTTAATATTTTTATTTACAAACGAAGAGGATGTGAATGTATCAGATCCTTAATCGGTTAGTAAAAATAAGAATGAATTCATTCTGTGACTCACGAAGACCTTATTCCTGACTTTCTTATGACTGGAGACTTTCCGTCGGTCGTCACTTGACGTAAATGCGACGACACTTGGCGTTCCTTCCCTGTCCGAACTGTAAATTCGTTTCCCGTTTTGATTTTTCATTCAGGAAATATGTCATTGGATTTTGATGGCTTGTTTTGTTCCTGAATCCTGTTGATCGGTTGGCGCCAAGTTAAGTCTGAAATGATTCATTATTGACGATTGTTCCGGTGAAATGGAGGAAGTATGGCTAAATGGAGGTTTATTAATAAACTAAATAAACGTACAGCTAAAAATATTATATTTTTATTGTGAATTAAAAGATGAAGAAAATAATGCATTTAAATTTGATCTTAAAGGTTCACGTTGCTGAATTTTAAACCTTTTCGTCGCTGATCCTATACAAACGTGTCTTCAGTTTACGATTTAGTTCCATACCAAGAGTGTTCATTTTATGTTTTATTCGTTGTGCGTATTCTAGTTTTTACAATGCGTATCCTTCAACATTAGCAGGCATTTTAAGACCATGCACTAAATGTCAATAGTTCATACAATACGTTTTACTACATTCGTTATACATTATGTAAAATAAAATAAAAGAATGTATAACAAGATATCGTGCTTATAACTCGACGTTTTGAATTAAAACTAAACAAGACAGAAACCAAGAAAAGGAGTCCACAGTCCGAAATCCTTGAACCCAATGTTTCGGTTTTCATAAATTTTCGGAGCGAAATGGTATATGTATTATGATTAGGGTATAGTCGCTATTGATGAGGTAATTGAAATACTTTTTTTTCCCCCCATTCCTTTCCGTAGCTTTAAATTCATTTTTCAGTCAAATTAAGCACAGACTCTCAAAAAAAAAAAAAAAAAAAGAGAGAAAATTTATCTTTGAGCGGTAAATGCGTTTCAGCACAGTAGCAGCATTCAGAAATAACTGGTTAACTGATGCACGCACCTGCAACCAAAGATTTCTTTGGTAACTTGAGTCATTGTTCGATCAATCTTTGACGCGACTCACACTTAGGAAGAAAAGAAAAAAAGCAAACAAACAAATAAAAAATATGTACATACATTTGTTTCAATTGTTACTCGTTATAATCAGTGTTCATGTTTTCATGTATTTCTCTAGTATCACTTATTGTGCTACTAATTGTGACTTGGTCGTAGCAAATGTAGATAAACTGAGAGATGGTTATATAGGCACCCAGCGACTTATAGGGCCTATAAAAACATTCGCTACAACGAAAGATAAAACGAAGTACACCAGTCGATTTTCCGCGATCATCAGCCAGGGTACTGGTAACTGACCCACAACCTACTGTCTTGTGTTGTTTAGTTCTGATGGTAGAGCAGATTTTCTGCTTTTGTTACAGGAAAAAACAAACAAAAAAGCCTGTCGGAGCTTTTATGAATGTTTTACGCTATTTTTACCTTCCTTTGTCTGACAGAAAAGAGAATGTTTTCCGTTTGGATGATTGGTGCAAATTTCGTGAATTTCATTCAGGAGGTTTAAAAATACAGGCGGACGACCGTACACTGGACTATTGCGTTTAAAAGGGTGTCGTACCGAATATTTTTGCATTATCCTTTATCAGAGATAAAAATAATGAACTAGTGTCCGAGTTTTTTGCTATCAACTTCGTGAAACTGAATCAAAAGTACCTACATATCCCCGAATAACTGTAAGGTAATTGTAAAAATGTATGCTATCAATAAGCAACATGTATTTAACTTCTTCTGTGTTGTTAAAAAATTGTGCGCTCGCGTGCATACGTTCCCCCAACTATTCGCACGTGCGTTTCCTGGCAACAGAAGTATTGCTGCATGAACGATGTTGTCCATAACAATGAAATTCACACTCGTGTTGCCAGGCAACAAATTTCCAACGGTTACAAATGGGTTTTAATATTCTATTGCTAGTGTTTTTTTAGAATTTAAATTTTAGTTTTAGGTTTTTAGGTTTTAGTTTACTTCATGTAATTAGTTTATTACAGTTGGTTTTATTTGTTTGTTTGTTTTTGTTTTTTTTTTCCCATTACATATACAAGGCAAGCGACGGGTAGCCGTCTAGTTTATTATCAAAATATGATCGGCATCAAAAAAAAAAAAAAAAAAAAAGTTATGTAAATATTTCATCTTTAAAAAGTTTTTGACCTTCAAAAGAAATATTTTAAAATACTTTTGTGTTACGGTCATTGTAAAAGTTACGTGAAAAGTTTTTAATCCACGCTTTAATATTTCACGACTTGCAATAATCGGGAACCACTGCAAGACAGGAACCCATATTTATGTGGAAAAAGACAAGAATATTCTACCAAAGAAAAAAAGAATTTGAATATTGACTCTTGTTTAAATTATTAAAAACCAAACCATCCTTAGATTATGTAGAACCCTTGCCATAATAATTTACAACCCCATTGGGGTTAAACGAGACCCCTTTCGCCTTCCATCCTCTTCGTGCTTTCGCAAATGTACATGAGTAATTCTGCCCCTTCGTCTTCGCTTTCTCTGCACGTGGGTGCGCTCTTGCATTTGAAACACCTTGGCCTTCCGCCAGGTGGAGTTCGTATCAGCAGATCATTTCCCCGCCTTTTTTTCCATTGATGTCGAATCCGCGTTGCGGCGGGGGTGGGGGTCTTTCTAATAGACCGATCCCGCTTCCTGTTCGCTTATTCTGATTTCCTGTCGGGTCACTGGATATCACCGGTGAGTATTTTGTCTCTCCTTCCCCTCTGGTTGTTCACCTTTCATTGCGTGAAAACCGTGATTTATTGAATGATAAAATAATCATGCGCGAACTAGAAAATGTAATTGTTAACTTTTGTTTCATGGGTGTATGCGCCGCGCTTTATTTTGACAGAAATGTACCTTGCAAAATAAAACTGCGGGTTTTAACCATACATGGAAAAAAGGATAGAAATATGCTTCAGTACGTAATAATTTCCCGTAGTATCAGCATTGTTGTGCTCCAGTAGAGCCGCTTTGCTATCGCTGGCAATTTTCAACTTTTAAAAATTAAGATCGAAACGATCCGACCGATATCGATAAGGTTTGGCAAACAGCTAGAGGATTTTTTTGGTAAAGTTTAGGATCACATCGAGATCCTAAGCCTTAAATCGATGTGATCCCAAGCCCTAATCATCTCTTTGAGAAAGGATTTAAAAAAAAAAAAAAAAATTCCGACTGACTGGATTCTGATCTTACTTTCAAACTGCTCGGCCGTTTGGGTTAATTTTTTGCAGCTGGACAAGAAGAAAGTTGGCAGATGGTTATAATTCAATTTAAGTCGAGAATCTGTTGCAACCTTGAGAAATCGTAGTATTTTCATTCATAAAAACCACCTATTTTATGTTAAATGTATTTTTATTTAGTATTAACTTGACAAACCATAGCTTTTTTTTTTTTTTTAAGTCGATTACATCTTTTTGAAAGGAGTGCGAAAAAAAAAAAATATTAATACTAGGTCCATCTCCCTGTCTCCCCCTGGTAAGTATGAGATAATCCAAGAAGAATCGATTCCAAGCGGTTATGGCAACAAGTGATATGTTATTCCTTTTTCAATGAACTCATTATTTGATAGCGCGCGAACAAATAAAATAAAAGTAGGATTGGATATTGGGGAACCAGCAGTAGTCCAATGGTTAGCTTTCCTGACTGTGAGGACGAAGATCTTCGGTTCAAATCCCATGCAAGGCGGAAAAAAAAAAAAAAAGAAAATTTTATAATCTGACTTTCTCAGCAAGGGAAACTAGTAATTAACAATTACGCCGGACAGACGGAGAAATAAAAGATTTTAATAATATAGATTGTTTTTTATTTAACAGAGTAATGAAAAAAATAATAATTTAATGGGTATTGAAATTCTGGAAACAATATCAACACAAGCCAGACCCACTCTTGAAAATAAAAATCGAAAATGAACGTAAAGGAAAATCTCGTGAACTTATAAATCACAATAATCTTTCCGAAACGATAAAACATAATGAAATCCAAATTATTTATTCAACTTACTGTATTATATTTTCATTTCCTTAACTTTTCCTCTTCACTTATCCCTGTTACTTTTATGTCCTATTCTCTTGACAATGCTGTGTTAAGTTGTAACGAAAGTCGTTCATCTGATCGTGTTTTTATTGGGTACTTAATTTAGGGTATAATCACTAGGTGCGATTCTGTACCCGTTTTATTCTTTGATTTTTACTCCGAACCTGTGGTTTCTATTCAAGGACTCAAAGGATGGAAGTCGGGTTGGCGGGAAGATAATTGGATGAGTCATAAAGCCATGTGGTTGTAATTTTACGCAGTCCAGATGGAATGGTTTTTGTGGTCACTGGAGTCGTTGGGGGTATTAACACTTTTACGAGCGCCATCAGGTGTTGATTGTCAAGTAACCAAAGATAACCCGACCTAACGATAAAAGTGCTTCTTCATTTTGACGTTCTTGAATGTTGACTCCTTTCAATAAACAACACATAAGGAGTTTGAAAGAACTTAAGACCCACTTTCCTTAGTGTTTTTATTATTATTATTATTATTGTCTTGAAAATGATAAAACGAAAAGCCTGAATTTTATATTCCAATTACAGTAACTATTGAACACAAATAATACAGACATGTCATTTGTAGATATGCTTATAACACTTTTGTATATTTTATTTTTCTCGGTTTTTTTTTTTTTCCTTAACAACTCTTTCCCCCCCCCCCTCTCCAATAGACATCATTGTCCAGAATTATATCGTAATTGACGAAACTCTTTCATTAAAGTGATTTTCTTATTCATTGTTATTCGTTGCTCATTTGGTTTTAAGCCTTTATCCCTCAATTTGTTTCTTTTACGTGTTTCTCGCATATCACTTACCACCTTTGAATTATGGAAGATCTGAAAAGATGAAAACTTTTTTTTAATTTGTTTGTTGTTCAGCTTTTTTTCTTACCGTCTTTTTTTTTGACTCCCCCCCCCCTTTTTTTTTTTTATTTCTGCTTATCTCCTTTGCGAGGGAGGCATTATTGTCGCATCCTGAGCTGTTGTAAAGTTTTGTAAACAACCAGATATTTTATCAAGCGAACTGTAGACCAGGATTCAGTTGGTAGAACTTTCTAGGTTTTCATGACGTAAACCATTATGCTTGGAAACCTACGCCCATAGTACTAAACATATAGACGAACTCAGAAGATAAAATTCTCTTT
This sequence comes from Thereuonema tuberculata, assembly GCA_023159025.1. Lineage (NCBI taxonomy): Eukaryota > Metazoa > Arthropoda > Chilopoda > Scutigeromorpha > Scutigeridae > Thereuonema > Thereuonema tuberculata. The sequence continues at coordinate 49,863,121 of JAFIDM010008419.1, read as the reverse complement.
AGAGAATGGGATTCTTTGGAATCCCAAAATTGAATGCCTGTGATAAAGATAGTTCAGAAATTAATAATTCACGGAGGCTAAAAATTTCTATTAATTCCAGTTCGAACTCCCCTTAATTTTGTTTGATACTAGGCCATCAGAAAATCATACAGTACTCAGAAACAACCACACGTTCCCGCCACAACGGAAATCACAAATCCACGAATCTCCATTCGAGAACTGTGTACCTGAGGAGGCTGAAATTTTGATATTTATTAAAAGGCAGTCGATAATTTTGGTATTTATTAAAACGCAGTAACATAATTATTTATCTTGAAGCTGAAGTTTTAACTTTACATGAAGTTGTCAGTTGTGGTCTCCTTGTTAATTTTGATAGGGTCGCAAACTACGAATAGACCAGTCTCCGTAAATCGTCGTTACCGCGATAATATACACACACACACACACACACAAATGGGAAGGTTTTATAGGTACAGTGTTGTCCTGCGACTTTTTGAAAGTTGGAATGTCAACTAAATCTCGATAGTTTATCGGAAGCATTTATTTTTATTAGAAAATTGTAATGCTTGTCAGATTACTCAGTCTCCTGTGTGTCTGTATGTGTCCACTCTAATAACTTTTGAACTGCTGGAGGAATCTTCTTGAAACTTGGTTTGCATATTTGAGGACTAAGGACGACCTAACTTTTGTAAATCTAGAAATTTGAAATCTTTTCCATCCAGGTCGTTGTCGAGAAAGCGAAAAAATTCCCTTAGAAAAAAGCATTGGAATCTAAACATTGGTTTTTCTATTCTACATCTTATTAGTTTTTCATTGGCTGTAATCAATGCGTATTAAATCCTTAATCCATTGCGCATGATTGAAACGATAAATGAATCGGATATAGATAATTTAAGTAAATAAAAGATCTGTCTAATTTTTTCCTCTTTCTTTAATTTTTCGATAAGTATAAAGAAAATTCGCATGGAATATGCGAGATACAACTGCGCACTTGTTAATTTAGTTTAGTCCACAATTTCTTTCTTTTTTTAACATGACTGTAATCCAAAGACAATAACAACGACTTTTTTTTTTTTTTTCGTAGTAATCGTTCCTCCGTCCTTTCTTATTTTCTTTATTATCTTTATTCATTTCGTCTGTTTTGTTGTTTCTTGTTCTTTCTTCGTTGTTTATCGCTTCTGTTCCTCGAATGTCTTTTGTTGAGTTTGTTGTCAACCAATTCGACATCTTTTAGTTTTCTGTGGTGGGGAAAAATTTCCATGAAATGACATTCGGGCTTTTGGCGTAATTTCAAAAACTAAAGCAAATTAAAGAGGAATTAAACAATAAAAATTAGCTCGAAAGAATTTAAAAACTACTATCCTTGCAATATTATTTCGTACACCCCCCCCCCCATAAGTCGTGAAAACAAACAAACAAAAAATCAACTTACATACTGTTCGGTTTTGTTTACGAGAGCCTTCAGCGCTTTTGCGCATGCGTCAGGTCTCCTTCGATTTCAGCAAAATAGGGGTGAGGAGAAACTAAGATGGGATGTTTACTTTTTATAATAAAGTAGCTGCGTTCTATTTGCGCTTTTCGGGAAAGAATTATGGGAAAGAATAAATACTATTGCAGAAATGCTCCTCGTTATTTTTTTCTTAAAAGCGAAAATGTCCAAAAGAATTTCTTAGGAAAGTGCCCATCTCAGCGTATCACCCCTCTGCGGAGTAAAATCGTCCGGCAGTGGTGGCTCTGCCTTTTCAAAGCCGCACAGTATATTCCTAATTTTAATATTTACTAAAGACAAATAGTAAAAATTTTCCATTTTCTCTTAAGTATGACTAATCTTCATTATTTACTTCGTAAATAAAAATTAAATCGCTTTAATTAAAAAAAAATTAAAACACGCGCAGTGGATTAAGGACTTATGTTCATTGTTTCAGACAAGGAAATACTAACAGAAATAGGATCTAAATCCATTGTTTAGATTTCAAAATCTGTCTATAGGTCTTTCTGCTGACTTCTCTCGCTAATTTCTCGACAAAGGACACATTTTCCTGCAGTATTTTTATCTACGTAAAAATTTCGCACAGCTTTTCTAGCTTATCAACCCCGCAGGCCACGAACCCTGCTCCCCCACCCCCTTCTCAGGGCCCTTATCTGAAGCAAAAGTTATAGTTCGAATTGTTTTGGTGCTGTTTTAGTTGTCATTTTCACCGCTGCAGCGCCTTTGTCGACCTTAGGGCTGAATCACAAATAACATTTTCATTGACAGGGTAAGGGCAGCCTTTCTTGACTCCGCATATTCTCCAGTGTTTTAGTGTTGACATTGTTAACGGAATCGCCCGGAAAAAAAAGTTAAGTCACATTTGTGTAAGTAAATTAATACTTCTTTATCTGTAGTATTTAATTTGGTTTCTTCATATTGTTAAAGGATAGTGAAAACTGGAATAGTTTACTTTATCAAAGCATATCTCTGTTGTTTTTTATCCATTTCTGGCTTATACGGCTTCAGTAGCATTTTAAGCCTGAAATATTCTTTTATCGGGGCTATATTTTCGAAAATAGATATGGCCGGAAAATCCCATTATTTTGTTACTAAACCAAATAAGAAAGAATTATAGACTACTTTCCACAGAACTTGATTTCTTAATGTGTGTTTATATTAAGCCGACAAAAACAAAACATCTATAAGCCACCTGTATTTAATTTTAGACTCAAATATCTGCAGAAAACGCTACTTCCACCCCCCCCCTCCTCATTTTTTTTTTGCTTAAGTGCATATTGCTCCCAATAATTGAAGTTTGCATGCGCGTTGTCAGGCAACAAGAGTATTGTTGCACGGCCAACTTTGTCCCAAACAATAAATGTCGCACGTGCGTTGCCAGACAACGAGAATACTGTAGCATCAACTGTGCAAAATTCGGACTGTTCCAAATGGATTTCAATATTGTATTGCATGTATTTTTTGAATTTAAAGTTTAATTTATTTTCAGTTTTTAAGTTCTAATTTTTTTAATAGTTTTTTTCTGTTTCTTAAGCATGAGGGGGTTGCCGTCTAGTCCTTTCCGAAGAACAGTAACATTGGTTATTTAAAACAATGAAGTGTTAATAGAAATCTTTGTCAACAAGATGATTCAAGGTATGAAGTAGGCTACAGTTCACAAACAGTTAAGAAATAGGCAGACATTTTCCAACACATTTTGATGCAGCTTCTTTGAAATTTTTATTTTTTTATTATTTTTTTTTTTCCATGGTAAGTGATTTTTCCTAAAAAAAAATATTTAAATAAATAAATAATAAAAATAATAGATCATAAAGTTTTTATTAAGAGAGTAATTAAAAAAAGTCTAACTAGCTGTGTGCTCGTCAATAAATACATCGAGGGCGGCGTGCACCAAGCTTTCGTTTCTCTGAGGGTTGTCAGATCTCTCCCCAACTGATAGTTTCTGTGCACTAACATTCGTTAGGGGTTTCACAATCGTTAAATCGCTGATGAATCGACAAATTTTAGCGGCAAGATTCTGATCCGTCAAATTCCATCAGCTACTACACAGTTCACCTGTGCATGATGGCCGACATTGGCTCAGATTCAAACCGACTCTTGTGATTTTGACGATGAATTAATGTATTTTTTCTATGAAAAGTTTTAAAAATAATTTTAAATACATTTACTTCCATCGAAAATTCTTGCATTGACAATTCTTGTCTTAAGAAAAAACTTCTGCCCATATTTTTTTTTCGTCTTCTTGGAAGCTGCAATTTTGAAACGACGTTAAATGTTATTGACCAATCACAGCCCGTTTTAGAAATACGGTATGCTATGAAGGACTATCAGTGAAATTTTGTCAAATTGTGTTGGGTGCACACACATTTTTATTTGAAGACTGGTTAAGATTAACGGCTGATCAGTTGATGACTTATTTTGTATTTACGCCGCCCTAATGTATTTTAATAAGATTTAAATTCAAAAGCTTTTAAAACCTTAGTTCAGACGTGATATCCCATTACGGATGTCTTTTCAATTTGATTCCATCTGATAACCAATTAACTTCGCAAAATTTCTGGGATCTCATGGATGTCTTGCTGGTTAAGAGAAGTGTCAACCTTCTTATTAAGTTCAAAAAAATATCAGCTTCATTACAAGATGTTCTCGGAAGAATTCCCCCCCCCCCCTCCAAAGAAAAAAAAAAGTAATCTTCGTTTACTATTGAATTATATAATTATAATTGAGATGCTGGTATTGTAATTGCGTAACATAATCATATCTGACTAATAAGCAGTAGAAATTTCCCATTTTCTGAAGATATATATACTATATGTTTATATATATATATCCCTGCACGTTAAACTTTAAAAACAATTAATATCATTGTTTGGGGGTTTCCATGCTGCTCTATCGGAATTTTTAATGTCTTCACGTGAACCATACAAAATAAAAATCTAGAACATAACAATTAGAACGTCTTTGTCCCTGAATGTGCATGCCAATTTCCAAGAAGATCCATCCAGCGGCTCAGAAGTAATCGGTGTTTGTCTGTCCACCCCTAACAACTCTCGAACGGAAGGTCGGATCGACAAACGGATTTCACCTTCGTGTTTAGAGGAATAGGAATAGAGTATCACAACATAGGAATAGAGTATTTTCAGGGGCCAACGCCCCCGCGATATGTTTTGAGATCATGAATTTTCTCACTAATTTTTCATTCGTGAGTTTTTCATTGTGTATTTTTTCTTTGAGGCACCACTGCGCTTCCGATGTATTGTTCATGCTAGCCTCAGTACGGAGACCTTGTGACTTCTGGCTGATGATCGCCAACGAGCGTGAAACAACTGTTCCAGGATGTCACTGGTAAATAATTTGGTCTCACCCATTGTTATTATTTGGCATTGTTTTCATTGGATTTCCGGTGTTAGCTTAAATGTAAGAAAAGTAACCATTTCATTTCAGTTGTATGCTACAGTGTGATCGGCAAGTTGTCGGACTCATCTGCGAAGGTTGTCGGTTCAAATCCGTTTAACTATTGCTTTTTTTTCTTTTCCTAACTTTTTTTTTTCCTAATTTATTTTTTAATTTTCCTTACTTAATATACTTCTGTTTTATTATTATAATTTTTAATTTTTTTTTGTTACCATGGGTCGCCCTTAAATTTATGCTTTACCACAAAATATATTCACTTGCTTTGTCAGAAACTGGAATTTTTTTTTACTGTTTGTAATTCAGTAAATGTAAGAATTTTGGGATATAAATATAAGCTTTTCGTTTTCACGGATATAAAGAAATACATTTTAAGGAAAGAAAGCTTTAAGTTCTTTAGAAGTACGTTTTTCTAAAATCTGTGAAAAAACTTAAATTGCTTAAAAACACTTCGTAGAATCTCGTGAGGTTATCGTACAGGAATAGTTTTCTGGAAACTTCCCAATACGTTTACGCTTTGAGGTCAATGGGTCTTTAGCGAGGGAGGAAGACAGGAATCGACCGATAGGACGGCGAGAAGGTTGCCTCTCTATCTCTCATATTAATTACTTCATTTCTCCTCTTGGAGGAGTCGATGATGGCTCCTGTCACCTCGGATTTAAATGTTGAAATTTTCCAGAAAAACTCATCATTTTTATTAACTTTCTCCGAAAATAATTTTAGAGGATCAATTATGCCATAGTAACAAGTGTCTGAAGCGCCCTCTTGAGTACGGATCTCTGCATTCCCAACAAAGTTTTGATGAACTTCAAACTAGTAATTACCTTTTCCCGAAGTTTCTATGAAGCACTTCTGTAATCGTTTCTGTCTGTAAGTAAAATATCTCTATCCACTTCATGGATTTTGATGAAATTTTATATTTAAAACACACAGTCACAATATCAAAGGTTTTTGTTAATTGTTTGTTTGTTTATTTATTTATTTTATTTACTTGTTTATTTATTTATTTATTTTTTTTTGTTAAATCGCTTCATTATTTCGACGCCTTTAAAGAAAATAGGTTTTTCCTTTTGCAACTTCTATACAATTTTGTCAGATTTTCATGAAATTTCGTATAACCGGAACATCAAATTAAAAGCAACATTTTCTGAAGATTTTTGAAATTCTACGAAATTTCTTAAAATAAACTGATATCTTTATATTTCTGTAAATAAACTGATATCCAGATTTTTGGCTGGATGCTGCGTCTCTATTACAAACTCGCAATTAAATGCTTGGGCTTTGTTTTTCTGGCGTCCAGATTCGTCACAGCGTAATTGGGAAATTCTTTCGCAAACAATGTGGAAACCAAGGACTGATAAGACGTTCATAAGATTTTTGATAAACTTTTAGGAGTAATTACACCTCGACATGTGGTTCAGATAAAAAGGAGGGGGAGGACGCCGTGTCGTGGGGTCGAACCACGACGGTGATGCGTATCGCGAACACTCACTCCAGCAGCGCGCCCTTCATTAATAACAATCGGACATATCTATGCAGCGTCTGTCATTTGAATGCACGAGCTCCGCCAGGTGTCGCTTAGTAATGAGTGTCCTGTGGCGCCCTCACCTGCCAGTCAATTGTTGGCGTCTAATATAATCTTAAGCATTTGTCTCTGCAGTGGTGGCACTGTCAAACAGGTCGAATTTGGAAAAAAAAAATAATAATAATAAATTTATATAGAAATACGGAGTTATAGTCGGCATAACAACTTTTGAATAGTAAAATTTATGAACTCCACGTTGTGGTAGTACCTCCGGATATTATACATTTAGGTCGAATGTTCGTAACATCGTAGGGAAAAAGTTAAAACAAAAGTCATTACCAATGCAAGTTTTAAGTTGAAGAGAGTATAATATAATGTCTGTCAGTCTTTGTTCAAAGTAACTAAAACTATTTATCTTAGAAAGCTGAAAGTTAGTAAAGGTTTGAACTCTATTAGAAGATTCCTGTTGGTGCATATCGGAGCACTAGATGAAAACCTAAGGAACAAAAAAAAAAAAAAAAAAAAAAATCGTGGGCTTCTCTGAAAAACTTGAGTGTATTATCTATATACATTTTTCTCTTCAATTGCCCTTCGAACTGCTTGTATCAATTTTTTGATAATCGTAAACGATTTTTCTTATTTGCTACATAATTATTCTCTTTTTGTTTATCACAGAACGACCATGGGTTATTTGCCATGCAGATTTTCGTAACTTTGCTAAATGTACCCTTTTGGCCTAAACTTTTTGTTCTGTGATATACATTATTGTTAAACGTTAGGCCTAACTTAAAATTTCCAATGGTAGGTTTACTTACGGCTTGGGTACAGTAAAGGCAAAAGTTATGTCTTTTCCTAATGCTCCAGCGGCTAACTGCTGGATCGAAGGAAAAGTTTATAGCAGAGGAACAGGTTATTTTCTGTGATATCCAGTATGTCCATGATGTACTTCATAGGTTATTTGTTTTTTTTTTTTCCTTACCTTTAACCATTCATTGTTTTTTTTGTTGACCATTAATGAGTAGGCTTTAAATTGTTAACTATCTGTGCTAACTAATACTTGAATTCTTATAGGCGAAGTTCTAAAGCTGGTATGTATACAGTGTAATTGTTTTTAATTCAAAGAATTAAGTTCAATTTCGGTTTGCACTAGAGGGCTGCCTGTAGCCTCGCTCCGAAAACTTCACATATGTAACGGAAAACAAAATTTCATTTATTCAAAAAGAAAATAGCAAATAAACTAAAAGCTAATATTAAAGTTTAAATTCTAAAGAATATATGCAATACAATATTGAAATCCATTTGTAATAGCCGGAAATTTGCGTAGTTGAATTTGCCCATGCCGCACAATATTCGTGTTGCCTGGCAACACGCCTGTGAACTCAATTGTTGCCAACTATTTACGGACACAACTTTTGTTGTTGTTTTTTTAATAGTATACATTTTTTCTATCGCTTTAGACTATTACAAAATAATGTCGAATTTTATGTATTACCGAGGAGTAGTTTATACGAACAAATATTTGAAATCTACAATTAACATCCTTTAAGTACGTAATTGAAGATCAGGATTTGCCTTTGTAAAAAAAAACAAAAAAACAAAAAAAACACTTCTGAAAATTTACTCTGCTTATCGTTAGTCCATCTACTATTCAAGTATGGCTGCCTGACAGATAATTATAGAAGCAGGGCATTGTGGGAAACTTCGATAAAGTGGTGACGTCTAACGGAAATCGATGACACTGACTTTTTTTTTTTTTTTTTTTTTAAATGTGAAACTATGACACTGATTGAAAGTCCTTGAGATATTAATAGTTCGTCATCATTCATGGAAATTGCTTGCTTTTTTTTTTTTTTTCCAAATGGAAATTGCATTTTGTTCAGTCAAGGACAAAGTAATTGAAATGCTGATTATAATATTTTTCGTTCGGCGGCGAACAGTAATATCGAAAACGTGAGATTAAAATTGTTTTAACGAAATTTCTAGTTTATTCGTGTTTATTTTTACAAAAAAGGCGATGCATATTAGGATTTAGTAACGTATGAAAGAACACATCCTTTTTCTAGTCAACTGTGATGCAGAAGTCTGATAATTTGGTGTAAAGAAGTTGAGATCCGTCTCGTTTCTCCTTTTCGATGGAACGAAAAACAACAAGAGACAAAAAAAATTGAAGACATCTAATATCAGTAACATTCGTTTTCCGGCTAATGAAAGAGGTAGATTTGATTGGACGGGGAAGCTGCGGAGGAAAATTCTAGAATTTTCAAAAGTATCTTGTATCATAATAAGTCGTTAGTTACTGACATGTTGAACTCCCAGAATTCGGAGGACCCAGAGCATCATTCGCTAATTGACGTAACCATAGATAGCATTATACTCTTTCTATCATAAACTATTCTGCTTTCAAACGAGTAAAGCTATTTGTATACTCGTAATGTGGTGAGGCTTGTACGCGCGAAAGTACGGTGTAACTCATATTCGCCACGTTTGAGATATCGGTAAGTTTTGAAGCTGTAGTAAAGATATCTGTTTCGACCATCTTATACAACGGTTGCTTTCTGGTTTATAGGTTTCTGATTGGTTAATGAAATTGCTGAGTCATTGTTCAGTTATTTTGTTGTAGTGGATTGAGTATTTGGGTGATAGACATGGAAATTAATATGTATCCAATTGTGAACCCCCTCCTTTTTAATGGTAGAACTTATTTGAAAAAGAAAATTGTGTAATAGGCTGTGGGGTTGATTGTGTTCCAGTCGTGTGACACCGTTATAAGTAAAGTTGTTCCTATCTTTCAAACTTCAGCGATACAAGTGTTTGAAATTTGAATTGACATTTTGTTTTTCTGTTGATAGTATGCAAGCTTTAAGAACGGTATTTAAGTTCACGGAACTTGGACAGGTGTAAAGTCAAAAGTTTTACGGATATGCCCCTGTAATTATTGGAATGCCTTCGGAACATCTGTGTAAGGACACCTCTACGCAATTCGACTAAACGATGACGAAGTATTAAACCAGTTTTATATCGAGCACTGACTATCCAGTTGCGTTAATGATGCGTTTCGAAATTTCCATCCGCGGCCGCAAGGTGGTGTCGCCGTCTGCCTTCGGCTACAACGCTCTGCCTCCAGATGTCGAGCAGATTTCGTCGGAAAGTTTTGTAGTGGGGAGGCTCCTGTTTACGACCCGAAATGCGCTTGCCAAACCCCAAGCAGAGCGCTTCTTTTGAGCGTGTTTGGAAGATAGAAACCTACCGCACTGCCACGGGCGGAGATTTCGTAAGCGGAGGTTTATTCTAAGAGGGGAAAAAAAGAACATCGTCTGTTGACTGATGGCAGCTTTCCCTCTGCTCAAGGATTATCTTTGATGTCTCATAGTTGAAATTTCTTTCCTCCAAATCTTTTTTTTAACTGTTTAGCGAAGGACGAACTGAAAAATAGCAGCAGTGTTTGAAATTACATCTAGTTGTCCTTGTGGGTGCCTAAATACAGCGGGTGATTTGATTTTTTAATTTTTTTTTTAGCTCTAAGATGCTTCACATTGTGTGCGCGCTTTGATTCGAATGGAGATTCTGTGACGTCATAATGACGTAAAAGACTTGGCGGCGAAGGCCAAACTAAGACTAAACAAATAAACCAGGGCATTTTGACGTCGAACAGCGGATTGAAGCGAGCTTTAAGCAGATGAATCAAGAAAGGAAAGTTCATAAAAAAAATTACAAATCTGAATAAAAACAGTTAGAAATTTTTGATTTTCCGCATTAAGTTGTCGAAATCAGATTACTTTCAAACATTTCAAGGCATGCCGTATTTATAGGGTTAGTTAAAAAGATTACTATAATAAAATAATTAATAAGAATAGATAAAAATTGTGATTGTGAGTAAAAAAATGAATAAAAAATTTCGAAAAATTGTGAATTGTTTTTATAATACATTTTTAAAAGATCCATTGTTTAGAATGCAATGCATTTCTGTGTGAATTTTTGTTATTTTTGTCGACGAGGACTCGCTTGGAAAATTTTCAAATGTAATAGTTAAGTCTGGTCGTAAATATCATTTATATCAAGTGTCATGAGGATTCGTATAACAGTTGGAAAGTACATATACATACACGGATTTGATGAGCTTCATTTTGATAGTAATAACTTTTATCTAATAAAATATTTAAGAAAAATTCGAAAACGCACGTCTTATATTGACATTCTTTTACTTCCCGCCAAATTTATTTTTAGAGAAGAATTGAGTAAATTACTATAGAGTCATAAATAATCTATCCTTTAAAGCTTTCTCATTTTTTTTTTTATTTTTTTTTTAAGTATAAATATATTTTTTCTTAATATACAGTTTACTCTCAATATCTCGAACTTCGATATCTCTAAAACCTTGTTATGTCGAAAAATTATTTTTCCCCTTGATGTTACATATTCATGTAATCTCGACCTTGGTTAACTCGAAAACTCGCTATCTCGATTTTTTTTTGCGTCCCTTCGAGAATATACTGTATCTGGAAAAGTATAAAGAAAGAACTCAATAGTAGGAAAGTGATTTGTAGTTAGCAACGGCTGTTCATAAGCTTCAAATATTTCGTTGCAGAACTGCTGCTTCAGTTTAGTGGCTCTCTTCATTCTGAAGGGTTTCCTTTGCCGGTTGCTCATTGAGAACGAGGCCACAAGTGTTATTTACTTGTTGAACAAAATCTCTTTTGTATCTATTATCTCGGAGACGTGCAACCACATCTGGGCAGGTTCATTTAGCTGTAGCATTTTTTTTTTTTTTTAAGAATTGCAGCCTTCCAATGGGAAAGTGGGTTGAAAAAGAAAGGTGCGCGGTGAAGAGTTGATTTCACCGGGGACGGCAATCCTTTGCCCGGCAGCGATGGAAGGAAGAAGCCCGTAAGATATCACTTGACCGCCTGCCTTGTTGTCTTGACAATACGAAGAATTGATTGATTGGCATACAATGGTCCAATTCTTCATTCGTTGAAGTTGGGTAGAAGTGTGAATGAAAATGCCCCCGTGAAAATAAAATAGGAACTCCTTACTGTGGGCGTAGGATAGCATCATTTATTAACAGGAGTTTCATCGGTAAAATAACGTAAGAATAATTGTACGTTCTTGCGTTTAGGAAATACATAGTAAATTCTGAGGTACTGTGAAGTAACAGAGTAAATTATGTTGAGTAAAGAAGACAAATGTCAATCGTTGGCCATTTTGTTTCAAAACAGCGGGTGAAAATAATTAATGAAAACAAGATGGCGTTAATTGTGTAACACTTGCTCTCTTAAAATGCGAGACTGTTTTTGTATCTTTTTTTACTTCTGAACATTTTGTAGTAATCTAATCTGTTGTGTGTTGCAGGCTTCAATTCTTTTTCTTTATTTGTTTGCTTCATATTTTATCTTCCTGGTGCAGCATAGCCACTGTTGCTCTTGTTCTAGCCAAAGTTAGCGCAAGACGACTTAAACTTGGCGTAAAGGATTATGTATATTAAGGGGCTTACGATTACAACGCTACAACATCTTACCATGAATGATTTGTACATCAATATTATGATTTATTAAACATTCGAGTAATTTTTTCTTTCATTTCCGCATTTTTATAGGTTTAACAGTTTCCAATGGAAATAATCTAAATTTACAAGTGAAAATTTCCTTAAAATGTAAATAAGATAGTCCTTGAGTTGATCGGTACAACAGAAACTTAACATCCAACCAATAAAAATAATAATAAAAAAAAGTGTATCCACAATAACCAAAACACTAAAAGTTTTAACTGCTTTAGTGAACAGGAAAGATACTTAATATTTACTTTATTTTTCTAAAGGCTCTATATGCTTATTTTCAATTTTTTTTTTTATTTTTTTTTTTTATATTGTATGCTATATTTTTATTGCTTAACGGATTGTTTTTAAGTTTGTGAATTGCTTGTTAGTCTTTTCGTACCATTGAGCTGACTATGTTCTTTTGTTGTGTTTCAGGTGAATGCTGCTCTGAAGAGTCCGTCTACTCGGAGATGCCGCCCAGTGTGTCGTGGAGGAGGTAGCACCCAATTGGAGGCCATTTAGCAGCCCTTTTCTTCCCTCCCCCTGCGCTTCTAGGATGCTGACCAAGACCACCATTCTTTTGCTTCTATTTTTAGGGGGTGTCCTAACGGAAACCTCGACACCCCTCTCCACCCCCACGGACACTTCCAACAATGTCGACACCCCCTCGACGACAGCGCCCCCCGTACCACCGCCGCTTATTAAAAGGATGTGGGGGGTGGCGGACACAGTGGCTACGGTGGGAAGACTGTTCTATTATCACATCCCCGGTGATGCATTTTCCGGACCCGTGCAGAGTTACGAGGTAAATATAGTGGCAGCTTGCTATTTCCAGTGATGGTACCGCGTATCCAAAGTTGATATGTTATTCAGTTTCACGATGTATTAAAACAAAACAAAACAAAAAACCAAAAAACATTGGCAATGAAATGACAGGTAAGGAATATTTTTATTTCAGGATACAGTGCAATAAGTTTGATATTGATATGTACAGGTCGTCTCAAAAATAGTCGGATTAGAAAGCAAAGTCGGCCTTGCGTTCTTGGAGATCGTAACAATGATTTAAAGGAGCTAATATGGATAAGTTTTGTTTTTAACGAGAATAGTTCTACATAATTTCCAACGTGACCAGTTAGGCCTACATTTAAAATATCAGGCATCCTTACAATGAAGTGTTAACAATGTAGTAAACCAATCACAAGGCTTCCCAACGACTTCTGATATGTGTAAGACTATATAATTGATATTGCTTTAATTTCCTTATTATTATAAATGTGTTTGTTGCGCATGCAAAAGACGCAATTGTTGCTGATGATAATTTAATGATATTTTAATGATACTTGTTCACAGACGGACGGACAAAGCGGGGTTATGAGGCTTCTGATACAAAGAAAAAGTTAATTTTCATGAAAAACAAATACTGTGTTATAATCTCTGTGAACAAGATATTATTACAGATAGCCCTCTTAAATTTTATAATTTAAGAGAAGAAAAATAAAAATCTCATAATTAACTGGTAATTTGTGGCATTTTAACAGATGTTAGCTTTGATGTCCCTTGAAGACACAATGCGATTCGAGGATCGTTTTCAAGACTCTATTCTTAAAATTTGTTTCTCCATGGTTCAAAGTAACTGAATTGTAAATGATTACTTGAAAGAACTTGTATAACTTTCAGATTGCTTTTGTTTAATAGATTTGGGAAAGAATTATTTTCGTCTCTTCCTTATAACTGTATTCGCCACAATAGTGTGGTTTTTGTTTTTTTGCTGTGATAGCCCATTGCGATGGTCATCTGTCATCAGTCAGCCGAGACACGTGACTGACTCGTCATCTGATATCTCGTGCTGCTATGGACGTCTGATAAATCGAAGATAGAAAAAAAAAAAAGAAAAAAGTCAAAGTGGATGCCCGCAATTCCCAGCCTGAAGATGGCAAGCGGCGGTAGATAGCACTATCTTTACGGTTCTTGGAGTCGTAACTTAAGAGCGATGATGATTCTGACCGCTAGAGGGTATCGTCCATCGCAGACGCTTTCAGCTCCTGGCAGCTCAATGAATTTGCATCGGAGACTCAGTGGTACAAATTCTGCGCACGCTCCAGCCAGGGAAAACAGGCAAGAAATTCACTAAGAATTTTTCGGAATATAATAAATATCGTGGCATTACATAAATATAACCGCTCCCAGAAGTGTTTTTGGATAATAAAGTAATTATATGACAATTGAAAAAAGATGAAACTCATAGAATATGGATTACAAACTTTCATGTATTCTCAGTGACGTCTATCGCAGAGCATCGTAACTTAATTCATATATTTCTGTAAATCAAAGAAGAGAACAAGATTTTCAATTTTTTTTTTTTTTATTATTATTCTTTGCATCTTTACCGTATCTATGTACTGTTGTTTTTATTTTTATATCATTAGCTTTTTTTTTATATAATATTATATCATCCATATTCAAAAGGCTTCGGAAGTGAAAAATGAAATGCGCAGGCTAGGAAAATTAACCGGATCCCGTCGATTGTCGCTCGTTGACAATTCTCTTCACCATCAAATGGAATAAATTTATAGCAATAGCCAAATCTTCCTAATAATTGAGAAATACATACAAATTCCATCACTCTTGACTCTTAAACTAGTGGAAAACGTTCCAAATTATACCTCTAGCTTGGTTGTGAAGACCTTAAAATTCTTATGACACCGCCATATTGCTTTCTGCGGGAATGAGTTCCAGGATCAACTAAGTGATCAGTTTATTTCCTTATAAGGTAATTCTTCTTTCTCTGAGCGTACAATATTTAAGATACAACTAGCGTTGTAAGTTATGAAAACGACAAAAACGAAAGCCTACATTTATTAATTAATTTATTTATTTATTCAAATTATAACATCTATTGAATTTGTACAAGCAGTATCCTTTTTCCATTTTCTTAAATGTGTATACCGTATTTACTCGCATAATTTCCCCCATCGCGTATTTTCCCCACCCCAGTTTTTGTGGATTACAAAATTCAATTTTTATTTTTATCGCATAATTTCCCCACCTCTACTTCAACGCGTTTCCAAACATGACCTTGACTGGCGGTCAACTCACGACGACGCGACAATGTACCGTTACTATCGCATTTCTCTATCCCACGCTACTTTAGGGGAAGATTCCACCCCCACCCCGGTCAGTCCAAGAGCAGACTCCTTCTGAATCAGTACAACAATTTCGAGTGTTTTGTGAAAACGTGAAGTTCGCGAATAAAGTTAAGTTCTCTATTAGCAGGCAGCTGATGCTGACGTCATGCAGTGAGCAGCTATAAAGATGGCGGGCTGCGCTGCGTGAGTTACGAAATTACGTCACAGTCGCACACACACTTCCGTGCATGCCTATTGCTTAACTGTACTTTGAAGAAAAAACAAATGTTGAGATGTGATTTCTTATATTTTAAATGTTGCGTGTTAATAAAATTGTTGTTAATTACATTTCTTGCTGTGTGTGTGTGTGTGGTCGGTTCGCACCGAAGTGCGAGCTTCGTTGCCGAAGCATCCGTGCTCCAGGGAGCGCTAGTGTTCCCAAGACGGCGAACCCCTAGCAGACTCCCTAGAATTACAAGGGAAAGATACTGGGGTGGTTTCCCGTGGCCTTCCCCAGGACGCCATTAAGGAATGACGTCAGACCGAAGAGAAAGTGAAGAAGAGGCTACAACACAGGAAAGGAAATTTTTGAAACATCCATGCTCGCTACCGGGATTTGAACCCGGGCGCTGGCACATTGATCTCACGACAGACCGACGCCTGAGACCGCTCGACCACACCAGCGCGGCTTTCTTGCTTTAAAAATCAATATTTAACATGGTTTTCCTTACACTTTCACCATATTTGTTTTCCTCAAATTGAAAAACATCGCGTAATTTCCCCACCCACCCCTTTTTTTTGTCAAAATATTGATGAAAAAAAAGGGGAAATTATGCGAGTAAATACGGTATTTATATTTAAATCGGCATTGTGTACTTACTTGAGTCTAATCCTACCTAATGATTTGCATAAAGAATTAATTCTGATTGTTTGCGAAAATGTATCCTATACAGAAATAGGATAAAAATTCTTTGTTTAGATTCCGGTGCTTTTATATGGAAAGTTTTGTCATCTTCTGGCGCTAATTTCTCGGCAAGGACGCACTTGGAAAAGATTTCAAATAGAAAAGTTAGGTAGTGACTATTATCAGTATGGCCAAAGATGAAACTCCCAGAATGCAACGCAGATGATAGATTTTCTTTTCCTGGCTGGTCGGTCACATTCAAATGTAAGAGAAAATGGCGGTCGCTGATTCACATTCAACATTTCGACGAGGAAAAGGTCTCAAAAATCAAGTAGGGAAATTATTCTTAACGTTGCTCGTCGATTTCAAGAAGATGTATGTGAGATTTTTGATATTTCCTATTTTTGATAATTGAGATTGATATTTCCTGCGGAGCTTACGGCTTTGATACTGGAGAAATTAGTCAATGATAATGTGTTTCCGGATTCAACATTAAGCGCGACGATAATAGTTCTCGAATTTGCATCCCAAGTTTCAAGAAGATCCATCCAATGATTCAAAAGTTATTAAGGGAGAGCAGGCATACGTCTACTTTTAAATTACGATATGGGTTGATTTGGTTGATGTACGCTTTCTGTTATTACATCACTAAAGTCCTCCCAGCGAAAGAACGACCGTGGACACCAGATGGGGCAATAGTAGAATTTGAATCGATTGTATATGTCGGTGTTTATGGCGGGAAAGTGTTTGGATTCTGATAGGTTTGCCTCGCTTGAGAGTCGCCATTATGGATAGTTTCTCTATACAAACTTCAGTCCTGGAATGATTAAGAGAGCATGGGTGTAGTTCAAGGTCAGAGTCATTCTTTCGCTGGGCGGGGAATACAAACAGTGAGTGAATGAGACATCCGTGTCTTTGTCAATTACTAAATAGATCACAGAAACCTGAGACTGGTTTTACAGTTCAGTTCATGAAAGAAGAGCGTTTGACGACGTAAATTTTGATGGATTGATGTTTCCAGGACGTAACAGCGCCATCTATTGCTAAGATTCGTAACTGAAATATTAAAAACAGTACGAAAACATTCTAGTTTTTGTAGTTGCTACAATTACGAATACATTTCTGTATTATTGTTATTATTATTTCACGAATTACAACGTTCCACACTATTCCCCTTGTTTGGCTATGCAAAGTTTGTCCTTTCTTGGTCACGCTTATGCGATCACAAAACGACGCCATCTTGGACTGACTGCTCGGAGTTCAAGGTGATGACGTCACGACTGGTGACGTTTGTTCCAGACAAAAATCGATCGCTACTTAATGACCATTTATGGCAAACCCTTCTTTTTTGAAAAGTACAATAGATGTAAATTACTTACACTTAATTGTTATATTAAAATAATTAGGAAAATGCTATAAGAACCGGTGGTTTAAACTTGTTACTTAAACGCTGTGTTTATTTAAGCCAAATTCGGCCCAAGTAAGAAACGCTGAACCTAAATCCATTGTCTTTAAAGCATATTCATTACGATAACGTAATGTCTATCTATCCTAGAAAACTGAGATTTCGAGGTCGATGAGAACTGTAAGCTTATTGAATTATTCTCTAATTGGGTCTACACGGAAGATACCAAAAAATAATTTTCATCTTATTTCACGCCTCTTGAAAAGCTACAGTTCACGCCGAGAAAGGATACCAAAGTGGTAATGGTATCTACTAATGGATTAATCCCTCCAGGTATCTCAGCGACATCTACTGTTGAAACACTGAATTGTAACCATTTCATGGATGAATGAATACATAATGTGGTTTTGTTTATTACAATAATTCCTTGTAGCAGTTTATTATTGTAAATTTCAAGCATTGAAGTATTTTTTTTTTTTAATTATCACTTCACTTCACAATCAATTTATTCAGTCACGTGGTCTTCCAGGCTTGAAGAGTTAGATTACTATTTTATGGTAATTTCTATATATGGCAAATCATATCAGATGGTGATAGCAACTGTAGTAAACAGAATGTAAATAAAGAATAATTTTTTTAGTTATTAATCATTTTATACCTTTTTTTTTCCGTCTGTTCTTCATGGCTCCACTAACTTTAATGGAACGTTTAAATTGACTTGGGTTTTCTCTATCTCGTTAGGTTACCATCATTTTCTAATCTTTCTTCATTTCCGGGGTCCTTAGGTCGAAGCGACTTTCCTAATAATACACCTGAACTTTGAAATCCCATAGTTGACGTCAACCGTAAGGTATTATTCAATTTTGACCTGAACTCTCAAATTGCATCATGAATTCCTTGCATAGTCATGATCGGTCGCCATTTTTGGTCTTACATCCGCCATTGCTGACCTTGCGTAGGTTGGGCGCTTAGACAAAACTTAACATATAACTTATAAAAATAAAAAACTGTAAAATTAAATTATCTCTGAATAAATGTGGAAATTGAAATTTTTAGTCATTGCTTTTTGAATTATCTATGTTCAATTAAACAACAACGTCAATGACGTGAAAGTTTCGTTATTTGCTGAAGATTGAGCGCAATTTGATTATTAGGACCCGGATTTTCATGCCATATTTTTTTCCCAACATGAAATGAAGTAAACAAACTACGAAATTCCAATTCAAATAATAGGATTTTTAGTTTACAAATAAACGTATATTTGATTTTAGTTTTTAAAATATATTTCGACAGTTTAGTTTTAATGTTTATTTGATAAACAAGGTCATGTTAAGACCAGAAATTAGGGCTAGTTGCCATGTTTAGGGAGGCTTACGAAATAATTTTGTTTGAATGGCGTGAGCTGTTGTTTTCTTTTTTTTTTAAGTCAGATTTTTAATTTTTAAAAGCGCATGAATAGTTATTAGGTATAAAAATCCGTATAATAATAATCTCATTATTACTGTCTGCAAATTGTATTACTTATTTTTTTCTGTCTTATGAGATGTAGATGTCTTATAATCAATCTTATTTTTTGTGGAATAAAATATTAGGTGGCTAACAATGACGCTGACGTATTCTTAATATGTTTCTGTGACATTTAGTGTTTTGTTAGATTTCCTGTACCTGAAAATATAAAATGTTGAACATTAAAAACAATTAAGGTATTAAATTGGGTGTTCGATACGAAGTAACTTTCTGCAAATGTTGGGCATATTTTGTTTATTTTCATAGTTAATTTCACTAATCTTATCACAAGTAACATTTTAGAACTGAAGGAAAAAATAGTAACTTTTAAACACATGAATCATCGTAAGGCACTGTAAACAACATCATGGTAATATATCCGCTGTTATCTGAATTTGTTCATTTTTGTCCATTGTTGGCATTACATTTACTTCAATGTCAGGCGTATTGCTTGAAAAAAATTATAAAAGAAAGCTGTTCTTTTATTGGTTAGTTGGGAATACGGCTAGCCAATCAGAATCGAGATTATAAACATTTATTAATCTCCTAAAAAGACCTTTTATATTTTCATATTAAACTTAAAAATGGATGTATCCCAACTTACGATAGTTCAGCAAACTGACAGTAGATGGTGTGAGCTTACATAACGCACTTAACTTTTGGCCACGATGAGGAATAATACTTTCTCCTCTTAAGTTCTTCAATTCATAATAAAGTGAAGAATTACAAGCTGAACCTGTGTAAACAAAAGGTTCTCGCACCCTGAGCTATCATGTCGGGAATCTGGGTCAGCTGTTTCAGACTTAATAGATATATCCTTGGTTATTACACTAACCTAACAGAAACAGAGCATAAATCTGTTTTAGCTGTAACCAACTAACAGAGACGGGACTATAGATTTCTGTCTTAACAGTCGAACTACATAAGTCATGTATCCTTCGCTTCCTAACTTCAACGATCGAAACTTTTCAAATAAATTCGAAATAGAATTTATTAAGGGGTGGGTGGGTATTAAAAACAAATTAAAAATGAAACATTAAAGTAGCAAGAAATCATCGAGTAACTCTTGCATCATAATTTCTTAGTTCGAATTTTATATAGTATTGTTAGTTTTTTCCTGCAAATCAACGTAAAATAAAGTTGTCAGTTATTTTTGTAAAAGCTGCAGAATTTTGCTACGGTTATATAAAGACGTGGTTATTATTAAATACAACAAAGTTTTATAAAATAAATAATTATAAAAATAAATGAAAAACATGACAAATGAACAAGAAAAAGTTTATTTTTCATTAAAATCTGTGCCTTCAACTTTTTTAAGTTGTGGAAGTTGATTCTATAGAAACTCACCAGCACCAAAATAATATCCCCTCCTCCCAGTTGCATGACATCATCTTCCACATGTGGGCTCTCTATTTCGGCCCCCTGGAGTGTGTTATTTCCTCCCCCTCATGCTGACATTGAACTTGCAAATTGGTCTCATTTGGCAAAGCAAGATAGACAC
The DNA here is from genome assembly GCA_023159025.1 of Thereuonema tuberculata. Taxonomy (NCBI): domain Eukaryota; kingdom Metazoa; phylum Arthropoda; class Chilopoda; order Scutigeromorpha; family Scutigeridae; genus Thereuonema; species Thereuonema tuberculata. The sequence goes on along the minus strand of JAFIDM010008419.1, from coordinate 49,842,722 downwards.
AGCAGGTCCAAATGTGCTGATGTAACTACAAAGGTTATACTTTTTTTTTAATTGCTATGCGCTTTTACGACTTCACATTAATAATGTCTGAGCGAAATAAAATTAAGAATGGAGAATTCAGTCATATTAAAAAAAAAAAAAAAAGTAACTTTTTTTTTTGTAAGACTTGTTGATACGGGAATATCTTACCACAAAATAGTTTGGAAAGGGCAACCTTCTTCTGGAGGGAGACGACTCATAAATTCAGAGTAAGGATAAAATTGGCATAAAATTGTAAATATCCATTTATGATCCTCTAGCCGGGTACCGACGCTTCGCTCCGGAACCCTTGTCTACATAGCATAAAAAAAAAAAATTATTTATTTAGCAAATTAATATGGAGATCGGAAAATATACGAGTTCGCAGCCCATTGTGGCCTCCAGAAAACTCAGATGTGTTGCGGGTTGGCCACCACACACTTCATGGTCATTTTAAAGCGAAAACATAAATCTTCTTTATTCCCTATCCCGTGGGAATTTCAAAACATTCAGGCTTATTCCTTGTCTATATTATAAAGGGAACCTCTGTGCAAAATTTCAGCTCTCTAGGTCCAAGGGTGTGGACTGGGCGTTGATGAATCAGTGAGCGAGTCAGTCAGGACTTTCCTTTTTATATATATAGATTAAAACTTATCCATTTTACACGGGGGAAAAAAAAACAATTGCCAAAAAATTTTTATTACCAACCAGTCTTGGAAGAAGAATAGTCTTAATAACTACTGTATAATAGAAATGTTTTCTTTTATAATTGGCGCAATAGAGAATTTATCATATAAAATTTTAAATTTGTTAAGTTTTCACTCTTGGCCTATAATTTTATTTATACATATATTTTTTTAGAATTCTGAAAAACTTCTTCTATATCTAAGTAACTATTCATTTAAAGAGAACTGCTATTTGTTCGCTTTTGTGGTAGAAATTCAATTTCAAAATTATACTGTACATATAGTCGTAATGTCTTATGAAAGTTTCTTGGTTCAAGCTGTGGTACAGTGATGTGCCGCCTGTAGCTTAGACTTTTCTGTATTCAGCACTTGGCATATACTGTGAAATGGTCTTGTTTGAGTTGTAGGAGACCTAAAGTAAGTCTACACTTAACTGAAATTGACCCTCCATTCAAACTAATTCAAAATATGACGATATTTCGAATTGCTTTTTTCCTTAATTTTTAATTTGATGTTGCAGATGCGTATAAAACACTAATAAAAAAAATAATGATTTTTCATATCGTGTAAATGAATACGGAAAACCATTTCTTTTGTGATCTGATGACTTTAAGATTCTTGGCGCGTCCTGTTGTCCAACTGCGGCACAATATGTCTGGAGTCCGTCTTGGGTTTTGATGGAGTTCTTGAATTAGAAATGAGGAGAGAGGTTCCATTCCGTCGTGTATTGCTTCACCCCCGTCCTTCTACGAGAAGGTCTTGTTCACTTCGACTTCTCCATTCGTCAGGAAGGGGACGGAGCAAAATAAAAATGATAAAGCGCAGTGCAGAAGTAAATATTAAACTGGTTGCAAAGAAATTCGTGGAATGAAAACAGTAGCGGAAAAATAGCCCTTTCCTAGTTTAATAGGATTGTTTGAAAATTTGACGATTCAATATAGCATGTTGCCCGAGTGAAAAATTAAATAAATTAAACATAAAGTGCATCGTAAGGTCTCAGATTTGTTTCAACCCATTGACTTATTTATTGTGAAGCGAAGTAGAGTCGCATCTTCGCTCTACAGGAAGGGGGGGGGGGTCGTGTTTTCCTTGACGGAGCCCGACTTAGAACTTAGGTCTCAAGCAGTGAATCGCAATTAATGTGCATTGTTACCACGTTAAGTGAACTTAATAATGCATAAAGATTTTATGATTCTAAACCATCGTAATTTTGAAATGTATGATGGCATTACAAAGACACAAACTGAAAATATTGATTTAGATTTGCCAGATTCCAGATACTTTTGACAGGGCAGTGTACGTAGAAAAGTGTACAAAGAAGTTACTTTCAATTCGGAGTACAATAAAATATCTGTTTTTGTTTGTTTTTTAATTCCAGAAGCTCGTAAATTTGAAATTACTTTTCGAGAGTTTTGCAATATATTACTTTGTTTTAATTAAGATTTTTCTTCTCTTAAAGCTTAATTTATTGACGATTTGTTTGTTTTCTAAAAAATACATAAGGCCCATTTCCACGTGCATTAAATAATGGTCTTTTGTCAATTTATCAAGTTCAGAGAGCTTCTATTGCGGATACAGGGCGTCCCATTAAATAGTGCCGATATAGTTTGGTACAGCTATAAAAGTTGTTTTCAATGAAACGATTCGTCTGAGATGCTTTTCAGTGGTTCTGTTGTGTTTAACTCTCGGGAAGTATTTTTATGTGAAGTCAGAAAGAAAAAAAAGTAATGTGAAGTAATTTCTAAGAAGGTAAAAATTGTTTACGGCGCCATAACTATATGATTTGACTACAGCGCCATATTATGCAGCGGAAAAAATTGAATCATATATGGCAGCAATACTAGAATGTTCAACATTAAATGGACCTAAAGAAATAAAGCTTAACGTGCAAATGAAGACGTTAAAGAAAAGGGGAATTTCACCAATGAAAACAAAACAATGGTGAGACACCACTTAAACGGTCTATAACCAAGACAGTTTTGAAGTTTTGTTCATTGGCATTTCTTACTGAAATGGCGCCTTTAAAACTGTCTTAACAGTCATATTTAATAATAATACTTAATTGAAGTAGATTTCAATGAGTTTTATTTCTTTTAGTCTGTAAGAACTTTTGAGGAATAAAATTTCTGATTTATTAATAGAGCTCAGTCAGACGGAATGATGAATAACTTAGTTGACAATGGAAGCTTTCTTTTTTTTTTATTTCCCCCCTCCCCTTTTGCCCCTCTTATTGTTTTCTAAAGCGTTTAATGTAAGCATGGGTGGGTCTCTTAAATAGTTGGGATGAATCCACTTGCATTGGAAAACACCCAGTGCCAAGTACAATAGGGCCAGACGAATTCATTTTATTTGCAAATTTAAGGAGGGGAAATTACAGGGGTTGGGTGGGAATTACAATGCAGTTAGTCTTAAGAGAAGAGGATAATCGGAAAGCACCACAAAAATGTTCTCGGGAGTGTGGTTATGAAACCAAATGAGAAAAAGATTTCGAAACTGAAAAGTTTTTTTTTTTTTTTTTTTTTTAATAAAACAATTGAAATCCCCTCCCCCCCTTTAAATATTAAAAAAAACAAAACAAACAAACTTGCCTGGAACAGCATAGCCATTGTTGCTGTAGCACCATAAACGTAGACGCTGTGCTTCGACAGCATTCGGCAAAAAATACTAATAAAATAACTGTAAGACCATGTACAGTTATCCTCTATGTAAAAAATTTGACAAACCTACAGAATTCGGGACTTCTCGCATAAGTAGTTCTTTCTATCTTTATGGTGTGTTGCCATTGTTCTGTTGCGAGGTATATTATTTAAAAATAAATAAATAAATACCCCTCACACAATATTTCATTAAAACAAGGGTAGAAACATACGATGAACTTAAAGTTTAAATCGTAAATATTGATTTAAAATTTACAAAGAGAACTGTAAGTTTTTGTGAGCGTTCTATTTCTCGGAGGTTTTAGGTGACGAAAATTACAGAATTACAAAAATTGTTACTTTTATAGGAAAAACTTTAAAATTTTAAGTTTTATTTAAAAGCAGTGGACAGAAGTAATTATCTTCGACAAGCGAAGTACATTCTGCATCGCGACCCCGTTTGTCACATTCCACAATTGTTAGGTAATTTGGTTTGTTTGAGAAATGGTAGATTGTTTACATTAAGAGCTCTCTCAATGTCAGATCGTGCCTCTGTTATTTGTCATTTGCCTCCACCCTTCTGTTTTCCCAACACGGGATCCGTTGTGCAACTATCAAAAGATAACATACAAACAAGAGCGTAATAAGAGAGAGAAAAATAAATAAATGGGGCCAATTGAATTTATACAGTTGTTGTTTTTAAAAAGGCAAGCTACTGAAAAATTAATAAATTGAGCAGTTATTTCATTGAAATAGTTTAAGGAGCGTTTTTGGAATTCCTTTCGTTGTCATGTTGCTCTCCGATCCTTTCATATACTTACGAAAAAGTAAATAAATTGTTTTCATTAAAATTTCTCGATTATTTATCTATTTTTTAAGTCGTAAAAATATGATATGCAAAGCGTGCGTTTACTTTATATTTTCTGAATTCAAACAGTACAAAATTTTATGTTTTCTTTAAAAAAAAAAATATAAAAATTTTTACTCGTCAAAGCCTCGTATTGGAGGCGAAACCGGTTGTGAACTTTTTAATTGTATATAATGTTTTTTAACTTGTCTTCGCTGTTCGTAAATATTTTAATTACTATGTGTGCACCTAAATTTTTATAATTTTTAAAAAAAAATAATAAATTTGTATTATTTATTGTAGTTGTCCAAATTGGATTAATTTTAATTGCTTAAAACGCAGATTAATGGATTATCTAAAAAGGATTAATACCCACTGTTTAAGGCATCGATAGGAACCATTAGGTTCTACTTAATTTTCTGTGGGAATTGTTATTGCCTTCTCGCGCTAATTCCTGGACACGGACCCACTTGGGAACGATTTCAAATATAAAAGTTAAATCGTCCCTTGTATAAGTGTAACAAAGTTTCAAGAAGTTCCGTTCAACGGTTCAAAAGTTACTAGGGACATGTTTGTCACTAATAACTTTTAAACTGCTGAACGGAACACTTGATTCATTTGGTAAGCCTCACTTTCCCACGAAAGCAGGAAAAAAAATAATAAGTTAGCAATTTACTCCCATTAAAGTTTCCTATCAAGCACAGTTAAGCCGAAGAAACTTATGAATAAAATTATCTTAAGAAATCCGAAATAAGCAGCAGCAGTTGTCTGTGTTTGCATAAACTATCCTGATTATCTAAATACTACCTATTCAAGAAAGTACTGAACAGGGGAGAGCTTAAAGTGCACAAATTTAAACAAGAAAGAGTGCACATTTCATTCACTTCTAGAGCTACCGTAAACGGGAATCGGAAACTGCTGTTTCGTCCTTATTAGGACTCATCAGCTAGCCATATTGACTGTCAACTCGAAGGCGTGAAAGGCTCTTGAGATCTTTCCTGTTCCCGGGAGTGAGACCCTACAAAAACAAACAATAAGAAAATCACCAGTACAGTATCAAAACCATGGCTAGCTAATGCTAGGCACAAAAGACATTTAATAAAGGGGCAGAATAAAACGAGAACCTATGGGGAAGTTTAAAGCTCATCAGCCAGATTTATCCATTTTGACGGTCAACTCAAAGTTGTGAAAGCCTGTTGGGAACGATCCATGTGGTTAATTCTGGCTGATGAGCCCTTATTAGGACGAAATGGCTATCCCAGATTACCGTTGATGGTAGCTCAAGGTGTGAATGAAATGTTCATTCTACTTACTTCTTTTTTTCAAACTACTGAACTTTTGAAATATCGAACTTTTTCTATATAAAGAGAAGAAAGTCTACTTGTTATTTGAACAATGTCTTCTGGGCATTATTATTGCTGAACAGTATTAATATTTATAAAATTATTACAGATATTTTATTTTCGCAGCTTTTTTTTTTCCTGGCTGTTAGAAAACTGTGACTGTTAATCAATTGAAAACTTTCAGCATTTTAAATGAAATATTGCACTCCAGTAGTAATTGATCGTCCATGGTATGCCCAATAAGGAATTTTTTTTTTGCACTGACTTTTTTTTAAATTGTAGATCTTTTGTGATAAAGTTGGAAAATCATCAGATTGATATTCTGATATTTTCCGTTGCCTTATACTGTAGGCAAATTGAGGTGCAAGCAAAATTAAAATCAGAATATAAATATTTGCATTTTTTTTTTTCAGTAATTTTAAGCTGTTTGCATAATGAAGTATAAGTTCTATTTTGTATTCAAAACCAGATCATGGCATTTTCAACAGAATTCATCAATGTCCAACCAACCCACCCAGCTATTAACTTTTTTGTTCAAAACTAACCTCATTAACACTTCCCTGCCAAATTACATTTGTTAGTACTTGAAGAAGCACCCTAAAAAATGCTTTGCCAACCCAGAAGTACATAGAAAGAATGAGGGATGTTTCTATTACAGAAATTTTAAGGCAATATTCCAAGTACATTATGGTTTTCAGCCTTCTTCAATTTGAGGTTGATTGTTCTGTTTCATTACACTACTTTAAATTCAGCTGAAATCCTGATACTGAATTAAATTTCAAGTATTGACACAGAAGGAAATAGTTTTGTTTATTTATTTGTTTTTCTTAAATTCAGAAATGAAGAGAAATGCAAGGTTTAACAAATTTTGTTGTACTTTATTGAAGCATTTTTGTTAATAAAAGTAATTGAGTGTTACAATAAAAATTACATTGTCATGGTTTCAAATTTGATTTAATTATTCCAGTAATTCACTTTGTCTGGAAGTAGAGTAATATCATTCGGGATGTTTGTAAATTGCTTTACAGAAGAAATTTTATATATTTTTTTTTTACAATCCAACATCAGAATTTAATTTGGGTCGCAGGCAATGAAATGTGCGAAAAAGAATAAAAATGCTCATGGTCATTGTTTTTCAGTGTTATTGGACTCTTAAAGTTTACTTATCATAACTTAATATCTAAATCAAAATTTTTATCTTGTGAAACAAGTAGTTAAATTACAAAAAGGTTAGATAATAAGTTGCATTGTAAGTTAGCTTTATATCAGATAGCTTTTAAAATTTAGCAGAAATGATTTCTACATACATTCTGTAACAACTTTATTCTTACTGTTGATCCTGTCTAATTTGAATGCCTTTTACTTCAGCTGGTCTTGAAGAGTAATTTCCTGTTGATATTGAATGCATATTGCAGCAACTCTCCACTTGAAGCATTCAAAGCCATGAGGGGCAACTTCTTATCTACTATTCATCTGAATCAATCAATGCTTTGAATTATGGAATAATGAGATATCTTAACAGCCAGTAATAGCCTTTCAAATGGGTGAATATCATTAACATAAAATGCATTTCAAAGTTTGACTGCCAGTGGCCTGCAGTATTTCGAAACAATGTTAATGCTTCACTCTTTATTATTAAGGTGATGTTTACTTCTCCTCAAAAGTATTTAGGATACTAAAAAGGTCAGCTTGAATATTTGATTACAGCACAAATATAAATCTACTTTAATCATTATAAGATCCATAAATAAATAAAGAAAAACACTTGTGAAGTATTTTTCAGTTAACTGTCGAGAGATTCAAGCCATTTCAGAAAGAAGTATTGCTATTGCACACACTCGTATGAAAAACTAGTAAACATTCAAAAGTGAGAGATGAAACAAAGAATAAATACATACAAGTGCAACCTCTACATGATAAACTGTTGAGTTTTAAATTTTATGCTTTTTATTTTATTTTATTTTTTTTTTTTTACTAATTTGCTGTTTAAGAAAGTTCATAATGTGAAACTGATAGTGCTCTTTGTTGAATTATTCTCTGTAATTAAAATGAACATAAATTTTTTGCTAAACATCATTCGATATATTTTAGTTTAGAAATAGCAGTGTTAAAAGTTTGCAGCACAAGCTTTAATAAAAGCAATCAATAATGTTAAATCCATTCCAGTGAAATAGGTGAAATTACTGTATGAATTCTTAAGCTGTTAGCAATAAAATTGTGTTGGATTAAACACCACCAAGAAAGGAATTTTTTTTTGCAATGTAGAACAGGTTTATGCTGTTTCTGAATTTTTTTTTTATGTTGTAATATGTTGCATTTGATTGAAACAATTCATTAATTTGGAATTTGTGTTTGTTTTTTAGTTAACGGCTGCAGGTAGTGCCTCCCTTCCTAAATGGCTACAGTTCAATTCTAGTACTGCTATGTTGGAAGGAGTCCCAACAGAAGACGAGGTCGGTCAACACTACTTTACTATTAAGGCTCTAGCAGATCATGCAGAAGGTAAGAAATGACAAATAATTCTTTCGCCTACCTCCCACCAATTGTTTTTTATTATTTTTTGCCCAAAAACTGTCCAGTCCCACTGTATAAATAATCTCTATATTGATTTATATTCAAAATATAATACAATAAGCATCTGAGCAATATATTCTATATCTATAACAATGATTCATCTTCTTTTTTGATCTTAAACCCTCCCCTCTTGTGTTTAGCTCACTGCCCAACCTCAACTTTGGTTAGGAAACGCAGAGAGTCTTACCTCCTGTCACTTAAAGAGCCATGCAGGCCTGTAGTGGGATGCTTTAACTTAACCCTTTCCTCTTTAAAAGTTTCTAATGTATGGTACATCTCATAATAATACCTATAATAGAAATGATTCATTATATAGTAAAATAATTACAATAGCAATAAAAATTTAATGTGCCTGTTATAAATTAACCAACAAACTAAGCAGGCACCAAAGGTTAAGAAAAGATTTTGCCTCCAAACTATCAACAGTGGGAGTGTGAGACAGCCGTTTCGCTCTCTTTATGGGCTTATCAGCCACACAACAGCTGCATCATTATATACCGTATTTTAAGGACGTTAAGACGCACCTTAATTTTTAATCAATTTTTTTAAAAAATAACATTTTTACCATTTTTATCATTAGATTTCAAAGCCAGACTAAAAAAGAAATTCTTGGTTTATAAAACCAAACTGACCTTTAAAATCCCTGAAAATCGTCATCGGAACTTTTCCGTTTTCCCGCGGCTTCGAATATATGGCCATTTTTAAGACTGATGGGAATTTTAAATCAAACACTGGACATTTTTATATTAATTTCGAGTATAAGATGCACCTGAATTTTGGAGGCAATTTTTCGAAGAAAAAAGTGTGTCTTATAGTCCATAAAATACGGTAGTAATCCATTTTAAATAGTCCTTTCAAGAAACAGCATTTTAATCTTTTGAGTTCAGTCTACCATTCTAAATAGGAACTGGGTTCCTTTCCAGAACTATACTTATATGCATAATGAGTTGTGACTGTGAACTTCCTACATCTCTATACGCCTTCATGATTTGTTGCCGGGGTCCTTTAATCCACTAGCCAATATTTAAATGTCAATTATATGAAAATGTAAGGATATGTAATAAAAGTAAAAAGTTTTAATTTTGTACTGTATTCTTTATTAATGCCATTACAATGCAATTGCCTTTACTGAAGTCAGATATTCTTGTTTGATTGTAAGTTAATGTCTTTTCCAAGCCAAGAAGCTTGAGAATATCATAAGTGACCTTGGAGACAATTTCAGCTCCTCGTGAATAAACATTCGCTTTATTCTTCAGTGAGGAAATGCTCAAGACTAACTGCTTTCCAAGTCAAATAGATGCATTCTCTTCATACAAACGACAATATTCTTATAATTAATCGTGTATTGTCTTTGACAAGCAAAACATTGATGTCTATTTGCACTTTTATACTGATAGTATTAGTCTAAAATGTTGGTTTTTCAAGCTGTTTTTGAGAGATCTAATCTCAGTTAAGCATATATGAAAGATTTATTACAAAGTACATCAAATCAATAATGAGGGTTTTTTTTTTTTTTTTTTAGTGTAATTGTTTCTTTGTCTCGTTGTGTATTGATTTAATAGGAGTACTTAGATGCATGTAAAAGTTTCACGTTTGAAAATTCTTTTTTGGTTATAGATTCTTGATTTGTCAATAATAATTATTTATATTTATAATTATGTAAGGAATACAAACTAAAATTTATATTCTCACTGCATGCGGTTTGTCATTGGACTCTAGGACGACTTTGTTGTACTTAGCAGTGGCGGATTTAGCGCTTGAGAGGCCCTAGGCGCAATTCAATTTTGAGGCCCCCTCTAAATATTTTCACTACTCCTACACAGCGTACCTACGCCTTTGGGGGCCCGGGGCGGGAGTTCCATTATTCCACAACCAAAAAAAAGGAAATACTTCTTGGGTGGATGGGGCCCCTAGGCTGACTGGTGGGGCCCCCTGGGCTTGCTTTTACAACCAAAAAAAAAAGGAAATAAGCTGGCTGGTGGGGCCCCCTAGGCTTGCTTTTACAACCAAAAAAAAGGAAATCTTGCTTTTACAACCAAAATAAAACAATTTGTTTTTATTTTGAGAGCTAAATTTTGAGGCCCCCTTGATTTATGAGGCCCGTGGCACGTGCCTCCTGCGCCTATGCGGAAATCCGCCACTGGTACTTAGTAGCATTTGTCAGCTAGAGCTACCTAGTAAATTATATTCCTAGTGTAATCATTATGGCAAATAGTAATGACCACGATGTACAGTCTGCAAAACATACATTTTAGTTTGTCTTTCCTTGATCCACTAGTACTTGTTGCTCTGTCTTTTGTTTCTCAAAGACATAAAAGATAACTTATGTAAATTTTCTTTTGTTTTTCAGGAGGAGAGCCTTCATTTGCCAAAGATGTTTTTTCCATTGAAGTGATGCCAAGTAATCACGAGAGCTCCTCACGAGCTAAACCATTAAAAGCATTTTCCTCAAGCGACGGAATTAAATGCGAAGCAGGCAATTCAGTCACACTGATGTCAGTGATTGTGGATGCCGATCTGCAGCAGATGTCGGCTTCAGACACAGTAGCCATCCTTAACCAAATGGCTGGATATTTAGGAAGCGATAGGGTAAGAATAACAATAATGTTACAATAACAGAAAGTAATTACAAATTTTCATTTGTTAAATGACACAGGAGACACACCATTGAATTATAAGACTATTTACTGCATTAATTTTAATATACACTAGTTGACCTGTGCGAATAATGCAACAAAAAAACACCTCCAGCACCTCTAATAAACAACTACAGCAGCTGTCGTGCATGTTACACACATTGTCAATAGATGGCGCCTTCTTTTTTATAAAAAGGTTTTTAAAATAGTTTTTTTTTAACGAAACCATTAATTTTTAACACTTTGTTTATTTTTCATCATTAGCTGTGAACGTAATCTTCAAAATGATGTCTGAGTCATTGATTTTGATGAAGTACTAAGGGAGATATGGCGTACCAACACAAAAACACCTTTGAGAAATAATATATAAGGATTATATATTTTAATGAAATTTCTATCTTTAGTTTGAAAGAATCTGCTCAATAATATAAGAGACGCAGAACCTCAGAATTTACATCATCTTTCCACAGATGAATGGAAGAGTTATAGGCAATGGACAAAACTGTTCTAATACTTTAATTTTCCGCCCCGAAAGAAATTTGCTGTATATCTACATATTCTGTGCCCTGATACTTGCAGACTAGCATCAGTGAAAAATTTATAGTCTTAAGTTTTCAGAGTTACATACTTTGAAAAGTATTTCAAGAAATCATTCAGGTTAAAGTGAATGGTAGCTTTATGAAGTAGAAAAGAGTTTTTACTTTTGATGAACTAAATGTCAAATTGTGAGAGACGACTTTTAGAGAATCTAACAAGGGAAGTGTTTGACCTTGAACTCTGAGAACCGCACAAAAATGTGCTTAGAATATAAATCGCTCATGCCAAAATAGTGGTATGAGTCATTCTCATGAAAAACTGCACGTCTGACCACGAGCGACAATTGAATGATCACCTATTGAAGGTCCAAGAGAGGAACTTTGGTAACGCGAAGAAACAAAATATCGATATAATAGGACCAAAAACACATATTTCAATGTCGTGACTATATTGCTGTATTTCCCTCTGCTTAAAATAATTATGCAGATATACTATTCACACAACTAGATTAAGTATGTGTAAGTGCTGGTACAACATGCCACTGCTGGATGGCGCTAGCAGACAATAGCTGAGTTTTGCATGGGAATGACTCATACCACTGTTTTAGGGATGCGCAATTTATATTCTAAGCACATTTTCATGTGGTTCTCAGTGTTCGAGGTCGCGCACTTCCCTTGTAAGTAAAAAAATGATGTCGCTTTCATTTAGTAACTTTTGCACATTCTTTAAATAAGGGCTTAAAATCTCACTTGAAGCTTTAGAATTTAGTAGCTGAGAAGGATGTGATAAGTAACTGCAAATTGGAATGCTAATAAATAAAATTCAAACCTTCGGTTGTTCATCAAGTGTTCATCGTGAACTGACATGGTTGAACCACAGTCACTTTGTTTTTGCTGAATTGTTCTTGGATGCTAAATTTCCTGAAAATTCCTTGAGTCACATCACTTGATTAGCTATTAAAACATTGTGTCTGAATAAAATTACTGAAATAATGAATATTTTTCATGTTTTTTAATATGAATTTCTTTTTATTTTGTTAGTTAGCATATTTACTTCGATGATTCTTATTTTACCTCTGTTTTGAAACCTCACTGTTAAAACTGACAATTACTCTAATTTGATGATCACCAAAGAGTACGAAATCACTATAATGGGATGTCATTTACTCTAAATATTTGGTCTTATTTATCAACATTCAGGAATGGACTATTGTCCTCCAAATGAGAGATGGCCGCCCTGTTTTTGTGAGATCTGTGCATGTATGATCGATTAGTCTGGTCAGGCACTTCCGTCTGATTTTATGACAGGACGCCGCCATTACGGTAATCGCTTGTTACTTTGCAAAAGAGCATTGTATTTATAAATAATATATATTTATATTAGCAACTGGTATTGAAATAACGCTAAATAACGAGAGAAGTTTTAATTTGGCGTTATCAACATGCTTTCTCAGTGAAAACAGACGACGTCGGCCATTGTGACAGGACAACATAATTGGTCAGCTACCGGAAGGACTGCGCAGTTCAAACTTCCGCCGGCCAACTTTCATTCGGAGGACAATAATTCACTCTTAAAGAATCGCTAATATGTTTTTGGTATAAATGGAATAAAGATTCAATGTTACTTTAAAACTATTTGAGATTTAACTTTTCCCTTTTTTTAAAATTTTTTTTTAGTAGTGTAAAATAAATCCTACGATCTTTCATAGAACAAATATCAAACAGAATATCTTACATTCTAAAAATAATCATATATCAGTAATAGCTTGGAAGATGGAATTTAATGGAGCAGATGAACGGAATTTTTTGCATCCTCAGAAATGGGCATTTCATTTATTACATCGTTTCAAAAATATTAAGAACTTTCTGATTTAATTCGAAGTTTGGAAAAATATCCAAGGGCAACAAAGCCAAAAAAAAAATAACTCTGTCTTTTTGAACTTTTTTAAATGTTCTCTCAGATCTTAACAACTGAAATACAAATACTAACAAAGCTATTTGGAACAAAAAAACTTATTAAAGCTACTAATTAAAACGGCAGAAATTTTCCGCTTTTAATCCATTCACAATCCCTAAATGCAAAGTTGTATCTTCATCACAGCAAGCTCTAATAGCAGCAGAGGAAAATGAAAGGGGGTTCAAGTATACCTGTTCTTGATTACACTGCAGGATTTCGGATAGAGGATTTGTGCCACACATTGTAAGAAAATTGCACTTACAGCCAATGCCTACTGATTTCTTCCAGTTCATTGATTCTTGCTCTTAATGGCCTCCAAAAATATATGTGAGAGAAAACTGACCACATTTCCAATTACTTCAGTTGATTCCATGCATGAAATTTTCTTGCAGGAATTTCTTTTTTTTTAATAAAACCTCCTTTACTTTTCTGCAGAGTTAAAAAACAAAAAGGTCTGGGATTTCCAAGAACCCCTGCTTTATCCCCCTTGTAAACATTGGGTGATTAGAATGGAAAGAAATCTGCTACAGTGCAAGATTGGCAAAAGAATATTAATATTTTTATTAGAATTTTTCCAATGGCACTATTGAGCAGTAAGACCTCCAAAATATCTTAATCTGTTGGCAAAATAACCGAGAGTTGTGTACTATTTTCTAGTAAACCAGTACTTGACTATTGCTTGAAGTAATGAATATACATCTTATGAAAATATTCTGTAACCTAAGCTGCTTCATTAACCAACGTATTCTGCTTCAGTTCTGTTCTTTGATATTTCATTTTGTTTTCCAATCTTCATATTTTATTAAATTCACAAAGTGATGGCTATCATTTTATAATTTCTGAAAATTTGTCAAAAACCGAGACTGATTTTCTGGGAATCACTTCAAAATGCAAGTTATTTAGAGTAAGTTATTTAGAGTATTTTGCTGTTTCTTTGTGTTTTTTTTAAGTTTACTGATAATTTGCTTCAAGAAAACTTAGTTAAATGAAATGTACTTCAAAGAATATGTTAGTATTTTTATCCAAACTAAATTTAGAAATCTTGTATTTACTGATCCTATCCAAAAAGCGATATTTCATAGACATTTCTATCAGTCTGTTTTTTTCAAGCTATAAATGACTTCGTAAACTGAGTAATATTTTTTGAATAAACAATAATAAACTGCAATTCATTTTCAATCAATGTTCTACCTGCGTATAACAGCAAAGATCACGAAATTACAGTAAATTTTGAAGTTGTTAATAAGCTTTGTGGCTTATTATTAACTGATTTCAAAATTGATTGTAATTTCATATGATCTTTGTTGTTCTAAGAACATTGATTAAAAATGAATTGTAAGTTATTGTTTATTCAAAAAATGTTGTTCAGTTTACAAAAGTCATTTAACTTGAAAAAACAGAAGAGTTAGAAATATCTATGAAATATCGTTTTTTGGATAGGAGCAATAAATAAGAGTTTCATTAATATATACATGTCGCAGCCTCATGCTGAAATGTGACATATCAGGAAAGCCTAGACTTTTCTGGAAAAGTCATTATAGAATGTGATGCTACAGAATTAGCTCGACTTTTCCTGAACTAGCAAATTTTGGCATGAGGCTGTGACATACATATATATTGATGAGTGGTTATTATTTATAAATTTAAAAGCATTTGAATTAAAACTTTTTAAATTTTGAATAAGTTTAATAACTAAAGTAAATCATTGCATTTGGTATCTTGAGTAATTTTTTTTTGCTTTTCTTTTAATAGGAAATGCTTCAGCTGCTTCCTCAAGCAAAAGATTCCAAATCCCTGGATTATTCTGCCGTTTTGGCAGGACCAGGAAATGCTCATCAGAAACTGAAGCCAGGAGCTGTTATTCAATGGCAGGTAAATAACAAACAATAAACATTACTAAAGAAATAAAGATTGCCAGGCTGCTTGTTTTAATTTGAAAACAACAGAGTTGGATTTGTCAAAAAGCAGTTTTGAAACCACATGGAGGCTTATTACAGCCTCAATGTTGGGTCTAATTATTATGTGTAATGTAAGTAATTATATGAAATCAAAATTAACGTGCTTACAATGTTAAAACTTATAAGAAAAACTATAGAAAACACACGATAACTAAACAACAACAAAAATTTTTCACTGGGCTGATTTTAGATTATTTGCTGGGTACCGGAGACTGCGCCGTTTCGAGTTTCAACACTCTTTAGCCCGGTCCCGCCCAGCATAACTCACCTCAGTGAAAGGGACAATA
Organism: Thereuonema tuberculata; assembly: GCA_023159025.1. NCBI lineage: Eukaryota > Metazoa > Arthropoda > Chilopoda > Scutigeromorpha > Scutigeridae > Thereuonema > Thereuonema tuberculata. The sequence goes on along the minus strand of JAFIDM010008419.1, from coordinate 49,827,244 downwards.
CATCGAACGGACGAACATTTAAAACAATGACTCCTCAGTTCACTAATATCAAAAAATCAAATAAACAATAAAAAGGGTTAAAACAAATTCACACTAGCAACTCGTTAATAATTATAATCAAGTAATTATATTCTTGCGTTCTCATAGATCTATATTTCTCAATTTATATTTTAAATTAGTAATCTAGTGACTAGTAGAACAGACATGTGGTGTAATGTTTGGTCATTAGGCCTATTTATTAATATAGTGAGTGAGACCCTAGCTTTAGGCATACGTAACCTAAGGCTCCATGCATGAAGCTGACCTTTTTTATTGAATGGTTAAGGTCAAGGCCAGAGAGTTAAAATTACTGTTAAATATATCTGTAATCTTAAGTTTATATGATCAGCTACTTTCATGCTTTACTTAACCATTATTTTTACACTGCTTATTTGCTGCAATTTTTGAGACAAAACTAATGTAAATTCAATACATTTGTAGAAAGGATACAGGTACCTCCAAAAAGCTTAAAAAAAAAAAAAAAAATCACTAATCGTTCAGAAGTGAGACAGCTAATCTTATGTACCCATATTCATGCAGGACACAAATGGTGCATAAAGTAAGAAAAAATACCAGAAGTTTAGGAAATATAATAATAAATAACATACTGAGACAGTTGTTTGATGCTTATTGGTGTTCATCTGCCAAAACCACATATTGTTGAACATCCAAGTCGGCTGTATGAACATAATAAAACTTGATTGTAGGAAGGATAATGGAACCTCCAAAAACTCACTATAAAAATGAGAACTATATAGGTTGATCAGAAAAAAAGTTTACAAAGCTTGTGAATGAAAAGCAAGCCTTTATTGGAAGAAAATGAGACTGTGATCTTAAACACTATTTTTCTTCAAAGTCACCTGGACTATTGAGGCATTTGTCGCAATTTTTGATAAGTTTATCCATCCCAGCCACATAAAAATCAGGGCCCTGCTATTGTAGCCACTTTTTTGCATCACGTTGATTTCTTCATTGCATGTGAAGTGAACAGATAAAAATTACTGGGAGCCACATTTTGACTGTAGTGCAGATTTCCCATTGGAAACCGTGCAGCAACTTCTGTGGGGTGTCGGACATTGTCATGGATGAGGATTTTGCCATCGTTCAGAAGACCAGGACTTCTGCAAAGCTGATGTTTTTCTGACTTGTATGGAAATATTCTTTTATTGGCAGGATACATGCCTGATTTATAATTCAGTGTTTCAATAACATAGGGAGTGTTTCTGTTTGTTAATCTTACAATTATGCAAGGGTTTCATTTAATGGAGACGACAAGAAAAAACAAAAAGTTATGACTAACTTTTCAATGGCCAAATTCTGATTCAAAATATAAGTTTGATTTGCAACTTAATAAGGACGATATAAATATACTTTTTTTAAGAATATCAGTTCTTGTATTCAAAGGAGAATGTTTCTTCTTTTAATTTATCTTTTGGAAGCCCATAAATTCATCAAAGTATTTGATGCCCAAATAATATCAGCAGAGAAAGGCTTTGAACTTCGGACTTAAAGAATGCTCTGGATGCCAATCTATCGATCTTATTAAAGCTGAAGATGTTGCTACTGCATGCTTGTCGATTTATTTTTTTTAAATGAAGCAGTTAAATTGTATTTCAGAAGTTCATTATGTTAGAATTCTCTTAATAAACTTATAATTCCAATTTTGTACTATAATTTTGTATATTTATTTTTTTTATTGCTTTTACAGGTTGGTTGCGGTGGAAAGATTGAAGAAAACGGAAAGCATCTAGTTAAACAGATTGAAATGGCTTCCCATAATGGAACATTAGCTGAAATCTTAAAAACTCCTGTAATTGGGTGGCATATTGCAGCCCACTCTCCTTACCTTACAAGAAGAGAAAAAAGGCAGCTATATTTTGGACATTCAACTCCCGTGCCTGATTTAGTGCCAAATAGACATACAATATATCCTAACTGGCCTGAATATAATGAGCGGAACCCTGACAGTTTCGGAGAAGAATCGGAAGTTGTTCCAGAATCCCGCATCATTCCAACCATGGCATCTCCAATCTTTACCGAGGCAACCCACTACCCTCATCATCACAGGCACAGGACAAAGACGATGGGACGACACCACCACCATAATGGCAACCACCACCATGATAATCATGACGATGGAATGCACATGACTGTATCCCCGGCCCACCACCAGAACTACCGGTCAAGTCAGGTGTTCGGAACTATTATTCCAACTCCACCGTCTTTCCCTGTTTGGCCAACTCAGTCTGTAGGAATTTTAGAACCAAGCCGTACTTTTACTGAAGAATTAACCGTTGTGCCGGACTATGGTCTGAAGTCATCGATTGCTACTCCACATTTATATGATCCATTTGACACTCGACCTACTGAATCACGTAGTCCAATTCCATCAACCCCGCTGATTCCAGAAATAACTAGAAATTATCCACCAATTATTAAGCAGCGTATGGAGAAGTTGGCCTTTACAGCTGGAAAAATACACCGCTTCAGGATTCCTGAAAACACTTTCTACGATGATGAGGATGGAGGCACTTCGCAGTTGACCCTCATGTTCCGTACCAATGATGGGTTGGAACCACCTATTCATGGATGGATTAAATTCGATCCTATATCAAAGGAAATTATTGCATTACCAACTAAAGAAAACATTGGAACTTACCATTTCGTTTTGGAAGCCATGGATAGTTCCTCAGAATCAGTTATAGAAAGTGTCGATATCAAAGTTCGCCAGTATAAATTAGATCGTAACGTGAATCATGCTATTACCTTCCATTTAACATTTGACAAGCATGAATTAATGACGGCTGTTGACTGGCAGATTCGTCTTGTCAATGAATTAAAGAACATTTTTGGGGATCGAAATGCCCAGAATATTACAGTTCTGTCAGCTCACAGCAGTGCATCATCAGGGGTTTTTGTCTGGACCAATGATTCTTTGGCTCGATCCAGCTCTTGTCCTGTTGCCGACATTGAAAGGAACATGAAGGTGCTTATTTCGAATGAGAGGGTTTCCCCTGACCTTGTGAAAAAACTAGGAAAGTTTCGCATCAGTGAAATTTTGTTGAATGGTACAGGCACCTGTGAAGGTAAATTCACAAAACCTACCAAAGCTCCTTATATAAATACAAAGCCAAGTGTACGCAATCCAATTGATTTAATTAATGCCACAGTTGGCGAAGTTTTGCGTTACAAGATACCTGCTGATTTGTTCTTTGATGAAGAGGACGGTCCTACGATTACCCTGAAACTTGTACTTAAGGACAAAAATCAGAGCTTTTTACCAAACTCATCGTGGTTACTTCTAGACGAATCCCAGGGTGCTTTAGTCGGCCTGCCAATGATGGAGGACGAAAGTAAGTACTTCCTGTATGCTTATGACAAAGGCGGAGAGTTTACTATTTGTACGTTTGTTGTAAAAGTCCACCCACGACCTGTAAATCAGAACTTCAGTGTAGAATTCAGTATCTATTTAGAATATGATTATCATGAATTCCAGACGCATACAAAAACAAAGCTAAATTTATTGTATAAATTAGCACATTTGTATGGAGATGAAGATCCGAGATACATCACGGTGATTGGAATTAAACAAGGCTCTGTTATCTTTTCGTGGAGTAACAATACTCTGCCGCAGTATCCGTGCCCCAAAGAACAAATAACAAATCTAGTGAAATATTTATTTAATGACAACGGAACCGTTTCACAAAGACTCATAACTGCATTTGCACCAGAGTTTAACATTACAAAAGCCGATGCAATGCCAATGAGCGTTTGTCTTGGAGATATCACCCCGACATCTGTTACCATGAGTCCTGTTCCCACAATCGAAACTGAGCACGCTACCAGTGACGACGACATTTACATTTCCACGATTATTCCTGCTGTTGTTATTGCTGCAATGCTCCTAATTGCAGCCATTATTGCCTGTATCTTGTATAGGAAGAAGCGGAAGGGGAAAATGACAATGGAGGACAATAGTACGTTCATGAACAAAGGAATTCCTATCATCTTCGCTGATGAATTGGAAGATAAACCTGACCCTGCCAAGGCCCCAATGATCATGAAGGAGGAGAAGCCGCCACTGCCGCCTCCCGAGTACCCTCGGACTTCGTCTGGCAGTAGCAGCCCATCCACACCTCCAACTGATCGCAAGGAGCCGTCGCCTCGTCACCCCAGCAGCCATCACAGTCACCACCACCCTCACCATCCGAGTGCAGCCCCTGCCACGGACCATTCAGAAAACTCTCCCCTCTATCAACCGCCCCCTCCTTTCACCACCAACCGTGATAGCCGAATGAATCGTCCAAAGCACACCCCTACTTACCGAATGCCTCCT
>JAFIDM010008419.1:49799459-49817869 GCA_023159025.1 Thereuonema tuberculata | reverse complement strand
TTATTCCTTTCTTCTATATATCTAATTCATAAAAGATTTGGGCTACATATTACAGGATTTCTTTTTCTCCATATTTGTCATGGAAATTGATTTATTCCATTAACTTTTTACATAAGATAGAGACACAGTCTCTATTTTGTATAAAGTAGTTCTTTATTTATACAGCTTTAAAAATGCCCGAAAAGTTTATGGAAAACCAGTTACAAATTGCAGACCTTACTTCTAAATGCTATTTCTCAGAAATGTTTAAGGTTAGGACAATAATATTTGGTAGACTTTCTTGCAAGGAGTGAAGGTACCTTTGTGCCAAATTTCATTAAAATAGGAGAGGGTCACCTGAGAGGCTGATTTGATGTGGAATGACCCAGACTCATCTTACAAACAACTGATACTACAATATAAAGCGCTGTAGGAAAAAGATTGAAAGCAGCATCCCGAAGTACAACATGAAGTTTATTGTAACATTGTTTTTCTTTTTTAATTCAGTCCCAATGTTTAACGAAACATTATTATTTAATATAAAGCCAATGTTACAAAAATAAGCAGAATAGCATGAATGTTGGAAGCAAAGACAAGTATTTCTTTGGTTTACAGCTTGACCTCTTTTCTCTGTAGCGCTTTGAAACTGATTTCGAAACTGAAACAAAACAGTTGCTCTAGAGCGCTGTATAAAAAATTGAGTGAAAATTCAGACTTCTCGAACAATTATTTTTTTTTTATTAGAGTCTGTGTATTTTAGTTATTTTAATAAGTGTAGGGGATAGTAACATGTTAAATCTCTAGATATAAATAAATAAATAAATCTGAAATGTATGCTTTATGTATGATTTGAATAGTATGGAATTAAGTAGCAAAGTCAAAGTAGACCGTCAATGAAATAAGATTTAAGATTGCTGTTTACGTCTTTAACGATTTCCATAAGAGAAAAAAATTCTCCACCTCGGAATTGCGACAGAATCTTTTTTTTTTTTTTTTAAAAAATAAGAACAATGCCGAATTCTAAGGAATTTATTCAGTATGACATTAATAATGTCTTTAATTAGAACAGGAAATTTGATTCCTCAAAAAATGCCTCACATCTATAGCAGCATAGCGTATCTATGCTGATATTCTGTTAAGATTTAATAAAGAATGTATTTATTTATTTATTTTATGCAAATATTGGAAGGCAAGATATCACTGAAGAATACTAGATGTAGAGGTAGAATTATTTTAGAACAAAATCTACAGTCTTACAATCTTAATTTATTCTAATTATTAATGTCACACTGAATAAATTCCTTAGAATTCGGCATTGTTCTTATTTGAATAAAAAAAAAAAAAAAAAAAGATGCTTTCGCAATTCCGAGGTGGAGAATTTTTTTCTCTTATGCAAATCGCTAAAGACGTAAAAATCAATCTTAAATCTTATTTCATTGATGATCTACTTTGACTTTGCTACTTAATCCCATACTATTCAAATCATATATAAAGCATACATTTCAGATTTTTTTTATTTTTTATATCTAGAGATTTCACCTGTTACTATCCCCTACACTTATTAATTAAAATAACTAAAATACACACAATCTAACAAAACAAAAAAAAAAAAAACCCACCTTCATTTACTTTGTCAGTTAATCCTCTTCTATCATGAAGTCTGGAGAGAACACAAAGGTCAGTCAGCCTGTTCTCTCTAGTATGAGCTGGACGAGAGTTCAAGTTCTTCTTAGGTTGCATATTCAGGAAGCATTGCGGGTGCATTTCTTCAAACTGTGATTGGAGAAGTTTCACATTCAACGCCATCTTAATAGTTAGTTTCTGTATTCTGTCCTTCCTGGTCTTTTGTTCAAGTAGGCTTGTCTACTAATTGAAGTCTGCCAAGCGCTCTTACACTGATAAGCTAAAATACTGTGTTTTCAGTCTCGTTTCACCATTGAACCTCTGTTGGTGGTTTGGCTGCACTGTACTTGTGGCTGCAATCGTATTGTTTACTGTTAGATAGATCTTTCCATCTTGGCTAACACTGTCCCCAAGATGCTTACATTTTCTATCTACTTCAGTTGCTTTCCTCAGTTTAACTCATGGAATTTAAGGTTTCTTGTATCCTTTATCACATAACATCGACGACTCCCGCAGGAGATACACGTTTTTTAATTCAAGGAGAACTTGACAATGAACCTCAATCGAAGGGGGTTCGAATACGTACTTTTTTAATTTTCATTGAAACTTTTTAGCACGTTAAAAATTTTTATCTAACGTTTTTTATCAATCAAAATGATAAGGAGAAAAGTGCATCGTCACGGCTTATACCAACTGTAGTTTAAAAACTCGGCTGATACGGAATGCACTTGTGATTTCAACAAGCTTTATAGGAAATTCTTCTGAATTCTGGCTTTTTTCAGTAGTTGTCAATCAGTATTTTGCAGGGATTAAGCTACATAGAAAATTGCAATAAATAAAATGCGAGTCCTTAAGCATAGTGTATGAATTATGGGAATACCCGATTAAAATATTTGTGCATTTGGAAAATGTTGAGTCTGCACTGTACAAAACATTGGAGATAAAAACACTGATTATGATTAAAGGACCATTTGCAAATCAAATAGTTATTGCTTTATGATTTAATTACAGCTAAAATTGAGATTGCACTGACTTATAAAATCCTGTCAATACAAAACAGCGACTTAACTTGAGGCGGTTTAGTTTTGCGACACAAGGGGATTTAATTTTCTAAAGTAAATGTTAATTTGCGATGATACAATATCTGAACTATTCTTTATCATTTAAAAACAACTGAAAACTAGTTTTTTTCCCTGTTCTGCATTCAAACAAAAGAAATGTCTTCAAAGAAAACAATACAAAACCGCACAATAACTAAACAACAACAAAAACAAAAATCACTGAGCTTATTTTGGATATTTTGTTGGGAATCGGATACAGTAACCGTTTCAGGTTTCAACACCCTCTTCAGTCCGATCCAGCCCAACATAACCCAGCTCAGTGAAAGGGACAAATACACCAAACGGACAAACAATTAAAACAATGACCCCTCAGTTCAAATACATCAAAAAATTTAAGTCAAGAATAATTGAGGGTAAAAACAAATCCACGCTAGCAACTCGCTTAGCTTAGTAAGAATTTGTTATAATAAAATGTTAGTAAGGAAATCAAAATTAACGTGCGGACCAAGTTAAAACTTCAAAGAAAACAATACAAAACCGCACAATAACAAAAATCACTGAAAAAGAAATCTCTGATACCATAAGTGAAAGTATCCCACTCTAAGAGCTCCTTCGTGTCATGTGACTAATGAGACTATGATGAGGTCGGTGGTCAGTCTAAAATAAATAAATGGAAAAAATGCCAGACCACTGCCGAGAATTGAACCCGGCTACTCCAACTCACAGTCAAGTGTCTCTCCACTTGGTTACCAGACCATGCTTGATGCATAACATGAATGTACATGTGCTCTTTAGTAGCATGCTCTGCTCTATGCTACAGTGTTCATGTTGATGGGCCACACTGCGAGTGAAAAAAAAATCAACCAATACAGAAACTATGATGGCCTGAAAAGTGGTCCTCTGAGTCCTCGAAACCTCTTGGGCAATGGTCCATTTGTCGTGATCCGAAAGGTCTTCCTGATTGTGTCGCGATGGTTATAGCACCTTGCTTCTCATATAGTACAGTGGATAGAGGATGTACTTCCCACTTATGTGGCACTCAATGATCAAGCCTCATTCAAAATAACTTGGCTGTCTAAGACACATCAGTTATGTTCTGTGTAACTGCTGCCTTGGACGTTTACCTTCCCTTTATAGCAGATCTTATGGAGACCAGTCTATTATATCTAGGAGGTGCTGGGATATTATTGGCAGGGCAGTGTGTGTGTTTTCAAATTGTTTAACTATTAAGGAAACTTGAAATGAAATCATTAATTAATATTATTAACTAAACATCTTCATTTGCAAGAAAGACTTTTTCATCTTTCTCAAAAGTTTAAAACCTGTAGCAGCATCTTTTTTTCATAATATTAATGTTTTGCATGTAATCTAGAGTCCACAATAACAGCATGTTCAAAAATAAGTTTTTGAGATAAATAGATTGTTGCATGTATTTATTTCCTGTAATGTAAAGATAGTTCAAAAGTGTGTGTACTGGTCTTCAATGGCCAATTTTGTTGCAAAACTGTCTGTGGCTTAACATTTTCCAGTTCAGTTTTACTTCTTTGGCCCCCTTTATTTCAATTTCTGATAAACTGTTATTGTCCTCAAAATGAAAGTTGGCCGGCGGAAGTTTGAACTGCGCAGCCCTTCCGGTAGCTGATCAATTATGTTTTCCTGTCACAATGGACGACGTAGTCTGTTTTCACTGAGAAAGACATGTTGATAACGCCAAATTAAAACTTCTCTCGACTATTTAGCGTTATTTCAATTCCAGTTGCTAACAATAAGTATTTATATAAATAAATAAATATATAATGCTCTTTTGCAAAGTAACAAGCGTTTACCGTAATGGCGGCGTCCTGTCATAAAATCAGACGGAAGTGCCTGACCAGACTAATCGATGATACATGCGCAGATCTCTCAAAAACAGGGCGGCCATCTCTCATTGGGAGGACAGTACAACTAAAGACATGTGCAATTAAAAAAAAAAAACGCAGTGGACAAAAACCTTTATAAAGAAAATTAATTTATGATAATTAAGATTACATGATTTCTTATGTACACTGGATGGATGGCGCATCAAAAGCGTATCAGCCTTACAAAGTTATGTACAGATTCTCTGACTAGAATATTATAAAATATCACTTGCCTCACAGAGGCAATTAGTAAATTTACAAATAAAAGAAAAAGAAACAAAGGCTCCTGAGCTACAGTTCTGGAATCAAATAATTTAAAGAAACAAACATTAGGAAAGGAGGGAACACCAGATGCCATGAGCAGACCATGCTTCTTCTTCACTGTTTGGAATGATTCGATTTCACTAAAAGAAGATAAAAAAAACAAACATTCATTAAATTAATAGAAAAAGAAATTAAACTTTATTTTTTTCTATCTGTAGTCTGGCGCAACAAAGGAATGGATGAACCCAACGGCAAAAAGCTTCAGAAAAATTGTAAGCCTTTCTACGAATCAAACCATTAACCTCCATCCTGCATCTACTAACATCATTCCATATTCTCATTTACAGCATATTTTTTTTTTTTTTAAACATATCTTTATCACCTCCTTAATAATAATCATCTGCTATCATCTTTATTTTTGCAAAGTATTCCATAAACTCTGTACGTACCATAATCTTCCTAAATATACAGGGTGAGTTAAAAAGTCCCTTGTATTTTGGAAATGGAAGGGAAAATGAAATATCTGAGTATCCCAGCAAAGAATGGGTGACGGGGGCTTACATTTCCGGATATTTCCGGAACATGGTCACCATCTTGAATGCAAGTCAAAATTTTCAAATGGGAACAAAATCATGTGACGTATCATTTTTTTCAAGAAAAAAACCACAGAAATTAAATGATGCAATCGTTTTTATGTAACGTTATTCATTTTAGTTTTATGTGTGTTCAAAGTTAGAAATTCATGACAATTACCATAGCAGAAATCCCATGGAAATGCACATTATGGTTGTACAAACTGTGTTCAATGCATTTCCCTTCTTGCTGTACACACGTGAGGCATTGCTGCCAGTCGGCATGAACCTGCACGTGACAAACATATCTGGAGAAATCCCCTCAGACGCGAGCTTTACTGAGGACTCTCAGGAACGACGCTAACACTGTGGTTGGGGTTTCCAGATCAGCAGCCAATCTTGGTCGACCAACTGTACCTGTCTGACGAAATTTGGCTGTTAATTTCCTCACTCCGCTGTGCGTTACGGGTGGACGAATTTCAAACTTTGAACACTAATAAAATTAAAACGAATGATGTTACACAAAAACTGATTGCATCGTTGAATTTCTAGGGGTTTTCTTGTTTGAAATGATACATCACACGACCCTTTCCCATTTGGAAATTTTTGATTTGCGTTTAGGATATTTCCGAACACAGCCACCATCTTAAGTGTAGGCCCCCCTCACCCCATTCTTTACTGGGGTTCTCAAGATATTTCATTTTTCTCTTCCATTTCTGAAATATAAGGCTGCCCCGGGACTTTTGACTCGCCCTGTATTTTTCTTCCTTTCTTCTTTAGATAGTCATTATAATTATTATTTACTGATTCTGTAATATTTTTATTCTATATGTTGTTATAATTTTGTTGACTATGCTAATGGGATTATCTATGGACGTTTCAAAACTTACAATACGTCTATTTACAGATGACATATTTTCTCATGTTCACGTATATTGGATGGTTAAGATAAAAGAGTCAATTTCTATTCCAAGCTTTGCCTGAGAATAAAATGGCAAAATGTATTCTTTTAACTGCTATTGTTTACAAAATAATATCACTAATATTGCTTGAAAAATCAAAATTTTAAATCAATTATACAAAGGATAATCCATTGTTAAAACGTAGAAAAATGTACTCACTTGCCTGCATCCTTTTTGTTGTTTTAGGAATGAATTCTGAAGACTAACAATCTTGTTTATCAGAAAACCGGAGAATTCAGGATAAACAGGACGTCCTCTTCTTTTTTGATCCATCGCAATAACTTATTGATCGTATTAATTGCAGTGGGTTTGGTAACCAAGGGTTCAAAAGTTGCATATAATTCAAATCCAGCTGTAACCTGTAAACATTAATCGTACAGATGTTTAGTTTCACTGAAAAAGTTTTGAAAAGATATCTTTGATGTTGTTGCTATATTTTAAAAACACCTCATTTCATATACCTTTGTTATTACAATACCATTGCCTAAAATCATCACTGTATATCATAGAGCATCGTCCAATACAGCTGTTTAAGTAGCAAATACTAAGCTGCATAGGTATTATTCTGGGTTATTATTCTGGTATTATTCTGAGTTCACCTTACAGCCTTAAGTCCGTAATAAACTTGGAATCAGTAAAACCTGCCTTTTTAACCTTCCCCCTCCCATTGTCTCATATTGTTAAGTATGGAATCTATACCAGTCATTTTTCACATAACATTACAAATTTATGTAAGTAAATTGCTTTTTCTGGAAAAAGATTCTAAGAACAAACCTTTCATTAAACTTAGAATATACAGTGAAATTTGACTTCAGTCTGTCATACTGCAAAAATAGACCATTAAATTTAATGCATTATCAATCAATTATTATCAGTACGGCCAAAGATGAACCTCCCAGAATGCAACGCAGATGATAGATTTTCCTTTCCTGGCCTGTCGGTCACATTCAAATGTAAGAGAAAATGGCGGTCGTTGATTCACATTCAACATTTCGACGAGGAAAAGGTCTCAAAAATCAAGTAGGGAAATTATTCTTAACATTGCTTGTCGATTTCAAGAAGATGTATGTGAGATTTTTGATATTTTCTATTTTTGATAATTGAGATTGATATTTTCTGCGGAGCTTACGGCATTGATACTGGAGAAATTAGTCAATGATAATGTGTTTGCGGGTTCAACTTTCACCGTGACGATAATAGTATTATAACATACAAAAACACAAACCACATTAATTCAAGTCACTCAAATAACTGAACTGTTCATTTTTGAAATTGTTAGAGCTTTTAAAAGAATATTTCATCTGTAGTTATTCATTTTTAATTTCAAAATCAGCACTCAAACTACAAATAGTAATTTGAGTTTACTTCCTGAAGGAACTAATTCATAAGCAGACATGTTTACACAAAGAAGATTTTGACTAAATAAAAAAATTATATTTGTCCTTGAAAAGAATTTAAAGGCAAATTAAGGTCTCACTAATTTGCCGTAATTAATGTGAGCCAGAAGTCACTTTTTTTTCCTATGAGTTTCTGAAGTTACCCTATCAATTATACTGCTCTCAACTGTTCCTTGAAACTAAGGAGAATCTAATCAAACATTATCAATGTAAAATAAATAACAGGCAGAATTCATTTTCACTGATTTCAGAACTCTCGGGAAGTGAATACCAGAAAGGGAGCAGCACAAATCTGGAGAACAATGCAAAATTGTGAAAACAGAGATGATGGCCAATAGGAATGTTAGCTTCACTGCACCTGGCTCTGAGGTTGTAATGCTAAGGATTGAAAATTGCATCTTTATCTGTTGATTTCATTGTCTTTACTTTAGGTTTCTTTTTATATATATATATACAGAGTGATTCATAAAGTACTGGAAAAATAGGCCTATAAAGAACGAACATTGAAATGGGGCTCCAGGGGCTCCTTTGTGTTTGAAATAAACCCAACAGACTCACTACAATTTGTTTTTTTTTTATCCCTCACCCCCACCCCCCCTGGGCTCCTTGTGTTTGAAATAAACCCAATGGAGTCAATACTCCATTTAACTTAGCCTATTCTAATCTCGCTTCCCTTTCCTTGCTCTTCCCAGTTGTGAAGGGTGCTAACTAGACCATTTTTTTTTCGTAGGGGCAGAAAAAAGGCTAAAATGGGGACTCCATCATCCGACTCAGAATCGCAGGTTCAATCCGGAAATCCATGCCCTATTTTACTTTTTTTTACACCGAATTTGACAGAAAAATATTTCGATGTTCGTTCTTTATAGGCCTATTTTTCCAGTACTTTATGAATCACCCTGTATATATTAGCTGCTACCACGTGTAAATAGATTCAATGTATTTATGAAATGTTTTAATTGTCTTTTTTTTTTTTTTCTTATAAGGGGCTGTCCATATATTACGTCATTGATTTTTGCCGATTTTTTATCCCCCCCCCCTACAATCATCCTACCGTCATAATCCAATACCCCCCCCTCTCTCGCAAAATGACGTCATTTTCTAAAAGCTACAAATTTGATGGATTACTTTGACAATTCTTTATTTAATAAAGTAGAACCTTGATTAACCGAAATGGTCGGGACCGGACCTCCGTCGGTAAATCGAAATTCCGGATAAAAGAGAGCACTTATAAATAGCCGTCAGGAAACCGCAAAAAATTTAACACTGGTTTTTAAACATATGTACAAAATAACTAAATGTGATGTTTTTAATTATATTACTATAATTATAAACAATATATCTGCCGTGCCCCCGCCTAGACGAGCCGAATGCAGGAAGGGCACTATCTATCTTTTCTCGAAGCGTTTCATCGTATTTTCGAACCCTCATAGCTTCGGCCTGGATAATACTAGAGAGCTCAAATTTTCAGGATAAGATGCAATTACCATACTAATGAAATACGCTAAGTTTCATTTATCTAGCTTTTATACTTTGGATTTTATTAAGATCTGAAACACGTCGTACCCTTAATGCTTTGACCTAAATAATACTAGAGAGCTCAAATTTTCAGGATAAGATGCAATTAGCAGACTAATGAAATACGCTATGTTTCATTTATACTTTGGATTTTATTAATATCTGAAATACGTCGATTTCGTCCATGATTCACTGACTGACTGACTGACTCATGATCATCAAAACCTCTAAGGTACTTCTTGAAGTCCTATAAAGCTGAAATTTGGTATGCAGGCTAGGTTTAGCACACAAATAACAACAAAAATTAAGAAATCTGTAACTTTCACCCTCTAACCCCTCATAAAGGGGGTTCCGGTTCTTTATTATATAACAATTTCTGATAGGTATATCCCACCCAAAACATTTCATGTAAAATAAGTTGCCAAGACTCACATGCTCATAACGCTTTCACTGTTAAAAAGATATGAGATCTCATGTAGAGCCAAGCCCCTAACTCTACAAGGCCTAACTCTACAAGCCCTAAACTATACAAACCCTATATCTTGGTCAAAAAGTATGGCTTGGCCGTTTCATGGAACTATTTCATCCCACCCAAAACATTTCATGTAAAATACGTTGCCAAGATGCTCGTAACGCTTTCACTGTTAAAAAGTTATCAGATCTCATGTAGAGCCAAGCCCCTCACTCTACAAGGCCTAACTCTAAAAACCCTACTATCTTAGTCAAAAAGTATGCCTTGGCATACTCCATATCCTTTACATAACTCCATGGGATTGTCTGTGCGACAGCCACGAAACGGCCAAGCCATACTTTTTGACCAAGATATAGGGTTTTTAGAGTTAGGGCTTGTAGAGTTAGGCTTTGTAGAGTTAGGGGCTTGGCTCTACATGAGATCTCATATCTTTTTTAACAGTGAAAGCGTTATGAGCATGTGAGTCTTGGCAACTTATTTTACATGAAATATTTTGGGTGGGATGGAATTAGGGTTGCCACCTTACCGGTTTTGACCCAGAGACTCCGGGTTTCAGTGAGTTATCTCCGGGCTCCGGATTTAATTATTATTTCTCCGAGTTGTGAAAGTAAAATTGAATATGTACATATAAATAATAAAATATAAATAAATTTATAAAACAATACTCAAATTTATTATAGTTGAACACGGTACAGCGTTGAAAATTAAAAATTCAGATATTTCCGACATTGCAGAATGTTGTTTGAAATTAAGTCACGTCATGGATCCAAATGTTAAAATTATGTTTAAAGAAAAAGATTTAAAATTAAGGAAAATCCTTAAAACACTAAAAAATTAAAAACACTAAACAACTACTCTTTAATCATTATAATTGTATTTAATCTGTAGGAATGTGAGTTTTGAATTTGTTAATTTATATAAATACATACATTGCATATGTACGCATGTGGTTTTTTTTTTGGGGGGGGGGGGGGTAGTCATCGTTTCCGGGTGAGACTTAGTTCTGAGGTGGCAACCCTAGATGGAATATAGTGGATTTGTTTAACAAATTATCACGTAATGCAAATTGCTCCATATCTTTTTCACAAGCATATACGAAAAATTTATAATCATGTATGAAAGTATTAAGTACTTCCTTTGAATAAGCAGTAAACTTCATTGATTTGAAAAGTTTTGGTTGATACAAAACTTCCTCAAAATCTATTGAACTATTAACAAGATTTTTATATTTTAACCCCTGCATGAATTCCTTCATACATTCAAGTATGAGATTATGTCCCTTGTTGTTAATATTTGGCATTTCAGCATTTTTCTCCATTAATTGAAAATGGTGCATCATGTTCCAAGATGCTGGAATATTTTTCAAATTTAGCTCAATTTTTTTATATGGTAACACCTAACTTTATGTACTGCCCATCTATAGCTATGCTAGCTAAGTGCTCTCTCACATTTTGAGCATCGAAACCAAATTTAAGAAGGGTTTTAAGGATGCATTACATCATTTTCTGCATTTCACCATTTTGGAAATCATTAAATAAACTGCTTCCACAATATGAGCATTGAAGCCTATCATCTATTTTTATAAAACATCTTGCTCATTTAAGAAGCCTGTCAATAGAACGGGGATTCGTCAAGAGTTCTATCTTTTTTTTCATCTGTCAAACCATCTGCAGTTCAACAGCAACAGAACTTTTAGAAGTAGTTTCTTTATACTGTGCCTGGAGATCTAAATAAATAAATATTTTTTTTTCTTAAATTTAAAATTTATGGCTGTATGATAAATGAATCAAGTGTTGCGGAAGAAAACATTGAGTTTTATCAGGCTCAAAAATGAGATCCTCCTTTATTAAATATAGTACCCAGAGTAGTTATATTTATTTTTAAGTAATATAATGAGAAATATAAACTAAATAACTTACTTTTCGTAGTCTTTAAAATCCGTTCAAGAAGTCCATTATTTATGTCATTCAATTATTTTTGCTTTTTTGCAGTCGAATGCTACCTAGTCACTCGGCGATTTGTGAGCTAACTGAGCTAAGTATTAAAACTTATTTTAGGGTCATCTCAGATTAGCAAGTCTGCCGCGCTTACGATAAACGCATCAACTAAGGTTTTTGGCGAAAATGAGTTATGATATATATCTTTGAAATCAGGAAATCGAGATCTACAACTTTCTCAAAGCGAAATTGCATGATTTCGTCATGAACAACTTTCATGTTAGTATGTTTTGTAGTTCCGGAGATACAAGCAAAAGAAAAATAAAAACTTTAAACGTGTTTTTCTTGAAAAGTGTCAAAACCTAGTTAGTGCGTTTATCGTAAGCGTGGCAGAAGTGATGACGTCATTTTTGGCAAGACCCCCCCTCCCCATGCGTCATGTTACCATCATCCAAAAACCAGACTCCCCCCCCCTAATTTTAAATGACGTAATATATGGACAGCCCCTAAGAATCCTAATTATTCTTTATTTGTATATAATTGATTAATCAGAAAAATAACCAAATAATTTTTACCCAGCCAAGCATGGTTTCTTTTGCACCCACATGAAACAGGATTTTCAAAGGACGAGCAGGACTATGAATTCTCTGATGAAGGTACAGATATAAACCAAATAATCTTGCTTGTTCCTCTTGAGTTGTGTAAGGGGCTTCAAGCTTGGGACTTGTATACTGAGCAGTACTTTTCGATTTATACATGAAGTGGCGAAGATCAGGTATTCCCACTTGGCCAATACAATATGTTTCATCCTGAGCTGCCTTTGTGATGGCTTCAATACAATTGTACTTTTTGAGCCTCTGAATGGAAAAAAATACAGATTATACAAAAAAAAATTACATCCAAAGCAAACACTTAAATTTTAAAATAATTTTCAAATCTTTAAATTCTGGCTTATTTTTAAGTGGTGGTTGCTACTCAAGATACATGATTAAAGTTTATCGAGATAACAAAATTAACAATTTATCACAAATATAACTTAATAATATAATAAAATATAACTTAAGCTAGCGTAAAGTCATTATTTCCAACATTTTACATGGAATACTTCACTGAGAAACAATGTCATTAACATCAATTCAAATTACTATTATGTCAGTATATTGTCAGTCAATATGTATAAAGAGCAAAATTCAGAAATATGAAAGACTATTAGTTGTAAAGTGATTTTAACATTTTAATAGATAAAAATGTTAAGAAATGCTGACATCTCTTACAATTTGATTAATGGAAAAATAACAATGCGCATGCTATATCAAAAGAAACTTTAAAGATTTCTGTGACGAAGTTTTTAAGCAAAATACTGGTGGTGGAACTTCTGATATCTGATGAACTGTAGTCTATGCGAGAACTTTCCTGCAATTGCTGAAATCAGTGGTCTTTCAATCACAATAATGGCACAACCTTGGAGTTCTTGAAGAATTTATGAAGCTTTCTACATAGAGATATCATCACAGGATGAGGAAAATGTTGAAAAAGAATTTGACAACTGATCGCTGCAACTGTGTGGCCTTTGAATAATAATTTATCAATTTAATACCGTAATGATTACTAAGTATAAAAATTACCTCCACAATTTTTCTCTTTGATTCAGCAAGAGTGAAAAACATGTCCCTGTCAACGGTGAGTAATAAGAGGCAGGCAGGACAGTCGTCTTCTAAATAGGATACATGACCATGAAGGAAGCCACTAAAAATATAAATAAATAAATTAATAAATAAATAAATGATTTATATCAAGCTCAGCAAAGTTTTTATTTTTATTACAAAAAAATTGTAGTCAGAGCCCCTAAAAGCCATAAAAAAAATATGTTTTAAATTTATTGATTTTTCTCAATTTTAGGGGCCTTTTACTCATGGCAGAATATATTCCTAGAGAAATAACAGTTATGTTTTTCAAAAATTTTCTACAAAGCTACAAATGAAATAGCAACGTTTTTTTAATCCAATCATTTAATTCAGCAATAGGCAAAAAATTTAAGCATTAAAAATAATATTTTAAAGAAATGAGTATGAACTAGCGAAAAGATTTTGTGCTTTATATATGTATAGCTAGATAGATAATATTTACATGTACTTAACACATTGCGGACGGATCACGAGTTTACTCGTGTTTGCTCGCCATCTGTTAAGGATGGGTCACGAGATAATTCGTGTTTTCTATGCGCTGCCTTTAACCCTTTTACTAACAGCCCATTGTAAGCGTGATGTGTGAAGACTGCCAAGGCTCTTTTCAGGAAGTTTGAAATCGGACCACTAAACACAACATTTTTCGGATAACCCCACAGCCAGAAGTCACAAGGATTAAGATCAGGGGGTCTTGACGGCCAGGCTGCTGTTTATAACAAATGCAATGTGTCGTGCGCATGACATGTTTTGTATTTCGCATATTATGACGCTTAAAGCGCCATCTATTTGGAACTATTTTTTTGGAACTATTTTTGGAACTATTTTTTTTTTCTTATGCCATTCCATTTCCCCTTTCTTCGAGTATATTCAGTTCAAATTTCAGGTAATTCTGAGCAGTGGTTCTTTTTTTTACAGCATGTTGAAAGTTGAACTTTAATTATAATCACCATGTATACAAATTAAGACCATTATCATTCGCACTTGTACTACAAGATTAAAAATAGAAGTAGATTGACAATAATAATAATAACTGCATGAATTACAACTGCAAACTTTGATATAATGGAAATGAAAACAAAACTAAAATAATACGTCAGCGATTAATGAAATTTTAACCTTTTTAATACTTTTTAGTGTTTCAGAATTATATTTTTCCCAATTAATTTGACTGAATAATTTATATTTTGTATAATTTTCCAATCTTAGACCAAAATTATTATTCAATTTATTGATTTGAAACATTTTTAACCAATTGTTTCTAGCTATTTTTTCTTTATTTTGATTATTTTATTCCCTATTGACATTCTAAATTGCAAATTAGTATTTCATAATATGACATAAGGGTTTATATTGAAACACTGAAAGTTTAAAATAAATATTATAAAAAGTTAAAGGAAATGTAAGATCATTTATAGTTGACTGCAAAAAAAATTGCCTGCCCTGGAAAATATCCGGCCACTGAGGTAAGTCGAAAAAAAAATATCCTGTTTCTTAGGTGTTAAGTAACAACTGTTTACTTAGAATGTATGAAATTACATAAAGCAAAAAATAATAAACTTTGAATATTCTTAGAAATGCTGCCAAAACCCTTCAACTTCAAAAAAGTCCATCAAAGATGCCCTCTAGTATGAAAAAAAAAAAACCTTATCATCCCTGTTCCCTAGGAATATAGAGAAGATTTTATATCTTTAAAGAAGAACAATTTAACCACTACAAAACCCAAAAAAATGCACCAATTGAATGGTTCAAAAGTTCTAAGCAATAATTTGTGTTAACTGTTGAGCAATAATGAAAAGATGCAGTGAAATTACGTTTCACTTTTGGTTGTCTAATTCATGCAATCCCCGTGAGCTTTTAAGTTTGTTTTCTTCACTGTTTGAATTCCGAAGGTAGTCGAGTGATGAGTGGGTCATTCTCAAATTAAGTGCCAATATCTTGAAGCTGGCAAGAGTTTAAAAAATATTTTCAAATTTACATCAAAAACACATGACCAACAAAAACTGCATTTCAACTCTCCTTTCTCAATAGAAGGATGTTATAATATGAATTTTGTATGATTTACGCCTCGAATTAGATTTAAAAATGTCTGAAAATCTCAACTGTATTACCTGCTCTTAAGACTAAATCACCCCTTCACCTGCAACTGTTATGGTATTTTCAATTCGTGAAAAGCTGTCCTAGGCGTGACCGAACTTGTCAGGACAAGAACCGTTTCGATATTATTTACCAATTTTACAGTATTTCATGTTTTTTATAAACTGTGTTACCAACTCAGAAGGTTATCGACTAATTTTCTTTCTAAGTTGTTGTCCAAATGATTTGAATCGTGACCAGGCTTGAGAGTTAGTCTACTTCTATCTCTGCTGATACTTGGTCATAAATTTAGAAACATGTTTCAAATACTAAGTGAGATATTTTAAGTCTGACTTATGTAACACTAATGAGAATGGCTAATACAAATGAGGTTTGAGGGAAGTAAACATATTTTAATATGAAAAATAATATGAAAATACAACTTATTTTTTTTCATTTAATTCATCAATTTTTTGTGGAAACACGGTAAACAGTTTTACTGTTAAAGTTTTCAACTTTTGGAGTATTATAATATTTTAACGTGTGTTAAAATATAGTCTTTTAAAAGTTTTAAAAAATGTAGTAGGTTGAGAATGGGTTAGCTGTCAAAGAACCTGAAATATCCTGGAGATATGTAATGTATTTTTAGAATTTTAAATTTGATTGTGTTTTTTTCAAACTTTTAAAAACTTTTGGTGTATATAGAATTTTTAAAATATTTCCAAATGGTTCTGATGACCTATCGGACTCATCGACTACAAATCTTTTATAACTGTCATTTACACTCTTTAGTCCAATGAGTTGCACTTTGTCCTCACCATCTACAGCTTCAATGACGCACACATATCGGTACCAGACCTTTTTCCGCCCCCCTCGCTCAAATTTTGTGAGCACAACCAACCCAGGTTTAAATTCATCATTTTGATCTCAAGTTCTTCAAAGCACTCCTCCTGGGATTCAGTCTCTGAGGGGTTTTCTTCATGTTCTCGTTGAGAAGGACTGATCTCAGTTTCAGTCGCAGTGTTGTCATCAGTAGTTGTGTGTACACATTGCTAGCGCTAAAGCGTTTCTTCGGTGCAGGGTCATCCAAAAGAAGGTTTGCTGATTTCATTGCAAAAATACAAGAACAGTGATCACTCAATGTGTTTTTGTCACAAAAACATGACAACCCCCGGTACTTTAATTTGCCACTTGTGGAAGTGGCAAGTTGGTGAATAGCGGAGATTCCCTTGATAGGGACAAGATCTCCTGGGATTTTGTCCCTGGCTTGTTTGATGTCTGCTTCTGAGACATACAATAGTTGGACGTTAGTTTTTCCTTTGAGAGTGACAAAAAGACACATTGCGTCCGGAATGTCCTTGTTGAATTTCACTTGGCTATCCGCTAATTGTTTTATTACAGCTCCCACTCCATCAGCCACCCCCTTTTGCTTTTCTGTGTTTGACATTCTTTGTTTTTTCGGAGCCATTGTGTTTTCTGCTGGAAAATATAAAATAATAACTATTATTTCCACAGTTTGTTGTTCATTCCTCATTGGTTTTACTCTATTCTCATTTGCGTTACTTCAGCTTGGTAATGCAGGTGATAGGTAACACAGTTGAGTTTTCCCGCCGTTCGGTCTGTTGCAGTTAGTTTAGGTTGTTATTCGCGGCAGTTTTTCTCTCTCTATGAGGTTGATAAGTGACGACGCTAATGTGCCAACAACCTATTTTTTAATGTGCAAAGTAATTCATCTAAAAATAGCATAACAAAGTATAGAATATCTAACATTTCTTACCTTACTTGCGAAATAATCTGTTTCAGGAGGCGTTCAGTTGATCGTAGCCGCAATTGTTAACATGGCAGAAGACACGACAAAGACCAGCGGAAATAATAGTAGCGACATCTATTTTCAATTCGCGTGGTAAAATTTGAATTTCAGGCCACAACTTTAAAAGTAACGCAAATGAGAAAATCTACGGGACGATTGAAAAAAATTAATTTCCAAATTCATAATAAAGGGATTTATTTAAATTAAATTTATTTGAAAAAGTGCACATCCATACTGCTTATGGTGAATATTTGTTTTAATTGTCATTTTAAATAACGCGTTTTTGCTAGTTCAGAAAGCCCACAATGTGGCGAGGGACATGCCATTTGATTACAAAATTTTTGTCTTTATTGAAATTTATAGACAATTACATCTACTTCACAAATATGTTAAGGGATATTCTATTTTAAAATTTATTATATTTCTCTTGGCCTGAAACGAATCACAACTAAAATACATTTGGTTCGTTTTATGTTTAATCATACGGGCGGGACACCGAATTGGCACTTAATTTGAGAATGACCCGAGTATGCGGCCATAAACAATCCCTGCTACACCTTCCACCAAATGGTGAAAACTGCTTTTAAATTAGTTTAGTAGTTTTAAATTTTAAGGGATCAAACAGTTTTGTTTTATAATAATAATAGTAATAATATACAGCATTTACCACACACTTTTTTGAGTCATACGTGGGGTTGTTTTTTTTTTCACTCCCAGAAAACATGTGTACTATAACTTCATCTCAATTGCACTGACATTCAATTCTGTAATTCTGTGAGATCACGTCTAACTCCTATTTGTCAAGATGAAGGAAAGCATACAATCAATCTCGCATCACTCGCCAACTAAATTCATTCCCACTTCAAACACTTGAGTCTTTTTTACAAGAGTATCCATACGTTTCATACATCCTTGACTTACACTTTCTTCAGCCTAAACATCAGGATTTCAAACTTTTTATTTACCCCCACTGCAGCACAACATATTATTTTTGTTTCTGTAAATAACTCGTTTCTAATGGGTAGTATTGGTATCACTGTAGGAACATTTACTGAAAATGAAGAGTTTGTGGGCCTTCGTGATAATGATTTCCAAAGTAAGACACTAAAGGTCTCTTCTCTTTAACCTTCATTATGTAAATCACAGAAAAAATTCATTTTCA
>JAFIDM010008419.1:49680085-49794459 GCA_023159025.1 Thereuonema tuberculata | reverse complement strand
TTTTATAGTTTTTTATGGTTGTGTGTATATTTATATATATTTTGATAATTATATTTTATTTCGCATGTTGAATATCTATTCTTAATAATAGAAATCATACAATCCATACAGGTACAGGGTGTCTACAAAATCTAAATAAAATTCCCTGATTTCACGATTTCTTTTAAAATTCCCTGATCATAAGAGAAAAATTCCATGATTTTAACTACTTGGTAAATATTTACTATTTTCTGTATATATACTAAAAGAATAAGCAAAAAATTCTATTCTACTGAGAAAGCAATACAGGCATTCTGAAATAAATTCAAATTGTACATATTGACATTTCATGAATGATATAAAAGTATATTTTAATGAGCTTTTACAAAATATGCTGCATGTTCAATATCTATTGCAACATACTATGTTTGATTGGTTTATTACTATAAAAACAGTACTTATGAAATACTTAAAAAAAAAGTATTTTACTATATTATTTATATTAATTTATTATTATTATTTTAGTTTATTTTATTTTCTTTCCGGAGGGAAAGAGGAGATCGACGTGACGCATGACCTTGAATGCTCCTATAAGATAGGCGCTCACGCTTGGTAAAATATCATAAATTTCCCTGATTTTAAGTAATTGAAAAATTCCCTGATAATTCCCTGATTTTTTCCAGAATAACAAATTCCCTGACAATTCCCGGTTTTCCCTGATTTCCCGGTTCTGTAGACACCCTGATGTACAATAAATGTAGTAGGATTGGTTAGACTACTATGCAGAAAAAAACTGCATCTAGAGGTAGCCTAATTGAATTTTTAAGTGTCAACCATATTTCCCAGCTTTCAAATATTAAAAAAAAATGGAATGTTATAGCTTCAAGCTGTGACAAAACAATGACAATGAAAGCAGAATTGAGAACATTCAAGAGCCTTCCTGTATTCGGCCAGCATATCAATGGTTGCAAGAGCAGTCTAGGTCAACAGTTGGGAAATGTGGTCAATAGATGTTGCGAATGCTTGTCCAATCAGAAAACTGTAAGCACCATATTCCTTTCCTGCAGCATACAGAACTCCAACACCTAGAGCACTGCAGAAACCAGTGGAGAAGAGGTCACGGGTCTCCTTAGGGATTCTGAATTTCAGAAAACTTTTAGAAAGTGCCTAATTTTTTTCCAGCACCCTGAACATCAAAGTTGCATACTTAGACAGTTTAAGTAAAGTACGTAATTGGGAAATCTTTGCGAAAGCCATCTTGCTATCCTTGGAATTTTGAATCGGAGGCAACACTGATGGGCAGACACATATCAATTTTAAGAGCTGCAGGAAAGGAATGTAGTGCTTACAGTTTTCTGATTGGACCAGCATTCGCAACATCCCTTGGCCGTATTTCCCAACTGTTGACCCAGACTGCTCTAGCAAGAATTGAAAACAGTTCAACTATAAGCTAATTCTATGAAAGTACAATCTTCAAGATTAAAAGAACATTTCTATTACATTTCCATGATCTAAAAATCCTTATTACATTGGGATAAATAGATAAATCAATTTTGGCAATGTGCTTACTTTTAATTTATTGCAATTCTGAACAATACTTTGACTAATGTTGTCACGTATGTTACTGGGAAGAGGCAGACAACGTACGGCTCCTAGCAGGAAACTGGGTTCGTGTTCCATCAGGTCCAACATATTATCCAAAAACTTTTCAGCACCAGACAGCAATCGCCGTAAATCATAATTGCGCCTCTGTTCAAAAATTTTTGTCAACTGGGTAAAAGTCAGTAAACTAAGGATTTGGTTGTAAAGATACGTCAACTGTACAGTCAACTGTGAGGAAGATTCAGGTCCCTAAAGAAGGAAAGAAAAAAAAGATCAATAATGAAAATGCACCCTTTTTTTATTATTAAAAAAACATGCTCTAAATTTTACTATAAATTATTAATGAAATTGTGAACTATAAGCAGTTCCACCAAATGAAACTGAATTAAAATAAACACACCCACAGATAAAGTGCTGCAATTGTAAAGCTGTGTAATTATTTCTACACAACTGCATTTCTTTAAATAAATTGGTAGCAGATCAAAGTAATACAGTCCAACCTGTCTATATCGAGAACCTCTGTATCTCGAAATTTCTGAAATTCTCTACATTTACAATCTAAATTTAATGTATTTTCCTTGTTTATTTCGAAAAAATTTCCTTCAAAACCTCTGTATCTCAAATTTCGGATAGTGTAAATTACAAAAATCGATGCCCAAAGACCACTCTTCTTCAACAACAGGTGTGTATGTGTGTGTGGGGGGGGGGGATGTTTCTTGGAATTCCGGAATTCAGAAACAAAGAAAGTTAGACATCAAAAGTCATTGAAAGACTATTTTTATTGTTAAAGGTACGTATGTATGTTAAAAAATGTTATGGATTTATGTATAATTAATCTGCGATCATACTACTGTATTTTTCTACAACAAAAGCAATTAAAACATTTTTTAATTGACCCCATTTAAAACCTCTATAATTCAAAACCTCTTTATCTCGAATTTTTTTCCTTTCCCTTGAGATTCGAGATAGACAGGTTCGACTGTATATAATAGCAAAGCGATGGCAGTAATAATAATTATATAAAATAATTATGATTTTTTTTCCCTTTCCTTGTAAATACTTTTGGGAACATAATATTAAAACTTATAAAGTCAAAATTTTGTGGGATTTTAAAACAAACTGATTGACATCTGGATCAGAATGTCGGACATTACTATTATTCAGAAAAAAAAAAAAATGGTTCTTTGATGTAGCAATTCCTGGCAACAAAGAGATTATTGAGAAAACAAAACAAGAAAAGCTCAAAGTATCAAGATTTGGAAATTAAAATTGAACACTTATGGCATAAAAAGATACAGAAGTGCCAATGCTAATTGAGCAATCCCAAACGGCTTACAGAATTATTTAAATCAACCACACCTTTCTGATTCAACCTTTTCAACTGTAAAAAATCGTTTCACAATTATTTGGTCAATTCTTGGGTGCTAGATGAAACCAGACTAATCAATGATACAGAAAAATTAAGGCTATGCACAATGTTGATGACAACAACTATAATAATAATAATAATTATAATAATGCAGGATAACATTTTCTCGTCCAATCGCATATAAAATATAAACTAAGATTAAGTGAATAATTTCACAACTGCTCTGTTCTCACTTTAAAAAGACAAGTGGGAGTAAATAATAATGCAACATGCAAGTGGATTGTTTAGAATAACCCACAGAAATCCCTGCTTTAAAGTCTCCGAAACAGAATTTACTGTATTGGACTAATCATTATCAGAGGTAAAACATTCCTATGAGAAGAAAACAAGAATTCAATGGGACCAAAATTTAAAAAAACGCTATCTGTCAAAGAAAAAAAAAAGGCAAAATTTAAAAAACACAGGGAGGCTTTACATGCATGTATTGAAATAGAGAGAAAGTGAAAATAAATAAAACGCACTTACTTACAAAATGTTGAGGAGAGAATTATAAACGTGGTAATAAACCGACAGTTTCGGAATACTGCCCATATTCCTTCATCAGGGATGGCACAAACATATAAGACATTAAAACGACATTTAAGACGACACAAGGTGGGAAGGCATGGTGAAAGTGAGGGAAGTGAGTATGTTTGTGCCGTCCATGATGAAGGAATGTGCGCAGTATTCCGAAACTGTCGGTTTATTACCACGCTTATAATTCTCTCCTCAACATTTTGTAAGTAAGTGCGTTTTATTTTTTTTCAATTTCTCTTTAAAAAACACAGACTCAAACAGTAGGTACAATGTATCAAAGTTGAAATAGTTTCCAAAACTGGGCCTATAACAGTTATATGCTTCTAGATAATCAAAAACTGAAAGAATTAATATTGATAAAGTGTAAAGTATTTCTTTTTTCACATATTTTGTGTTATACCAAATGCTAATCTTTACTTCTAATCAATTTACCTGTGAAACAGCTACCAGTGTGATAGGGCCACGAATTAAAAACACAAACTTGTGGCTTCCGGCTGTAATGTTTCTGATTGCATCTTTATTATCCTGAACAAAGGATACCAAGGCCTGCATTACACCCATCAGAGTAACCAGCTTGTCTTCATTACCAAACCTGTAAGCAAAAACATTGTCATCCTTATAAAATGAAAATCATTTGAGAGGATTATTATTTAGAACAACATTACAGAATATTAGCCACAGATATGTTATCAATTTTGCATTGGAAATATAAACTTCAGAAATAAAGCAAATCAACTTATTGATAGCATAAATAACAGAAAGTACTCTTCACAAAGTGACCTCAAGCTAACATTTAGAACAAAGTTAGTATATGTACATTTATATACAGAGGTTGCTTGGAAGTAATGCTTCTTATTTTTTCTATTTCTTGAATGTTATTTCAGCTGTGTGTTTGTTATTATTTTCTCAGAAAGTCACCTATGTATTCTATACAATTTTACCAGAGCTCAACAAATCTCTGTATGCTTGTTCTGTGAAAGCCACATCAGCCTGAGTGAGCCACAACGATAGTGCCACTGTAGGGAAATCGTTGCCCTCTAATCCACCTTTCAAAAAAACCAAATAGATGAATGTACAATGGAGCAACTACAGGACTAAGTAATGCTTGTGCTAAGTCAATCCATCCACAATTTGTTGTGCACTTTCTTGTCAAGATGCCAGAAAAGGGTCTTTTAATGTTGAAGAACATGTTTTTCTTTTTTCTTTTTCTATAGTTAAACTTGTATAATTGGATTTCTTCTATATCTCAACATATTAAGACGCCATTATTATATGGCTTTGTTCCAGGAAGTCCACAAGAATTACCTGCTTTTGGTCGCAGAAAATACTGTATGCAGGGTGTTTCGGAAATAGTAGACAAAGCAAAGAGATATGTTTTCCAAAGATCATTCTGAGTCGAAAATGTTCTTTGACATTTTGTTGTACGGGCCTTAGTTTTAGAGTTGTAATGTTTCTGATTGCATCTTTATTATCCTGAATAAAAGCTACATTCTTATAAAATGCCTGCATCCTTATAAAATGAAAATCATTTGAGAGGATTACTATTTAAAACAACAATTACGAAATGAATGCTTTGGGAATGGTCCATAATCAAAGAAAGCTCAGTTCACATTAAAGTGTAAGTAAATAAGGTAAAGGTTTATTACAAAAAGCAATCTGGATAACAAATGTTATGTCTGAAACCAGGTATAATAATTTAAGAAAATGCTGAAAATGGCCAGAACTTTGCTTTGTTTGATTAGGTATCATTCCCAAAGCATTCATTTCCTAACTCTTAAACTACGGCCCAAACAACAAAATGTCGTAGAACATTTTCAACTGAAAATGACCTTTGGAACCTGTATCTCTTCGCTTTGTGTTCCATTTGCGGAACATCCAAAATTACTTTTCCAGAAGATTGTTTGGTCTTAAACAATTTTCTTTGTGGAAGAAAGTTTGTGCTGCAATTCTGAGACTGCAGCTTGATTTAGCCTTTGAGGTGATGAATCAAGTCTCATACAGTGCAAAAGATTCTAATAACAGGCTTCCCATCTCCACTTCCTGTGATCATCTATTAAGAATGCATTGGAATCCATCTGGCACAAATTTTTCTCAGCATTCTTTCTAGGGCACTGAAGCATATTCCTACAGATAAACACAATCCCTCAGTTGTTATAAATCAGCTAATTCACTTTCTCCTCCTCTTTGTTCATCACCACAGTGCAAAAGTGACTTTGAACGTTGCTAGTCTTTCAAAGCAGTCCCCACATCGCTCAAAGGCCTAACCTAACACTGTACAGGGCTAACAACTGTTTGTTCTCAATAAAAGTTCTTCAAATGCTAATGAATTTCAGTGGTCTCAAGATTCATTACAGTTACTGTATATCCTAAAATTTCTTAGTACACCAAATCCAAATTACTGTACATTCATTCTATCCAGATACCATACGGAATAGGAACATATGTTCATATGACCGATTCGCTTGACTCCCATAATACTGTCTTTCCTTCTGGGATACCCTGTATAAAGACTATATCCATACATAAAGAGGTGATACACGACACTTCCAGATCGCAGTTGGCTTTGCCAAAAATCTACAATCTGAGAGAATGTGACCAGCCAATTGATCTTAAGAGAGAGCCAACCCAAAACCACTGTCTACTAAAAAACAGAGGCCCAAATAGTTAGTTGCTACTGACAGCAAAGATCAAACTTACAAGCAGCAATCCCAGAAATATAAGATTCTCCTTTCCACATCAAATGCAAGGGTAGGCATTCAGAACGAATGATAGCTAACCTACATTAAAAGAACCCTATGGATGATCATACAGATATCCACATCAAAGAGACTTCGTACGTTGAAACATAGAAGGATTTTTGGTTAAGACAAGAATACGCACTTGGCATATTCTCACCTAGATCATCTTCTTCCTGACTAATAAAGTCAAACACTGCTTAAGTGAATCCACTCAGAAAGTGAATCATCTCTAGCTTCTAAACAATGTGAAATCAGACAGAAAATCAACAATGACAAGTGCACTAGAGTGAGGCAAAGGTAGAGGAAACCCTTTTTATTTTTTTCAACAGTTTATAAGAATAAACCGTCCTACAGATCTTGCAAGACATTAATCCTAGGCAATAAAACAGCTGACAAGTAATTGTAAGAATCATTTTGCGGGAGCAGAATAGAGCAGTCGAAAACAGACTGAGTTTCAATTCAGCCACATGCATACTTTTCTACTTCATTTTTTATTCTCCATTTCAAATTGTTTGGAAGATTTCCAATGATTACATCATAAAGCAATTTTCGACAATGTTTTAAACATAATTTACTTACCTGGTATAAATAGGTTTTCCAGCTTCACTTAGAATAAACACATGTTTTTTACACCTCCGCCACTCTACACCCTGAACATCGTCTAAATCTTCCGAGGTAACTGACGCTTCTTCTTTATAAGAAGACAATGAAACTTCATCTTCAGTTTCTGTGCTAATACTAAGCTTCTCCAGATCTTCGGGGACTGTTTGTACTGCTATCTTCTACAATAAAGAAAGTGTTTTATTTTTAAAGACAGTCTAAATTTAATACTTGAAATATAACTACAAACACAACTTTACTTTTTTCAGTAAATTACCTTTCGTTCTAGACTCTTGCACCAACTTGCAATAAAAGGATTAATTATGTTTTCTAAATATAAAAATATTGAGAAAATTTTAAAAATACTAATTACATCTTTAAATCTAGAATTCGGAATACTTGTATACCCACAGAATGTCACCCAACTTCATAGAGCATACACATTTCTTGATATTTTTTCAGCAATGTTTATATAGGAAAAATTTATATTTAGATCTCAAAAACTCAGTAGAGTAATTTTAACAAAACAATTTGGGAGAAACGTTTGGGCTTCCTTACAAATGCAATGGTAAAATGTCAGTATCATGTGTAGATATTTTGGAAAGTGTACAGAATGTCAACTGATGGGCTTTGCATCATGGACGTGAAACTGTGAGAGCAACTGTTATCAGCCATTTTAACAGTTTGCTGATCAGGAAGCACTGATTTATCATTTTACACCTTAGCTTGATAGTTTGTTACTTATATGTTAAGGGTTTATTGCATTTTAGTCAAGTTTACAGAAATTGATTAGGGCTTTGGGTTGGGGACATAACGCATTATCATTACCCCCCATTTACAATAATAAGAAATAAAGACTAGCATTTCAGTGCAGAACACCTGATTTGCTGCAACGAATTAACGACTGTTAAGCAGGAGATACCAGTAGTTGGTAGAAATAATTTAATATGAATTAAGTATTTTAAGAAATAACAAATTTATGCTTCCCAAATCTGAAACTTTAGTACAAGTGAGATTTCCAATTTGATTTCAAACGGATAATGATGTCATCACAATTATGCAGGAGAAAATCACAGTCAATGTTATAGTGTTAACACCACCACCACCCAAAAAAAAATCAATCATACATTTCTCATTTGTGAAAAATAAATTACAATTTTTTACAATGTATTAAAATGACCCAGTGTCATCCTTTCTTATTTTCTTTATACTCCTGAACTAGTAGCAAGATTTAAAGAATACTCAATTATTTTTTCTTTGCAAATGTACAAAGAGCAGTACAAATAGTGGATTCACAGGGTATTCTGGGGTTTTCAAGGAATAATTTTTTTTTTTTTTTTTTTTTTTTTTTTTTAAGGATTTTTTTAAATTTTGAATGAGATGGCTTAACCATGCTTGTATGAAATTAATAAGAGAAATTTAAAATAAAACACACTTACTTGGTAATGTAAAATAAATAAACAGGATTAAAAGGATGGGAATAATCCGACAGTTTCGGAATACTTGCATTATTCCATCTTCAGAGACAGCACAAACATTTAGGACATGC
The DNA here is from genome assembly GCA_023159025.1 of Thereuonema tuberculata. Classification (NCBI taxonomy): domain Eukaryota; kingdom Metazoa; phylum Arthropoda; class Chilopoda; order Scutigeromorpha; family Scutigeridae; genus Thereuonema; species Thereuonema tuberculata. The sequence continues at coordinate 49,786,046 of JAFIDM010008419.1, read as the reverse complement.
CTTCCCTAAAGACGGAATATGCATAATATTCTGAAACTGTCAGATTATTCCAATCCTCTTAATCCTGTTTATTTTACATTATCAAGTAAGTGCATTCTATTTTCAATTTCTCTCCTTGATCAGTTATTTTTTTTTTTTTTTAATTTTATGTTATTTAGTAATTTAACAATTAATCTATAGAACTATTACTATTCAAAAGTTACTTCATTCTTGAATTTAAAATAACAACATCTTACTATTGTTGAAATTCACAGAGAATTTTTTTTTTGCTGAACAATAACAACCATCTAACCCCTCCCATTCCTAAATCCTGAGTACGCCTACGGATGAACATTACATTTAAAATAATGTGTTTTGGGAGAAAGCTCAATCTGTAACCTTATGACATACCTATATTTAAACAAGATTATCATTACATTTTATAATGTAGAGAGGTCTTTCCCTAATTCAAAAACATACTTATAGACAGAATTTAATTTTACACCAGCAAATATTGAATAATTACTGGTTGTGATATCCATATAGATCTTTGTGATTTTCAATTGTTGAAATAAATTGGTTAAATTAAGTTTGTCAAATAAAGAAATTGTTATCATGTACATTTTTTTAATGTTATATTTACTAGTTTGTGTTTATCGCAGACAAAGTTTAAACTGTTAAATAAAAGCCTTTCTTAAAACTTAGCCTTTTCTATGCCTTGATATATTTTTATTAGTGACTTATCTCATTTTAAGTGCTTACTTAAATTTCTTTTCTGAACAGTTTTAAGGCTCTATTTTTCCTTCTAAAATTTTAAGTTTTTTTTTAATGTCTTTACATCCGAGCTCTAATCAAAAAGGCAGAGATCCATGTTTGTGAGAACATATCTACTTATAACAGGAATGATGAATTAAAATAAATTGGAAAAAAACAAACAAACAAAACAAAGAATTAATATTAAATTAGACAACTTTTTTGAAGTGAATATTAAAAAACAACAACAAAAACAATGTGATTAATTTTAAATTGTGTAATTATATATAGTGTGTTAATTAATGCTTCTCTATTGTTATATTTAAAAAATATACGTGATCAAAGAGGAGAGGCTTCATATTCAATAAATTTCTTGAATTAAATTAACTTGGTAAGGTTCTCTGTATGGTACACATATATATTTAATAATATAAAAAGTCTCCAATTTATGATTTTCCGATGGTGCGAAACTGATACACATTCAGTAGAAACCATACTTCAAAGGAGAATACCCAAGGCCCATAGGCTTGCCCCCACCCACTTCTAGCCATGGGGGGATTACAAAATTTACAGCAATTAATACCCTTATCAATAGATATTTATAGCCGAAAAAACGAACCGATTCGACCACGTACTCTAGGAGATATTTTAACATGGGCTCCTATGGGAAAAACTAATTTTTCCCCTCCCCTCCTAAGGAGACAAAAAACGACAGAAATTTGATTACTGGGATTTATAGCCCTACCCAAGAGCTATCGAATGACACCTATCTTAAGTGGAGGAAAGTGTGGGAAAATAAAGATTTGAGTAAAAAACGAAGGGTCAAACCGGAAGTGGCCGTTTTTTGGCTTCTAGGCTTGCCCTAACCCACTTCTAGCCTTGCGGGGATTACAAAAGTACAGCAATTAATACCCTTATCAATAGCTACTTATATCTGAAAAAACGAACCGATTTGACCACATACACAAGGAGATATTTTAACTTGGGGCCCTATAGGAAAAACTGGTTTTTCCCCTCCCCTCCTAAGAAGGCAAAAGCCGACCAGAATTTGATTACTGGAATTTATAGCCCTATCTAAGAGCAATCGAATGACACCTATCTTAAGTGAAGGAAAGTGCGGGAAAAAAAGATATGAGTAAAAACGAAGAAGGGTCAAACCGGAAGTGGCCATTGTTTGCCTTCATATGAAGGATTATCCTGTTAGCTGTGCATCCCTAAGAAAAACTCTGGCTAAATATCTATAACTAAGCAGCTATAGCACGTCGAAAACGACGAATCAATAATAAAATAATAATTATATTTATTATTATATTAGGAAAGGGTTCTCTTGTGGGTAGGTCAAAGGAAAGGGGGCTTGGTCACAATAATTAAATAGTCACAAAAGTATCACTTTACAGATATCTTCACACTGTTGAAGTATTCAATGATCTGAAATAAAACTGAAAAAACAAACGATTAATAACATCAATAGGTTGCATTGTTGGCGTTCGTAATGTTATTATCTGATAGTGTCAGGACGTAGCGTTCGCGTCTGTTTCCACAGTCGTTATCTCATTGGACGAACAATTAGTGCATATACGAGCTTCCGTTAGCTATTTTGTATAATCCTTATAGTGTTCTTGTCTTAGATTAATATTCCTCTATCCCTCTATCTTTGAACTTGTTTTTTTTTTTTTGTATCTTGAATCGGGACGGGCGGGGGGGGCCCTTTCGTCTGGACGACCTGACAACAGGTGTACTGTTCTACTGCATTGTTTTTACATCGCTATATTTATTTTTTTTTTCACTTTAAAAAGAGACAAAAGAGAATAGAGAAAAGTCCTATATCAAATATACCGGGTTGCCTCTAGATGCACAGCTAACAGGTTAATCCTTCATATGAAGGCAAACAATAGCCACTTCTGGTTTGACCCTTCTTCGTTTTTACTCATATCTTTTTTTCCCGCACATTCCTTCACTTAAGATAGGTGTCATTCGATTGCTCTTAGGTAGGGCTATAAATCACAGTAATCAAATTCTGGCCGTCTTTTGCCTCCTTAGGAGGGGAGGGGAAAAACCAGTTTTTTACCCATGTTAAAATATCTCCTAGTGTATGTGGTCAAATCGGTTCGTTTTTTCAGATATAAGTAGCTATTGATAAGGGTATTAATTGCTGTACTTTTGTAATCCCCGCAAGACTAGAAGTGGGTTAGGGCAAGCCTAGAAGCCAAAAAACGGCGACTTCCGGTTTGACCCTTCTTCGTTTTTTACTCAAATCTTTATTTTCCCGCACTTTCCTCCACTTAAGATAGGTGTCATTCAATAGCTCTTGGGTAGGGCTATAAATCCCAGTAATCAAATTTCTGCCGTTTTTTTGTCTCCTTAGGAGGGGAGGGGAAAAATTAGTTTTTCCCATAGGACCCCATGTTAAAATATCTCGTAGAGTACGTGGTCGAATCGGTTCGTTTTTTCGGCTATAAATATCTATTGATAAGGGTATTAATTGCTGTAAATTTTGTAATCCCGCCATGGCTAGAAGTGGGTGGGGGCAAACGCCTATATGTCGTGGGTATTCTCCTTTGAATTTTCCTGGCTAGTGATCTGCTGTATCGTGATGTTGAGCAGTGGCAGCAGGCCGCAGCTCCCAGTTAGCCATAAAATATCATGAGGGTAAACAACCGAGTCTTCAGTGTACTTTGTTCCCAGCATGTTTTGGATAGTGTGTTCTGTGTTTTCACATTCCACCGTGTCTATAATACAACCCTCTCTGTCTCCTGCTTCTGGATTTGCCCTACCGTGGTTAATGTAAGTGTTTGGAGTAAGTTTAAGGAAGGCTAGGTTAAGCTGTGATGTTCCGTAAATTAGATATATTTGACATACCATGGGTTTAGTAGGACATAACCCCATTGTAAATATCTCTATAATAAATAAAATATATAAAGTTGAGGCTCACAAAATGTCTAAAATGCAAATTTTAACTTTAGACTAAAATGCATTTGAAATCAATTGTTGGCATCTCGAGTACAGATATACCAAAAGCAAATAGAGATGGTATGGTAGAGATAAAGACTATAGGAGTTGCATTAAAGCAAATTGTATAAATACATAAACAGTGCAGGCATACAAATAGTGTCAGGACTATAAAAAAAAAAAAAAAAAAAAAAGTGTTTAAATTCAGAAAACTATAAGACCAATAAATACAACATTGTTATTCTTTTGAATATTTGATCAAATCCTACCAAATGTGCAAAAACTATATAAAGTGAAGTATTCTTCCTAGAATACATGACAAGATACACTAAAATAGTATCCATGTTCTCATGCAGTTGAAATTTTTTAAAACGAAATTAAGACTAAGCAGCACAAATCACTGAAACTCAACTATAAGGACTGCAATGACAACTGAACTCAACTGTTTATTTTCGGGAGAGCATAGATTTAAATAGACATTGTATGTACAATGGCTGCTATTGGTGGTGTGCTTTACAATTCATTGGGAGATTTAAAAGACATATGATTTATAACTGATTTTAACTGTAGAATTTGAATTAAAGGGAATTATGGGAGCACACCAACGGTAACAATTTAAAAATAAACAAACAGAATTTGACCGTTAACGGAAAAAATTTAAAATGTACAGTAGATTGCATAGTGATTGACCAGAACAGTAAAATTTAAGATAAATAGGATAAAATAGAATGGAATAAATAAAACTATGATACACTATAAAAAATCATCACAATATCCAAAGATTCAAAATAGATTGATCACTTTTCCTTCAAATTCAAAAAGTTCCTATTAACATATCCTGGTTTTTTTGCCTTCTCGTTTGGTTCATCAGAGAATTCAATTTATCAGGAAGTGTTTCATCATAAAGGTGGCAAGGCTGTAACTATAAGAATTTTTATTTTTTTTAATTATCTTGCTGACGTAGAGTTAGTATTATATTTTCAAGTATTTCTATTAAAGAAAAATGATTATGATATTTAAAGTTGCTTTTTTTTTTTTCTAAAAACCAAAATGAAAGTAAAGTCTTGAGTCGAAAGATCAGAGTGTTTTTCAACCACTGTTCCACGAGCAAAATATCTGTGTCTGAAAACCATTACCCCCCCCCCCCCCCAATATAGATTTTGCTGTAATATATTAATTGCAATTATTCATAAAATGAATAACATTACAATGCTGCTACTATAGTGGTTCAACTTCCACATGTATACAGTTTAATCTGAGTTTCAACTAGAAGATGCAAGTAACTCAAACTGATTTGTTAATATATTTACTTTTATAAATTTATATTAATATTAACTATATCCAAAATTTAAGAAAGTATTATATTTACGCTTCTTTTGAGAGACAGAAAGAATGGGTATGTGTGTATGGGGGGGGGGGGTAGTTTGTTTTTATAACACAGAAAGGATTAAAAAAGCACTGCCTAGATCAATTACAATAACCATATTTCTATAAACTGTTCCATCCTTTATATGCAGCATTCCCATATGACAACTACCCCTCGTCTTCATAGTAAAAATGAACCCCTCCTTTTATGATTGGCTGGTTTCTTTTCTTTCAACCAATAAAATGGAGGATGATGGCTTGTTCTTCAGTCTGAGGAAAGATGCCGAAACGATGTGCCAAAAACCGGTTAACCTTTTTCTTTGTTTTTAAAATTTTTTAAGTGTGTTTCATTGAAGTAATGTTTTTAATGTTCATATTTTGACAAACATTAAATTTTTGTTTTAAACTGTACTATATATTTCATTTGGACTTATTTTGTAAAGAAATAAAAATTAAAAACAAAAAAAATCATTAAACTATTCAGAGAAAGATTCAAATATTCCACAAATTTAATAGTGTTGATAGATACTAGCTCAATAGATAGCTATCTATATATTATAGGTTTAGTCTAAAATTTGTAATACACTTCAATTTGGAATGTACAAAGAAAAAAAAAGAAGGTCAGACAATAAGACTTGAACGCAAGTCAAAATGCATTTAAATCCTGTAAATTATAATCCAACTCAATTTGTATGGATCATTATTAACCCTTAAAGCCGGTAAGATGTACACATGTAAGTTCACATGTGTCTGTCCCATATACAGGAGTCCATTCTCTATAGGGATAGGTAACTGGCATCCTCCTGCTGTTAATATTCTACTTAATTCTGTAATTTCCCACTGACCAGGAGACAATGAAATAAGCTTATATTTTTGTAGTTGAAATTAAATTTCTGCGCTATAGTTCAGCCACTACAAAATTTTCTTTTAGGTTCTTTCTTCTCTCAAGAAAAAAAAAAAAAGTACCGTGAGAGAGACACATGCAGGGTATTAAAGAAGATATTTATAGGTAATGATGTTATAGTATATTTAAAACATATGTATAGGATTTGAGAAAAAAGCAATTCAAGTTAATAAACCGAGAAACACACTCCATACAGAATATGGACTCGTGTAATTTTTTTTCTGGTAAATTATCATACATCTAAGGACATTTGGGATTTTTTTAAAGAACTGATGACAGGAATCAATTTAATGTAAAACAAGCTTAGATGGTGAAGGCAACTTTCAAGATATTTTAATGCTTTTTTTCATAATTTGGGATTTTTCATTTTGTATACTGACTATCACACTGTTGATTTCAGTATTGCTTCTATTCACTACCTAGTCTATCTTCAATATGATTCTTCCCTTGGTTTGATGCACGATTTCATCCAAACTTTGATGAGATGTTTTGTTTTTTATCAATTATTTCTGCAGAGCAAACCGTACAGACACAAGCATATTTCTTTCTTTTTTCTTTTTGTAAATTCAGGCTGAGGTCTTCTAAAACATCAAGAAAGCAATGTTATAAGTTAGAGATCCATAAACAGTTTGCCAAATTACTCAAAAGTAGCCCAAGGAATAAGTTTGTCTGAGTTGCCATTTGTTTTGCAGCCATCATTAGACGTACTTTCAAAAGTTAGTGATTTGTTTCACAATGCAATGCAGAGAAATGGTGTAAATGGGGGGGGGGGGAATCAGCAACTCAAAGAGGAGGAAAATTTTGATTCATTTGAGCCCTGAAAACTTTGCTTTTGGTTCAAAGTTCATATATCAACAAAGAGATTTTGAAGAATATGATGTGAAGAACCAAACAACAATAGAATCTGACATACAGAGATGTCCTATAATGCAACAAAGTGGTTTTAAAATACAAACCAGTGCTAATCTTTGGTAAAAAATTAATGTTGAACTTTTAGAAACAAATCCGTAAGAGAGACGAGGCTGCAACAATAGGTGTTTGAAACTGCAATGAAAGAAAAGCAAAGTACCCAAGAGATTGTGAAAATAGACAGGTGGTAACAACAATGAGGCAGGAAGAAAATTGTCAATTGAGTACAAAACTAAAAAGGAGCTTACAGGAGGTCAGAATTTATTATTTAGGTCAGGGTCATGTTAATTAGTCATGACAGAAATATGAATCATTTCAATCAATTTTGCAATTAATTCTGTTGACATTTGGGCAAAACTCCAAACAGCGGTCCCAAATTATGAAAACCTTTTTACTGACAAATAACAGTATGACTGTGAAGGGTAACACATAGTCATAGTTATTACATTTATTTATCCATTTATCTAACAGAAAATATACCGTTTTGTATAAATAACAGAAGAATATTAGGGTTTTCATTTCATTTCTTTTTTATTTTATTTGCTAATTTTTATTTTTAATTATAAAAAAACAAAAATCTTTCTTGGATTTTGTGTTTGCTGTTGCTATGGCAACTCGTACAGTTTAAGGCTAAATGTGCCATGGCTGGTAGATCTCAAGCACCAAGAGTAATAAGTCCTGCAGTTTTACAGCGGAACGCTTTAGAAGCCTTTGTCTGCTCACCACGAGATATTTACGGACACTTCGGACAATACTTAAATATGTTGAGTGAAAACTATGTGATTTGATGTGTAATTATTCTGGCTATGTGTTATCCTTCACCTGTTATCTATAACTAAAAAGGTTTTCATAATTTGGGACCGCCATTCGGAGTTTTGCCGACATTTGTCATTTGCAGCAATTTGTAACAAGCAACTAAGAAATTTCAAAATTTTTATATGCACTGTATATTATGACAATAACAAAATAATGTCATAATATTTGTGTTTGATAATGAAACTGGTGACTAAAGTGGTTTGTCTTTAGTTAAGAGTTGGGTTCGATCCAGGAGAGGAAATTTTTTCCCTTTCTTTTCTCCTCCAAACAGGCCTAAGGTTCACCCATCTCTCTGTCAAACTTAGGGTTTTTTTCTGAGGTTAAAGATGTTGTAAATTTTGGACTACACAATTTACAAAACATTTTAAATCCTTAAGAGGAAATTGAACAATGAAGCAATTTATTGCAAATTATATATATAAACAGCTAAGCTAATTTACTTATTTTTTTTTCCTTCAGAAAATGGCAGTAAATACATTTCACTCAAATGGAAGCCACAGTGGCAGTGCGGTAGATATTTTGTTGTTGCTATGTTATCTTGTTGTAATGAGACCGAACGTATAAAGATAAAGTAATAGTAAGGTGATATGACCATTACTTCTACAAATCCAATCCTTTCTGATGTGGACAAACAACATCCAGTGACTTGATTCTGTCATTTTTTTGAAAATGCTTTCATTCTTTCTTTAGTAAAAAATAAATAATACTATTTCTTAAATCAATTTCAAACGGGTTAGCCTAGCCAATATTTCAGATTCAATAAATACTGATTCTTAACTTTAATGTTTTCTACTTTTTAACAAAAAAGTACTTCTTTATATTTAAAGTAATTTATATGAGCTAAACCGGAGAATATGGTACTGCCAATCAGTCCTTGTAAGGATACATCTTGGTGCGTACTGTTATCTCAAGATCGCAGTTAGCCAGATGAGAGTTAGTTTTTCTAGTAAAAGATCGTGCAAAACCCCATTTTTAAATAAGTTTACCTGCAAACCTCATTCTACTTTTCACTAGTTAATTGAAAAACTAAAATTCATACATTAAAAGTAGTGCCAAGGCGACCATCTTTTCAAAACTCGACCGTAGTGCAAAACACCCTGGAACCGTAATCTCCGGTTTCATCTTTATATGTATTTGTTAACTTTAAGAAGAGGAAAAAAAAATAATAAATAAATAAAATGAGCTAAACCAGTTTTCCTATTAGGGGAGCGGCTGCTGACGGTATGGCGCGTGAAGGTCCGGTAGTCAATTCTTCTCTGCTATGCAAAGCAAACATGTAGGGGAATGTGGCAGAAAATTATCCTTTTACGTGAATAACAGATGTATGAAGAATTTATTATCGGATCCTCATCTTTAAAATTTCAATACGGTTTTGTAGAAATATTTACGTAAACAAACTGGAGGTCAAAACGCAGAAGCTGTAACTATGTCAATTCAGTCTCGACCACTGAGTGCTTTGACAACTCTGACAATTAAGCTTACCTCGACATTGCCTTGTATTTATGACACTTACAGATGAATTACGTACCTCCTCCTCATCCGCTCGATCTGGTTTTTGGGATGTACTATTGGAGAGATCACTTAAGTTGTTCAGAGTGGACTCTCCTATTTCACAGATACTGCTGTTGTGCCTCTGTCTCTCAGTTCTTTCGGCTTCTAATTCCTCCTCGATCTCTTCGTAGGAATCAGTAGTCACCAACATGCTTCGTTTGCTAGCTCCTGGTTCAAAATCTTCAGGTACATCATCCTCATCGCTAGCAACTTGATTACTTCCACCTGCTTCGGCCTCTACCCTGGCTGCCATATTTCCTTTCCAATCCCGCAGAAACGGTTTTGTAATTATTATTTAAACAGTAAAGGCATGAGTTTTTTCTATACTTTTTAACGTAGAAAAACATATCTTTCATAGGTATACGGAACAATAATAATTAACGGATTATTTATTCATTTTAGTTGTTTCTGCTTATTTTGGGGAAGTGCGGAGCTGTAAGTTATGATGGAAATCTTAAACCTTATCGCACAGTATTTCCGTATTAATGCCTTTTCGTGCCATTCTTAATTTGTAAATCTGATTATATGCTTATTTCGAAGCCAGAGAAGTGAATGAGTTTAGAACAAGATTCCTCAAGACTGCCAGTGGGTGAAAAGCCTCTCGTGGCGGAATTGCTGGCTTTTTTTCTGGACGTAGCCGGTTTGGGCTCCTTGGAGGAATGGCTTCATGTTGACGATTTTCACTTCCGAATTCTTCAATTATTCCTGGGAATCCTTTTCTTAAATTTGGTTTTGATCAGCATTGCTTGGAAAGTTTATGGATCAAGAATTATTGACAGATTCATGAAAACAGGTAATTAGCAGGTTTATTATTACATACGGCTGAAAGACATATGACGAAATAATGAGAAATATTTCATTTCCCTTTTTATGTCTTTGTGTTTATGTTTCATTTTTGTGTTGATTTTATTTATAAACTTATGGATTACGAGAAAAATTTAAAATAATTTAATACGAAGGACAACTCCGTATTAGACACTCCCGATTTATATAACCTAGCGTCCTATTTCACATTGAATTATCATTTGTTGATAAAAAATACACTCAGCGTTTGACAGTAGTCTTTTCTCGATTAGGGCGCAAATGGGAAAACAATACAAAAGAAGCGTAATTCAGCATTGAAACACTTGCTTTTAAGAAATAATGAGCGTAAAATCAGCATTTGTTATATAGTGAAATAAAATTCAGTGACTTGGAAACGATTTTTTTTTCTTTTAAAATATTTTAAATAATAATAAATACTTACGTCCGCATTTAAAGTTTAGGAACAACTTTTCCATAAGCGGGTAAATAAAATTAACTGAAGTGGAATTTACTTACATTTGAATTTAGTTTTAACATTTTAAAAGTATTTCTTTTAAAGGAATAACTGTCCACAGCCCGAAAAATTTCATATCAAAAGATGTTATTTTTCTTTCTTTAAATTACAAAAGCGCCCCGATGTACAAGGATCTTCCTGGTTTGCGCCTTCTCTGAACATTACAGCTGAAAACCGCAAAGGACCCTTAATTAAAAAGTAATAAACAGAAAGAGTGACTCATCTCACTCAAGGTCAATTTTGGAAAACCCTATCCACATGTTGAATCTAAATGGATTCAAATCAATAGAAAGTGCCTCAAAATCGATTATAAAATCAATCGTAATTTTCTTCTGATTTAAGTTATGAGAAAATCATTAAACTTCCTCCTTTCTGAATAAATCTGTTTTCAAAATTATTGGAGGCTTAATGCCGAATTGAAGTTAGTAATATGTTACAATACGTAGTTGATACATAATGTTCATGAGAGGTAAGGGATCAATAAAATGTCACACTAGCATTAGTGAGATTATTATTCTCTATTTTATAAATTTAAAACCTTAAACAATGATATATATATATAAAGGTTCAGACAAATGTTAGTGATTTTTAATATTTGTATTTATTTTCCCTTTTGCTTATTTTGCGAATTCATTAAGCTGAGTAAGTGTTTAAGGAAATTTCAAATTTTATCTATACCTTTCTTTGTATCTGTTTCCTTATTTTTGAGAGACAGTTTTCAGAAATCGACTTCCTTGTTTTATGTAATCTTAAAGACTGTAATGAAAGAAGAATAATTTATTAATTCATTAATAGATTAGAATAAGATTCATATAAGTTTAAAAAAAACAAACAAATTGTTTCAAACATAATATTTACTTGAAAATGTAAAAAAAAGCATGAATTAATTGTCAGTTTTAGTTTGTCATTGTCATTTTCTATTGCTGCAACTGAAAAGAGATTAGCATCACATTTCTGAACAAAAAAAGCTTTATTTTTTAAAACCAACATTTTACATTATAGTAGCTATATTAACTCGAGCATTTGAAACACAAGTGTAAACCCTTGATTTAATGGACAAACATTTTCATTTGAATTTTACAATATATGAGGAAAACTTTTAATTCCTATAAAATAACAAAAGAAAATCGAAAATAATGAAAATTTTACAACATAAGGCAAGCCTCTATTTTAAATTATTAAAGTGTGTTATTTTGTTAGAAAAAAAAACACCTGTATTTTTATTATGAACATAAAAAGGGCTTTTGTCCTTAGGTTAAGATATCAAGGTAAAAGAATAAATTATAAAATAAGCCTAAATTTAGACATTTAGTTTTTTCATATTCACAGCAGTCAAATAAATAATCTGGACCTTCTATCTGATGAGAAAGTTCCCAGCTCGAATTAATGAATCGGCATTTTCTAATGAAGCTACTCAGTTCTCCACTGTTAGTCTCAAGAGATTCGTCTTCCAAAGCAGTTCATTCAATTCAACTTGCTTCCATTTTGATCTTTTGTATCTTTTATATACATAACTGTGACATTTATATAATTACTAGCCTGCTACCGTCACTTTACTCCGAAAGCCTTGCATATGTAATGTAAAAAAAAAAGCATTTTATTTATTCAAAAAACCAAATTACATCAAGTAAACTATAAGCTAAAACTAAATTAAAGTTTAAATTCTAAAGAAATACATGCACTACAATTATGAAATCCATTTATAATAGTCGGAAATTTGCACAGTCGATGGGTTTCTGGTACGGTGCAAAGGAATTGGTGCGTCCTAGGGCCTTAAACGCAGTTGTAAAAAAGTTGGTCCCTCCCATTTCGTGTTCCGACTGAAGCGGTTTCACAGGTATGCGTATCCTTCAAGAAAGTTTGCCTCCTCACTTACACCCCTTAGTCCGATTTGTATTTTCGTTGTTCAGGCATTATTCTGGAATGCCAAATTTGCTAAAGATTCATTGAGAAATAGGTAACATTATTTCAAGACAAACAAATAAACAAACCTTTGTGCTTATTAAATAGATAAATGTACAACATTTGTCGTTATTATGGTCTTCAGAAAAAAAGGAGTTAAACGTAAACTTGTTAACTTGAATATTCAACAGAAATTAGATTTAATTGAGAAACTTGAAAGTGGCACATCTGTTGCATGCGTATGTGAGGTTTAACCCTTTACCAGCAAGGGATTGGCACCTCCCCTTACATATGACTCTTTGAGTTTCCTGTTCGTTTTTTACATTTTACATTTTTCTTTATTTAATTATTTTTTGTATGCTTTTTACTAATTTTGATAAACTAAATATTACCCAGAGCAGAATGTTTTTTATCTTTCTGCAACAATTGATGCTAAGACGAAAAACTTTCTGAGGGTGCGGGTGTTTTTTTCATTTATGTCCTGCAAAAAAACGTTCATTCTATACGAGGGGTGGGCAGACTTTTGTAAGGTAAGGGCTACCTCAAGTATACTCCAAGTGGTGCGGTCACCTTAAGACTAAAAAAAAAAAAAAAAATCTCCAAATCGACAACCAAAAAAAAAAGTGGAATCTCAAAATCCCCGACCGCGATCGACGTCTTGCCCACCCCTGTTCTATACGATATCTTTCTGCAGCCCTCATTTTCATTCTGCGACGATGTCGCGCCGTCGCTTGATATTCTGCTTCTGGGAAATATTATAACTTGTAATTTCTTAAAACACATTCAATTTAACGGACTTTCAGTAATAGCGGGCACAAACAGTCCGTTACTGTATTTGCATCTTTATTGCCAAATTCAAATACCAGTCATTGAAGTATTCCTTCCCCCAGGGTTTATCTTTTCAGTCAAATCAAAATAAAAAAAAAGCTTAAGAACCATCAAAATACTACAGTAGTACATTTGATTTACAGAAAACCAAAGCAAAATGTTACAAAATGTCTAATTTTAGTGTAGAAATGTTTTATTGGTACTACTGTATAGATTTGACTCCCAAAGTGCAAGTGTTGAATGCCAGGAAAGAGATTGTCACATTACATAAAAAAGGCTAAATAGGAATAGCTTGGTACTTTTTTTACCTGCGAATCAAATTTTTTTTATATAAATATTCTGAAGGGACATAAAAGATAAGTTGAACATATAAATAAGATTGGCATTCCCAAAAATAATAAGGTAGAAAAAAAATTGTTGTTGTTTTTATGGTTTGCGATGTTGCTGCAGTGTTCCCCTTTGCAGCAGTGCCAAACAATTATGGGAATGGGTTGGATTTGCTGAAGGCAGGAGGAAGATGATTTTATGTATAATGTGAAATACGTCGACAAACTTTTCTTTTAAATGCAATATTGTTAGTTGTAGGAAGTATTAAAGAAAAGAAAAAAAAAAGTGTAATAAATAAATGTAAAAGCTTTTATACTAATTCGAGAGAAAAAAGATGCTATTTTTTTTTCATATCTAAATGTACTATCATCCATAATCACCTATGAATAATCTTATGTTTAAAATAAAAATGATTGTCGATGTATTTCATATTACACAATGAGATTGTTCCTATCTTGTTTGTAGGAACAATCTCATTGTTTGATTGTTTATTCCTCCTACCTTGAACTTTCAACATATCCCCTATTTGTCAACTACTGCTGCAAAGGTGATGGAACAGTTCAGTATGCAGCCGTTTCATCTGTACACAGCCATATCATGAGCTACAAAAACCCTTTTTCTATCTTATTATTTTTGGAGCCATTTTTATTTATATATTTGAACTTGTCTTTTTATGCCCTTTCAGAATTATGTATATGTATACATAAAAAATATGTTTGTTCATGGGTTAAAACTATTTCTTTTAAGATACATTTCCATTTGTTCCTACGGTTATTTGCCTCTTCTACTGACTCATTTGTTTTATTTGTTTTTGTTTTTTTTCACAGTATAAGGCAGTAGATGGACAATATCAGATCTTCGGTTTTTTGTTTACCATCTCAGCATTGGTAATTGAAATAAATTCCATCATTCAGTTATATTAGCTTTATAACAACAGGCCTTTCTTATAAAATTGAAATACTTTTTTAATGGAAAGTCCTTTCAATCCACTATTCACTTTGTAATGTAACGATAGCACATAATGTAATAACAATTGCTATATGCACATGTTAATGTGTACAGGGTGTCAATGAATACATGCAACAAACTTCTAGGGTGTATAGGGTTGTAAAAATGGAACACTTTTTGATAAGGAAGATGGGTCTGGAAATGTACAGATTCCCTTTTACGCTTTTTATTATTCACTTCAGTATTTTGAACAGTTTGACATATTCTACTTAACAGGGCAGTAGATTGTTGCGTATACCATAGCTGTCGTTAGCGCGTGAAACCAGTAAGCTTAGCACTTTCTGGTCTTTGTCTGCAGGTTCTACGGGCGGCTATAGATTCCCTAAATTTACATTGCTCGGCAATTCTCCGAGCACAACTTTCTCATTGCTTTGTTTGTTTCCCTTTTGAAGATGTTTATATGAACGGCAACTCAGCGTGAATGTATGTATACTATTGTAGTTAAAAAAATCCACCAATCGCTGTCGGTAATATCTCACAGAATCCCAATGGAAGTCACAGTGCCACCATGTGTTTTGGAAGCCTGTGTATAGTGTTTCAAGCCATCTTCTAAATGACTCAATTTTTATATTGTTTTTAATATAATTATAACAGCATAAAACATTATTTTATGTTGTTTAGTAATATTTTTTTCTTTTGTCATATTCTGTAATTTTTTCCTAATAGAAATATCATATAAAACTTTTTTTCTCCTCTATTTTTTACCCTTCTTTATAACTAAATTTCTTGTTTGTTACAATACTTACAATAAAATCTAATTTACAATTTTGAAGAGAAAGATTAGCTCTTTATCACTGATCCAAATTCATTTTCCAATTATACTTGTGCTCGTGATACATAAACTTTGAAAATGTATGAAAATTTACCTGTGGGGAAAAGCAGGGGAGTGAAAGGTTTGACCCGAAAGTGTTAACAGGAGGTTATTGTTGTGTTTCTTTGCATCATGTTTACCAGAGATGCTCAAAGTGACAGCCACCAACACTGTCATGTTATTCTTGAACAATAAACAATGATAGGCAAACGAGCATGACATAACACTTACTGATTGCACGTGATCATTGTAATGTGTTGTGTTGTGCTAAGGACAACAATGGTATATGTAACAATCTATTATCAGTACGGCCAAAGATGAACCTCCCAGAATGCAATGCAGATGATAGATTTTCCTTTCCTGGCCTGTCGGTCACATTCAAATGTAAGAGAAAATGGCGGTCGTTGATTCAAATTCAATATTTCGACGAGGAAAAGGTCTCAAAAATCAAGTAGGGAAATTATTCTTAATGTTGCTCGTCGATTTCAAGAAGATGCATGTGAAATTTTTGATATTTTCTATTTTTGATAATTGAGATTGATATTTTCTGTGGAGCCTACGCATTGATACTGGAGAAATTAGTCAATGATAATGTGTTTGCGGGTCCAACTTTCACCGCAACGATAATAGTGCCCTTGTAATTAAGTACAACAAGCCAAACATTCAAACTATTGAAGTAAATAAAAAAAGGGTATAAAAGGGAATCAGTGCATTTCATATCCCATGTTCCTTATCAAAAAGTGTTCCTTTTTCACCACCCTAGATGCCCTAAAAGTCTGTTGCATGCATTTATTTACATCCTATGTATACACACACACACACACACACTTACAACCACAATTTTACCTTCATATCAGTGCTATTTTATAAAAGATGTTCTAATGATGATAAGATACAAATATGAAGGGATGCATTTTCACTGGAATTTTTAGGTTTCACTGAATTTAGATGAGGAGAATGTATTTTATTGGAAATTTCTTATTTCAGTAGCCAGTATGATAGTGGCTACATATATATCTGGTAAATCCAGTCCTGAATGGTAGCTAGACTGCCATGCATAAAAAATATGATTATTTGTTCTACTGCTGTTTTATTATGTAAGCTTCAGTTTGACATAACTAAAATACAGTTGCAACTTAATCTATCAGTTGAAATAATATCTTTTTTCTCAAGTCTTCGGACCTTTCCAAACACCATTTATAGGAGCACTATTTGGGCACTGATGTTCTTACTGGATGGTGATTTGAACCTTAGGGTTCAAGCATTTCCCTGCATGGGTTTACTAATGCAAATTGTGTGCAGCACAGTTTAACTATTTAAGGATTACGCTGTGTATGCACAAACACATCTAGAAATTATGTCGTAATGATTTACATCCTTTGTGTATTGATTCAATCTTTTCTTTTAAACTTATATTTCTTTAAAAAAAAGGTAACAAAGTGAGGCACAAAGCTAAAAGAAGGAATTCGCAATCTGAGCTGTCACCGGGAAGAGACTGGGATGGACCTTTTCGTCCTTTTTAGGACTCGTCAGCCAGCCAAACTCCACCGATGACAGACTCAGAAGGTGAGAAACCGTTAAGGATCCTGGGTCTCGCTTCCGAGAGCGGGACCTCCCCTGAAGAAACCCCTATCAAAAACAATTAACATTGCCGAATACAATCATATTTCTTTCTTTCTTTTCTGCAGCAGAATTGAATCCTTGAATTGTGGTTAAAACTAAATTGGTGAGGAAAAAAGTTATCTGTACTTAAAACTTGTCTGAAATGCCAGCAGTAAGAACACACAATTCATAGCTTTGAGGATTTCTTGAATTTTTAACAGTTATCTCATTTGTAGGGAGATTAGTTAGCAAAGAAGAGGTTTCTTTAATTTAAAAAAACAGTTTGTTGGAAATGCATAAAAAATTATAAACTTCTAATATTATTTCTTTTTTGTCTGTTTTTTTTTTAGTTCCTAATGATGATCTAGATGCTCTGAAAACTGGAGCAACTGAGTTGAAGCTACCAAGAGAACATTCCCCAAGGATTTAAGATATCACCCCATTGCAAAAGCTCAGTTATCCATGTCCACTTAAAACTGTTATCATGGCAGCTATTAGAAAGTTTTTTGAAAGGAAAAAGGCCGAAGCCAAATTCAAGTTGGCAGGTCCTGGTCATAAACTCACAGAATCATCCAACAATGCAGGTGCAACTTCGAGCAGGGAACCAACTTATAGACCAATCCCTCGAGGTGATCCTTCTGAAAGCTCTCAAAGAGCAGGTGCTGCTGCTCTTGCGCGATTCGAACAGCAGCCAACTATGGCCAACAGATCTCACAGCGTGATTAAAGCCGAGGCCCTAAAGGAATTAGAAGCAGAACGTCAAAAACAATTTGTCAGGAAAGAACCTAAAGAGGTAAAACAACGATAATTGAAAGGGATTGAGTTCCTATCTTAATAGTTAAATATGATTTCAGTAGAATGGTCAGATAATTAACTTTTATGGTTAAATTGCAAGAAATGTCATTTAAAGCTGATAATCTGTGTCTTGCATAATATTCATATGGCGTATAAGATGATTTATGACGGTTAAGATTTACGAAAAAATCTTAATACAGTTGGTTTCTTCTGTTTTTAAAGATGTAAAAGTGAGATACTGTAAAATAATGTGAGCAGCCATTCAGATTTAAACTGTTTAGAATTTTGGTAAAATTTTGAGTGAATGTATAATAGAATCATTTAGTATTTCAATATTCTGTACTTCCTATATAGTAACGTATTAGTAATAAGTCGTTGACCAAAGTAAAGTACAAGGGCTGTTTAATAAATAAGGTAACAAAGCATTTCTTTGTCTAAATTTAATTAACTCACACATAAAGGTAAAATGCATAGTATGGCCTTGGTACAGATTATTTTTCCACATAGTCTCCATACTTGCCTAAGCATTTGTTCCAGTGGTACAACAAGGCATTCACCCTGGCATAGAAGAAATCAGTATCAAGCATCTGAAGCCAGGACATGACAGCATGCTGAACTTCATCCTAAGTTGCAAATTGCCTGCCACCCAGATGCTTCTTCACTGGTCCAAAGAGATGGAAATCACTGGGTGCCAGGTCAGGGCTGTATGGAGGATGGTCTAGTACCTCCCAATGGTAGCGCTGTAGCAACTCAAGCATGCAGTTGGCTGTGTGTGGCCTGGTGTTATCATGCAGCAAACCGACACCTGTTCTAAGCAACCCAGGTCGTTTTTGACGAAATTGCCTCCTGCAACCACATCAATGTTTTACAATAGCAGTCAGCATTCACCGTCTGCCCCTTGGTGAGGAAAATTTATGGTTGCAAAACACGATCGCCATGACCTTTCTTGCTGATGGAGATGTCTCGAATTTCTTTGAAGGTGGAGACAATGAGTGGTGCCATGTCATGGCTGCTTGCTTTGTTTCAGGTGTCACATGATGCACCCACATTTCATCACCTGTAACAATACGCTGCAGAAACAACACGCTCCCTCCTTATGGTATTGCAGCTAGTGCACGAGAGACAATCCCATCTGAGTGGCTTTGTGAACTTCTGTGAGTTCCCTTGGAACACAGTGTGAACACTTTCCTGTACCCAAGGTCCTCATGAATGATGGTTTGCACAGTACCTAAGGCGATGTTTACTTTGCTAGCAACATCCCTCAGTCGAATGCGTCTGTCCTCCTGAATAAAGACCTTCAATGCACCACAAATTGTCATCTGTGATGGATGTGCTTGGCTGGCTGCTCATTTGAATGTCTGTCCTGCCGTTATTGAAGGCATTGCACCACACACGAACCTGTTTCCGTGACCTGACATTTGCACCATAAACCTCGACAATTTGGCAATGAATTTATGTTCCCTTTAGATGCAAAAATCTGATCACATGACATGCCTCAATGTTTAACCAGGCTTCCGTTAGCCCCACCATTTGCAAACTGAGTTTTTATAACTGTGATTGATGTAAGGCACCATCTAATGGGCTTGAGAGTAAGTACTGGTCTGCCTTCTATGATCTGGCAGAAAATTAGAGTTAAATGGGGAACATTAAACACATGAGACATCTTGTTACCTTATTTATTGAACAGCCTTCTTATGTTTCAAAAAAACTTCAGATTTCTTTCAAAAATTTCAACATGCCGGCTGCTGCCATTGTAAGGGTTGGCGATCCCTTAATCAAATGCCATTAGATCATTTTATGTTTTTATTATATATGGTAAAATAAGAAGTCAGTATCTATTGCATTCAACTTCCCTCTCCCAAACTGCTGAAATCAACTCTCACGGCTCCATATAGGCAGCACCTCTGGTTAAATTGCTGTCCTAAGTGTCATTTACACAGCTCCTCGATACTAGGTTTTGTGTAGTTTTTATGGTTTCATCAATGATATGGTAAGGAAATCAAAAAACTTATAATTAGGATAGAATAAAGGATTGTATTTTTATTTTTTTAATTAATAAAAATGAACATAAATTCTCAAAAAACAATTACACATAATCACATTAGGTGTAAAATCAAGGAAGTTTGATTTTTTTTTCAAATTCTGAATTCTAAAAATCAATATTAAACAAATTTAGAGAATCAAGTGTTTTTCAAGACTCTGGTACATCACTCATTATTATGGGGAGCAAAAAAAAACAACAACACAAAAAGTTCAGTTCCAGCAACTGTTTATGAGAGTTCAAGGTGTTTACTGAGATGCCGCACAAAATACAAGTTCCCCTTACGAACGCCGACAGCACACCGATTAATAGTTTGCCTAGGCACACAACATGGCACTGTGTAATCGGCATGTCTACTACTATTACTGCGATCTACACAGCTGTGTAGTCAGCAGTTAAGTGTTAAGGACTAATACCCTGGTTTCACGGGAGAAGAAGTCGATATATAAAACTAGTTCAGTCCTGTGACATATGTTCTGACATATTCCTAAACCAATTTTCATACCGTGAGTGATTTCACGGGAGAAGAAAAACCAGTTTTTTTGCAATGCATGCTGGGACTGAGCTAAACCAAAATGGCGCCAACCAGCAAAATTATTGTTTTGCAGCAAGGGCAAAACTAAACATTTGTGTTTATGTTTATGATATTGCAGCTCCAGAGGCTCGAAAATATCAATTTTTAATTCCATATTAAATTATCAATTTTGTTCTTGATTTTCTCGCAGGGTTTCTCTATCTTGTACGATTCATTTAATTCTATCTTCATTTTTTCATAAATTCGACGATTTCGCTTCATTCGCCTCAGA
This sequence comes from Thereuonema tuberculata, assembly GCA_023159025.1. Taxonomy (NCBI): domain Eukaryota; kingdom Metazoa; phylum Arthropoda; class Chilopoda; order Scutigeromorpha; family Scutigeridae; genus Thereuonema; species Thereuonema tuberculata. Next base: position 49,765,382 of record JAFIDM010008419.1, on the reverse strand, counting down.
TTATCAATATTTTCTCGCCACATTTCCAGTAAAATTACAGTTTCACCTTCACTCCATTCTGTATGTTGTTTTCGTTGAGGCGTGGTGGGAACGATGGCTGCCATGTTGGAAACGACTTTATTCGGTATACCTACTTTTCACAACTCGGACAGCGCTACGGACTTCCGCCCTGTCTGGTCACGTGGTGCTCAAAAACGAGAAAATGTGGAGAATCCAGTTTTTAGTCGTTCCGTGAAACCAGGATATAAGTAAATGGTCTAGATTGACTATGGCCGTGCTGGCGTGGTCGTGCGGTCTCGGCGGCGGCCTGCCGTGGCGTCCAATGCGCCAGTTCCTGGTTTCGAATCCCGGTAGTGGCATGGGTGTTTCACATTCCTTTCTTCTGTGTTGTCCGTTTCTTCCCTTGGGGTTGGCGCCCCCTTGCGGTATCTAGCCTAAACTCCTCTGGTAGGAGAGCGTCCATACCCAGTATTGGGTGTTACGGGCGATATAGATATAGATAGATTGACTATGAATTGCCCATTGATTAAACAGTTGAAAATTTAAAACTCTGAAATTTAAAGGAATTGATGAAACAATAACTTAAATGAAAGTTTTAACATAATCCTCACAGATTTTTTTTTTTTATTCAAGGGAAAAAAAATAAGGTTTATAAATTTTAATTAGAGAATAATTACATGAATTGCTTAAAACTTTCAAGGAAATAATTTTCATTAATATCTTGGAGCATATTTAACATCTTAGAATTGAGTAGGTATAATATTTAACACTTAAGTTGACAATTTTCTTTTAACTTTTTTTTTTTTTTCTTAAACTTGCATCATTTATAAGATTTGTTATTTTAGTTCTTAGATTTCACATAATATAACTGTGTTGGATAAAGACATTTCATGTCATGAAAATCCAAGCTCTCTTTAAATATAGAAGCTGTACTACTACAGGCCCAAGGGTTAGGTGAACCCTAGCTTCCGTCTGGAGGAGAAATAACCAAGAAAAACAAAAACCTAACCACTTCCTGGAATTGAACCTGGACTCTTACAGTCCGCAGTCCAGTGCCTAAACCACTGGACTATCAGACCCACATCTTTAGATAATTGAATAATTTCTACAAAATTATAAAGATAGTAAAGCCTAATTAGCTAACATTTTCACCTTGGCAATTATAAAACAAGATTGCACAGAACTCTAGTAAAATACCAAGAAATATTGATATTATTTCCCAGTGAAATTCTGTTTTCTGTACAAACATAATACAAGTGGCTTAAATATTGAATGTCCTGAATTAAAAATAATTTATCCTTCAACCTTGAAACTGAAGTTGGCCATGGTCATTTTATTACTTAAATTTTTATTTATTTATTATTTTAAAGGTTTCTCAGGAAAGTGCTCCCCTCCTTGCTGTTAGCGGCGTTTATTTCAAATGTCCTTTAATTGGTCCCGAAGTCTTATCCAAGGAGGAAATGCACAGGAAGATTCGTGATTTTCTTTTTCAACAGCTGGAAGAAGAGAAAGGTTTGACGTCCTGCTTGATCATCCACAGTTGTAATTCTCCTAAAGAAAGGGTAGGATCTTAAAGAATATTACTAATATTATTTTATTTTAAATGCAACTTAAATAAGGTAAATGAAAAACAAAAAGAATTTCCTATGAATGAAAGCCAAATAATTCAGATTGAAAAGACAGGAAATACTTTAAAATATCAAGGAAGTTGTCATAATTAAGAAGTGTTATCCTGATATGCACAGTCGATAATGGAAATACGCTAATTTTTGGTTTTAGAGAAGAAAATATTTTCAAGGCTTTCCAATCTCACTGTTAAGTTTTCCATCTGCCACTCCCGTAGGAATTCTTAGAATATTTCAGTTTACTATTTCTTCATAACATTTTAGCTTGCAGCTGCAAATTACTGGAATATTAACACTTCAAAGTTGTTGATTACTAAAACAAAAACAACTTTTAATTGAATGTAAAAGGCTTAGCAAAAGAAAGATTTACTTAAGGCACACCAATAGGGTCGCCAAAATAAAACATACATTTGTCCTTCTAAAGGATAACTTATTTTAGTTTGATATCCGTAAATAGACAAAGCAACTATAAGAAAACTTCAGGATCTGTCTGAAAATAGTAAGTATAGCACAAAGGTTCTTTCTGCCGTACCACCAAGATGCTCTTTTCCATCTTTGGGTAGGGGTGGGAGGGAAGAGAAAAAGGAATTTAATCAGCAAAAGGATAGTCTGCAAAAACCAGTAAATTGTGAAATGCTTGATAGATCACAAAGCTTCTCTTCCATTGATCAAGAATTTAAAGGTGGTGTGCATCAACGTTCCATCAAATCAGTCGTAAACTGACGAGCCGTTAATCTTAACCTCTATTCAAATAAAAATGTGTGTGCACCAAACACTATTTGACAAAAACTTCACTGACGAGTCCTCGGTGGCTTGCCATCGAAAACTGGCTGCGATTGGTTAATAATATTTAACGCCATTTCAAAATTTTCCATGGAGAAGGAAAAAAAACAGATGGGCAGAATTTTTTTCTTGAAGACGAGAATTGTCAAGGCACGAACTTTCAAAGGAAGTAAATGTATTTAATATTTTCGGAACTTTTTATAAAAAAACAAAACCATCAAAATCACAAGAGTTGGTTTCAGTCAGAGCCAACATTAGCCATCTTGGAACAGATGAACTGATGGAAGTTGACTATCGATTTAACGGACCAGATTCCTGCCGCTAAAATTTGATGACTCGTCAGCAGTTTAACGACTATTAAACCCTTAATGAAAGTTGGTGCACAGAAAATATCAGTTGAGGGGAGATTTGACAACCCTCAAAGTTAATGAAAGCTTGGTGCACCCTTCCCTAAATCCATAATTTTAACATTATTCTAAAGAATCATTTTTTAAAAGTGTATCTTATATATATTCTTGAATATAAAATGTTATTAAGAGTGATGAGAAATCACTTAACAAAACATATAGTAAACAGTAGGGTCTTTTCACACGAAGCGATCATCGTCACGCTGCCAGTAATTTTTGGCCGCAACAAAAATCGCATCTCATATGAAAGGCTCCATTGAAATCTATAAGAACGACGGTGGTTGTGTGTCACGACCAGAATTCTGACTGTGCAGCCAGAAGCGACCAAGTGACCATGTGTGAAAGGCTCCATTGAAATCTATAGAATGGCCTGGCCACGCTGTCATAGTCACGTCGTGTGAAAAGACCCTTACTGTGGCAAAATTAAAAAAAAATTGGCATGTAAGATGTTGGATAATCAAGTATTTGAAATTCATTTATTAATTTAATAATTAGAATGTCATATAATGCCAGAGATTTTCATACATTTTTTCTTTATTTCTTAATTTCAACCTTTTGTTTATTGCAGGTGAGAAACTGTGTAGAAACTTTGAATAAATATTTAGATAACCTCCTAAAAGATCCGACTGAAGAGAAATATCGAAAAATAAGAGTGAACAATAAAGTATTTCAAGAACGAGTCGCAGGTTTAGAGGGAACTCAAGATTTCTTGTTGGCAGCTGGTTTTCAGCTGACTAAACTAAAAGCGAATGAAAATTCACCTGAAGAGGATTTTTTTGTTTTTCCCTCAGAAAACCTAGAATTTATTGAGTCTGTCTCGATTTTACAAGAGGCATTGTTAAGTGCTGAACCTATTGTACCAGAACTAGACAGAAATGCCAAAGTTCTGACACTTCAAAGTGGAGCAAATGTTCAGCTGCCATCAGACTTCTACACCTTAAAACCGGAAGAAATTAAGCGGGAACAGCAATTGAAGTAAGAATTTAAACCACTTGATTTACAATCGTAATTTAATAGCAGAATATTAGTTTGTGAATACACGATGGAGACAGTGACCCCTCAAAAACTAAAAGCAAGGAAATAAAAAACATGAACAAAATGAGTATCAGCTCGACTCAAAAAGGCATTCTTGTTTGAATTAATTCCTTTTGTTTTACCCATCAGAGGGTTTATTATTTATTTTTTTTATTTTTTTTTCCTCTCTTTTTGTGGTCAAATTCCTTTTCTGGCAGCCTGACTGCTGCCCAAGGATTTGAATTCCACATTTTGTTCTTGTTTTTTATCTTCTTGCTTTTAGTTTTTTAGGGGTCACTGTCTCCATTATGTATTCATAATACCTCCCCTCGTACGCCTTTTGAGTCTTGCACTGGCTGATTAGCTCTGGCTGATGAGAACCTAACAAGCTCGAAACGGCCGTCCCAGAGTATTAGCTCCACTCAAAAAGGCATTCTTGTTTGAATATTAGTTTGTGTTTGTTTTTGTTTTTTTAAATAAACGAAAAGTGTCGTTTTTAAAATTATAACATTTATCTAATACTGGCAGTAGAACTTTTCCATTTTCTGACGAAATTGCTTAAATCTGATTAATTTTAATCACATCAAAATGCATAAATTAATGGATGACTAACCCACGACGACATGCATTGGTGGTAAATTTTACCCCAGCGTTAAAAAAAAAATATTCGGATATTTTTACCTGTCCATCTCGCAAATACCTTTTCAATGGACTGTCCCACTAATGCAGTGTCGAAGTCAAGGTCATCCATCAATATGTCACCACATTTCAACAGATTAATTGTTTCGCTGTCCAACTTGGATTTTTATCCAGCATGAGTCCTGACATTGCCCTTTCAAATTACCTCAACACATATTTTATAGTATCCATTTTTCTCTCTGATTTCACTACAACTAATTACAGTGCTAGCGCTGAGAGTTGAAACTCCCAAAATGCAAATCAGATTATAGATTGACCTTTCCTGGCCGTTCGCTAACATTCAAATAGAAGAGAACGATCTCTTCTATTTGAATGTTAGCGAAAGACCAGGAAAGGACAATCTATAATCTGCTTTGCATTCTGGGAGTTTCAACTCTCAGCGCTAGCACTGTACGGTATTGTTACTGTAATCTTTGCATTGCCATTCCAACAGCCTAGGGATTATGTGTTGGAATCCGGCACTGGTTTGGCTGTTTATTTCATTTCATTTCCTTTCCTTTCCTGTATTTGTCATCCTCTTCTTCACTTTCTACTTCGGTTTGAAGCCATTCCATAATGGTTTCCTGGGGAAGGCCTTGAAAACCCCCTCAGTATCTGTTCCAAAAACACGTAGCAGTATCCCCTAGCCCACCCGGTCAATGTGGGAGATTAGACCAACATTCCCCAGGGGAGAGGAGGCCTATAGCCAGAAATGGTTATAACAAGAGAATTAATGCTTTTAGATAGTGTCAAAAGCAAAGCGGCCCCATAATATGCACAATTTTATAAACAAAAGTAGAGTGAACCTAACCAGTGTTTACAATGAACCTAATGGACACTTACAGCATACCGGAAGCTGGGGGGGGGGGGGGTTAAAAGTGGTCGCTTCCGATAAAGAGGAAAACGGTGATAGACGTCCCCCCAATATTGACCCTTCTGAACACATTGGTGGTAGTCATGTTTTTGCCAGACAAACGGTTGCTGAGATATGATAAAAGAAAAACGTATTGAAGCACCGACTTTTGATCACCCCCCACATCCGGTCAGGGAGTAGTCCTAGATGTCTGATTTTTTGGGACATGGTCACCTACTTTTTGATGCTGAAGGTTTCATTCTAATATCTCCGTTTGGCCACTACAGAGTGTGACATCCAGCAAGCATAAAAGCAAGAGTGGTCCCCCCTATGTTTTACAGGCAAGCTGTAACTTAGGGGCCGCTAAAACGGACTGAAGAATCTTTGCATCACTAGTCTACATTGATAATTTGAAGGGAAAAATCCAAAATGAGCAGATGACGTTTGGCAAATAATGAAATCTTGGCATCTCTGCTCCTTCCGTCTATTTGACCTTGAAAAAATTGTCAAGATCATTCTGAGAAAAGTAATTTTTTATTGCTTTTACCAGATATAAATTTTCAAAGAACTCCACTGTTTATGAAGTGAAACATGTATAAATTAACAATATATAAAAGTAATTTTCAAAAAAAAAAGTAGGCTAGATTTGAGAAACCCTTCAAATTGTAGTAGGGGTAAAATTTACCTTAAGCGCAAGCTGGTGTCACGACACACGTCCTCCTAGATTAACGAGATAACAATAGTATGTAACAATGGATATTGTTAAAATGTTTTACGTGTGCTTGTAGAATTAAAACAGGCACTGAAAAGGCCAATACATATTAGAATATTCTAGTGTGTTGACCTTTTTAGTGACTGTTTTAATGGATATTGTTTCTAATGCTTTTCTAGGGGAATTTTTGTCACCTTAATACTTAACATCTATTAGATTATTCTTTGTCCTTAAAAATACTTTCCTTGTTGCATGAACTTAATCCCGCAGTGTGAGAGGGCGGGTGACAGATCTACACAATTTGAAAATCTTACTTTGTTACTTATCTAAAACTTATTAATTTATCTCTTATTAGATATTGTTTGCCTAACATGAAGCCTAAATTGGGAATCTACTTGAAAACAAGAAGTTTTGTGAATGATTACACTTAATGCTCATTTTCTTGGGTAGTAATACAGCTTGAGTTAATAGGAAATTGTGAATTATGAATTTGGTAAAATACCTCACAAACAAGGTTTTTATATTAATATTTTTTTAATTCTAAAGACATGTACAACAACAACAAAAAACTTGATTATTTATTTAACATTTAAAAAACTTTTTTTTTTCTTTCTTATTTCAGAGCTGAAGCAGTTGAGAAAAACTCCATATTAAGAACGAAAGCAATGAGAGAACGAGATGAAATCCGTGAAAAAAGACGATACAGATACACTTTACTAAGAATAAGGTTTCCTGATGGAATAATCCTACAGGTACTTTATATATATATATATATATTGCTGATTTTTTTGTAACTATTAATGTATAAGAACAATTAGGCACCTTTCATGCATTAAAAAGTTAAAGGTAAAGTGCCCCACAATAAGCCTACACAGGCTTTTGGGGGTCGCAGGAGGTCAGGCTCCCAACGTTTAGGACCAACGGGACAAAGTAGAGGTCGGGTGGTGAGCCCGACCGCCTTTAACTCCCGGGAAAGAAACCCGGTACCCATTCCATAGAGGGCTGGGTAGACCTTAGACCAGTTTGGAAATGAAAGGAGCGTGGAAAAATCCCCGCCCTCCGCCGAGGCCGGAATCAAACCCGCCACCTCCAACCCGCAGCCAAGCACCCTGACCACTTGGCTACCGGGCCCAGTTTCATACATTAGCAAAACAAAAATATTGAAATGAAAGGTTGAAATGTACTTTATGAAGAAATGATGAATTTCCAACAGTTTCAGTTTGCAGTGTATACTTAATCATCATGGAATAGAATAAAGATGGCATAAACATACACAAAAAACAAACAAGCAAAAAACAAACCAACAACACATAAAATTAAATATTTTAAGTTTATTAATATGGGAAGGAGTTTGGAAGCAAGGGAATTGGAGGTGTGTGGTCTTGAAATTGTCCTTTTCCCAAAAGACGGAATTTTAATAGCTGAAACAGTTAGTTCACATTGAACTATCACCATTTTTCATATTGTGTAGGTGTTCTTTTCAGTAAGTTAAACTGTAACTTGCAATGAACCTTTTGTTTATTTAAGAGCAGTGAATTTTTATTCAATGCTGCATTAAAATTATTGGCATTTAATTAAAGTAAGCCAAAAAAAGAAGTTAATTGTTATTGTTATATAATAAGCATAGTTATTGTTGATAATAAATACTCTCAAAAAAATTGTCAGATGACATTAATTCAGTAATTTAATAAAGAGAAAAAAGAAAATGAAATGCGCTTGCTCGTATAATAAATGAATAAACAGGATTAAAAGGGTGGTAGTAAACTGACAGTTTTGGAATACTTTGCGTGTTCTATCTTCAGGGTTGGCACAAACATATAGGACAATACAAAATGTTTAGGATGACATTAGGTGGGGATACAGAGCCTACTCTCTCACTATGTATCCTCATCTCGTGCCGTCCTAAATATTTTCTGTTGTTCTATATGTTTGTTCCGTCCCTGAAAATGGAATATGCAAAGTATTCCGAAACTGTCGGTTTAGTACCACCCTTTTAATCCTGTTTATTTATCTATTATGGGTCAATCCATATCAAACAGTCCAGAAAACATTAAGTTGGTTGCCCGATCATTTTAAAAAAAAAAATGATTTTTTTTACTGTTGTTACCCCTATGCATGAGTAGTTCAAAACAGACATTATGTTTTTTTTATTTGACTTCGTTTAAAAATGGCATCCATTTTTGTATTATGGTTTCCGACATTTTTGGCCTTTGCAGACAGTTGCGATAAATTTGATAACTCGGCTACAAAAAATGATAGAAAGCTGTGGTAAAAAACATTACATTCAGCACATTTTTAAGCTACATTTTATGTCCTATACCTTTTTACCATATCTAATGCAAATGGCTGAAATTTAGAATCAAAACTGATATTCACTTTTGAACAAAAATCAAAGATACGGGTTGTTTTTTTTAGCAGGAAGGAATGAAATAGAAAAGCTATAAATTTTTTAGAGAAAAGATATACATCCAAGGGTCATTCCACAGAAAACGTACCTTTTAAGAGACAAAAATGTTAAAAAAAAAATATTGACAAACAAATCTGAAATTTATTTTCTAAGCAGTATTATTGCTTCTATGAATTATAAAATGAATTGTTACATTGTTTCTTCCTTTTTCATGAAATAAGGAATAAAATAAAATTTTGATATGGACGGAGGATACACAACTGTAACAGTATAAGATACAGTAATGAAATCTACCATATTTTAAAAGCATAACTCATAATTTAAGTAAAATTTCAATTTATTGTGAAACTGAGTGGTTAAACAGAACATTAACTTATCGCAAAATAGCAGAAAAGAAATTTACCGATAATAATAAACAAATATTCCAAAATCATAAATATTTTAAATTAATTATTGAGATAATGATAATAAACAATATAGTACATATACTAAATCAATTATTGAGACTCATAGTATTTAAATAAATGATTTTGTACCCTCTGTTACGAAATTAATATCCTCCATTCAATGTTAATGTAACGGAGGATACATTTCTGCAAAATTTCCCTAGTTTTTCATGCTTATTGTGAGGTTAGCTCGTGAACATCCTTTAAAATGTAATTGAATCGTATTTAAGAATAACTTCAACAAGTTCTATGTATTTTCTCAATGTTATTTATTTGTCTAAGTTGAGAACGGAGGATACACAAAGATTAGAACCGTCTTGAGAATCCTGAAGGAACTGTTAGATAGAATATAGTTAAACCATACTATTTTACTCCAAACACAAGATAGAGCTAAAACAAAGTGGCGTCTTTTCCTCCTTCATCCACTCTTTGTGAATACCATTGCCATCTAATGGGAATTTGTTAAAATATCTTCAGAACGGAGGATACAGGGAAAGTCTGTGACAAACTTTCAAACCTGAAAACATATGTTCAAGCTAACATTTTCTCATTTCTTTTTATGTCGAACTGCAGTTCACCTTTTAATGTAAGAAATACAATGTGACTCACTTATTCAATATTTCCTTAAATTCATGAAATAATTAACCACCCTTCTGACGAAGCACTTGTGACACGTAACGGAGGTATACATATCTTCACTATTGTTTAAAAATTTAATAGAAATAAAATGAAAGAACAAAGAATACCAATGTTCATATCTTCCTTCGTTTGTATTGCTGTTTATAACCACTGAAAGAAGAACTTTGAATATTTCTTAAGTAAATAATTGCCTTGTACGTAAAAAGGTACGTTTTCTGTGGAATGACCCCCAAAGGTTTTGCAAAAAATATTTCAGCTCTGTTACTGGCTTCCTAATTTAGTTATAGCTCTTGAAAAATGCTCGTTTTTTCATTTTTTTCAAAGTTTGAACCCCAATATCTCTGATGGGGACTTAATAAAACTTTTATATTTACAGTATAAAGAGTACTCTATGAGAGGTACCTGTGAAAAAAATTTTGAGTTTGATTTTTGAGTTAGATAAACACAACAGTATCACTTAGTTGAAAACGCAGATGTACAATCTTGTTCATACATGATCTTCAAATTGTTCTGATTTTGATGTCATGTAACATCTAATAATATTTTAACATATTTTAACATTTAATAATAGCATGTAGTGTTGGTATAGCCCAGTGTTCATTTGTCTATTTTTCACCATATTCCCCCTGCTGTAATTTTGTTCTCCCTGGAATATCAAATTCAATTTTTTTTTCACAGATACCTCTCATAAAGTTCTCTTTATACTGTAAATATCAAATTTTTATTAAGTCCCCCACCAGAGATATTGGCTCAAACTTTGAAAAAAATAAAAAACGAGCATTTTTCAAGAGCTATAACTAAATTAGAAAGCCAGTAACAGAGCTGAAATATTTTTTGCTTAAACTTTGGATGTATATCTTTTCTCTAAAAAACTTATAGCTTTTCTGTTTCATTCTTTCCTGCTCAAAAAAAAAAAAAAAAAAAAAAAAAAAACCCGTAACTTTGATTTTTGTTCAAAAGCGAATATCGGTTTTGGTTCTAAATTTCAGCCATTTGCATTAGATATGGTAAAAAAGTATAGTAAATAAAATGTAGTTTGAAATGGGCTGAAAATGTTTTTTACCACAGCTTTCTATCATTTTTCTTAGGTGAGTTATCAAATTTACCGCAACTGTCTGCAAAGGCCAAAAATGCCGGAAACCATAAAACAAAATGGACGCCATTTTTAGATGAAGTCAAATAAAAAAAAAAAAATATGCCTGTTTTGAAGTACTCATGCATAGGGGTAACAACAGTAAAAAAATCAAGTTTTTAAAAAATGGCCGAGCAACCAGTGCTGGACCGTTTGGTATGGATTGACCCTTATACAAGTAAGTGTGTTTCAGTTTCTGCTTTCTCTTTATTTCATTACATGCATGTTAAGCCATTTATTTTTAGAACACAACAATTAATAAAATAGAACACAACAATTTAACTTAACAATTGTAGTGCATTTAATTTTACAAAATCCTTTTTCTTCACCAAAAAAAAAAAAGAAGAAAACTGTAGAGATAGTTTGAGTAGTAAAGTTAACATTAGTTTTGTTCAATAATATTTTGAAAAGTATTTTATTAATACTGATAATTTATAAAAAGTCTACTAGGTTAATATTGTATTGTAATATTATTAATAATAGTATTGTCAAATAAATGGATCTTTTTCGCATTTTAGTTGGTTACCTATTGTCACTGTAAACCGAAACTATCATTTATTTTGCTCCAGTTTCAGATTACGGCGATGAGATAATATACTTAAACGCATTAAAAGGTGTACCTAATGTTTATAAGTGACATCTCCAAACAGCTGTTTCACGGTCTATTGCCGATCTTCAGTGGAGAGTAGTGACTATAAAACAGGTCCTGTTATGGAGGTTATTATAAGTATAAGAAGGGAAAAGAATGGGACCTCCAAATCTGAACTAAAAAACAATAAATACACAATAAAATTAAAGAATAGAAATTCATGTGCCAGTCTCCGCTGGCCGCAATGAATTTTCTATGTGCATCAGTTAAGAAAAATAGCACCTAAAAGGTGCTTAAACATATTAAATAAATATACTACAACTGCTAAAAATTAGCATATTGGTTTGCGAGAGATTTGTTACACAGGAGCAGTCTGAAATGCTAACAAGTTCAAAAATTCTCTCTCTCATTTTGATGTTATTTAACTTCATTATAAAAGTTTGTAATAATATCCTTTGTTTAATTTAGGGCACGTTTTCAGTGGTAGAAAAATTGCCCGCAGTAGAAGAGTTTGTTCGTGAACATCTTTTGAATGAGTGGCAGCCCTTTTATCTTTGCACTGCCACAGGTCATCGCTTGGAGAACTCTGAAAGTACGCTGTCAGACCTACAGCTCTTTCCTGCAGCCATCATAAATTTTGCTTGGGATGAGACTGTTGCCGATGACGTCAGGCGTGAAGATCCATCAAAGACTCAACAGTATTTGAAACCTGAATCATTAGCTTTGCTTAGTTCAGAATAATAGCAATGGAAGTTTACAATATTTATTGTGCCTACTAAGTCTTGAAATGATCACTTGTGTAAGCAATTCAGAATAAAACTATTCAATAAGCACTTATCAGTAACTGCATAATACAACACTTAAACTGATGATAAAGGTTTTTTTGTTTGTATTTGATAGTTAAATATTGGACAAAACAAATTTAAGATTCAAATATTATTGCAATTGATGAGCTAAGTTATTTACAAAAAAAAAAAAAAAAAGAAATTCGTTCGTTTTTTTTTTGTTTTGTTTTGTTTTTTTTACTTCTAAGTTTTGAACATTTGTTCAACATTTGAATATTTGTTTAGATGAAAAATTAAGTTCCTTTGTTTATAGTTTAAAAAGAAGGAAATGCTATTATTTCGAGATTGTAAAGAACTTCAAAGCCAGTAATTTATTTTAAAATCTCAAGAAGGGTTAATGTTTGGTAACAGGCTTACTCACCTAAGCTAATAAATTCATTCTTAATGCATAACACCACTTAAGAATAACTAAATAAAAAAAAAAAGCATTGTTTATTTATTTTTTGTTCCCCTACTTTATATTGTGCATCATCAATTGTTATGACTATTGAATATTTGGAATGTTTGAATCTGAGGATTTAAGTGTGGTATCGTTTGTTGGTTATATTTTGACCATGTTAAAACAGTAATAGAAAAAGAGAAAGGCAAATCGGCAGACATTTTTGTTCAAGTTTACGGCAATGAATGCTTATATTGCAATGGTTGCTAAAAACACACTGTATTTGTAATAATCTATATAGTGTCCAAACAGTTAGTGTATCAAAAACCTGATGAATTAATAGAATTATAGAGAAAAAAAAAAGAAAGCTTACGGCATAGCTTAGATGACCATTTCATAGCAGAAAATGTTCAAAATTCAGCACATTTGCTGTTTCCAGTTTTCACAATTGGAAATTACCTGAAAGGAAAATGTGAGAAGAATTGAAAATATCAGAAGCTCGTCAATAACCCACAGTGCTCTATTTTTTCCACGACTTGCTTGTAGAGAGATCTGCTCTATCCTGTTGCTCTCAGCCATTGACGAATGAAAAATGCACTTGTGACACAACAACTTCCATCACATAATTGTCTTATTCGGGTCTTCCAGAAAAGCGTAGAATGTTTAATTTCCATAGATTTCACTGCAAATGAACTCCAGGCACATTTCTGCATTGAAATTACTATTTAATTTATAAGACGTCTGTTAAGTGGATCTTTTTATTCTGCAGATTTGGTTCAGCTATTTCATGAAGTCATTTGGCAAATTAGCTCATGTAGGCTCCATTTAAAAGAAGGGCGTTTTCTTTTCCCAGACTCTCAACGTAAAATGTTCCGTCACCTTTAGTCAAGAATCTACTGATTAACAAGAGTTTTAAATGAATTCCAAATGCCACTAACTTCTTTCCAATTATTTTAAATTATTTTATGATAATGACACATTTTTAATACCAGTGTTTCCTAAATGCTCCGTTTTCCATACTAATAGATTATACACCTGAAGCTAGAAAAATATATTACAATGGTGTGCCTTCAAATAAATTTATTTAAAAATAAATGCATCTGAATGAACGAACTTCAGGACATCTTACATGTAATGTTTTAAAATAAGTTTGTGTTTCTGAGGCACAATTTTAACCATTCCATTTTATTTTATTTTTTATTTAATATCCGTTTCAAATTTTAAGTTGTATTCTACAAGAAAGCTTTGCTTTTCACATTTACAACCACTTAGCTTTAAATCGGCACCTGTGGCTTCATAATTGTTTCAAAACACTGTAGAATTTTTGTAAAGAGGTAAATAAGATATTTGATACGAGTTGTTCTAGGTGCTCCAACAGTGGTGGGGGAATAAGAAAGGCTTTTCTATAGAATTTTCGGTGCTTAGTTAATTCTCCTCCGTTTGAAAATAAAAGCAATGGTTACGCTTCAGCATATTTGAAATTGGGCAATGCCTCTTTACACCAAATTTGAAATGTGGAACTTTAAATTTCTTTTTTAGAAAAATAACAAAAATTAACAATTCATTATTTTATTTCCAGAAAAACATTGTCAGTATGACAAATCCTCAGAATATTGTCTTATTTTGGTTTCTCTATTGCTTGCCTATCAGAATTTGTAATAAAGTAACATGTATGATTGTCAAATTCATTAACATATTAATAAGTTTATTTGGAAGAAAAAAAAAAAACGCACTATTAATACAGACCAAGGGGTTCCTTGTCTCTAAAGGGCTTGTAAAATTCAGTTAATGAATGCCACTGTGATAAATTTTTAATTTGTAGTAACTTAATATAAAAAATATATATGAAATACGGCCAAGAAATAAAAAAAGAAATCTTTAATTGTGTATAGTTTTGAAGAAAGATTGTTGATCCCTGGTGTATTGTAATTGCTGGTAAGAATTCATGGCTGATTTTAATTTACAAGTCCTTTTTATGTTTGTAGAACTAAGCTTAATGCCAGTTGAAATGTTAATTATAAATACAAGCACATAGAAGGCCTTGTAAAATAAAACTAGGATTTTCTTTTCCTTTCCTTTTAATAGTTTCCTAGATTACTCAGGTTCACAAGTTATTTTTTAATGTATTTCTTAATAGGTCATATCTTTCAGTAAAGAAATTAGTTCACATGTACTACTGCCTGCAATCAATCGAGCATATTACACTCAATACTGTGCTTCTTAGGAGTGCAGCTGGACTCAGAACATGTCTCCGTGATGTAAACGTCTTTAGACTGTCAAGGTATTTAATCCCGAAGTATCTGCGAATTAGGTGATAATCGTACGTAAGATCCCTGTGAAGGAAGTTTCAAGAGATGGCAAGTTACAGATTCATCAAAATTGGATCTAACCTCTTGCCATTTCTTAAGACTGCCTCCACCGGGGTTGTATGTTACAATTATCACTTAATTCCCAAATACTTTGTGATTAAATACCTTCACAGTCCAAATACGTTTTACATCATGGAGCCATGACCCAAGAAAAGCTGCTCTAAGAGGTGTGGTATTGTGTATAAATTAACTTTATTTTTTTTGTTTACATTTACTTGTTTTCTTAATCAGTTTATATTAAAGAAAATTATTAAATCTTGATAAATTTAGATTCAGATTTTAATAATAATATTATTAAAAACAAAAGACAAGAGTCTAGAACACAATTTCATCTTGTAAAAAATAGTGAAAGTATAATAAAAATAACAGTGATACATTTTGAAGATGAAGGTATTTTTTTGACATTATTAAGCTTGTAATATTCATTATTGTTGAATTCATGGATGCTCTGTACGATGGATGCAACAGAATATCCTCAGTGACGTTGGATACTTTGTCACAGATCTCAAATTTTGAAATTGACTAACCATAGTATTTCTGCTTATGAAACAGATTTATGTATTTTCAATACCGTTGATGTAAATTTAATATAAATGGTGTATTAGTATTGTATTTAAGTTTTGGAATAGATTTGTTTTCATTATTGGTATTATGTAAAGACTTACGTTATTGCATCTGTATCTTATTAAAAGTGATAGATTTAAATCCAAGATTTTATGTATAAAATGCAATGTTCTGTAAAATATCTGTTAAGCATGAAAGATGTTGCTCTTTAATTTATGAAATATATTTTTCCATTTCAAAACATTATCTTTCTCTTGTTTTCTTTATCAAAGATGAGCTGCCCATCTGACCTCAACTAGCCCGATTAGGAGCCTAACTCACATGTGCACCCAGGGCCTGCATGGCCAGTAGTAGAACAAACCATCTTAACACTGAGTAGATTACACCAAGTTATTACCAATAATGAAGCAGTACAGAACATTAAAAAGAATAAGTTTGTTCTATACATAAAAGCTTATTAAATGTTTGCAATATTTTTTCATCGCAAGCTCATTATTGTTGATTACAGTTTACAGTGAAAACTCAATTAACCGATTAGACAGATAACAGAAATTTCGCAATAAACATGTAAAGTAACGAAATTTTAATGCTGGTTTGGGACGAAAGGCAAACAATAAATGAAGACAAAGAAAAATCTATCGTTAACAAACAGATATCGTCAAACACCAAACAAATAATAATACTAATAGAAAACAGTTTAGATAATAAGGTTTATATGTTGAAGCTGTAATCAGTCATCATCATCTTTTTCTTAGAGGCTCTAGTTTTTTTTGCGGCAATGTCCCGTATTTTACGTAGAAGTAGGTTTTGCGAACGATAACGAATAACAATGTGACAGTTAATCGAGTTTTCACTGTACTTTGTAGCTTGCATATAAGTAATTGATAAGTATCGCTACTGGCAGAGCTTAAATGGATAATTAGATAACCACAAATAAAGATTAACCATAAAAAGACACTAGCATCAAAAATTCAGCAAAATTAGAGAATTAGTGCTACACAGTCTACTTATGAATTATTATAGTTTATTTAAAGACATTTGTTAGTGACTCAAGATATATTTCAAATGAAGATTTTATATTATCATTAGTTTCCTTTCATTTACTCTTGACGTATATCTTTTTAAAGACGTTTCTTCTTAATTTTCTATATTTTAAGTAAATCTCATCTGCTTTTCTTTAAATTTCCGAATTTAGTTACAAAATCTTATTGACTAGTTATTAATGTGCACTAATGCTTTGTGCTTTAAAATAATAATAAAAAAAAACTACTGTTAAAAATCATCAAAAAATTTGAATTGAATGATTGGCTGCAATGTCATTTGGTGTGACGTTATCACATTACCATCATATTTTTTTTTTTTTTTAGCTTTTTATTTGTTTTTCCTTACTTTTTTAATGTATTTTGGGATACTTTCATTTGCTCCAATAAAAGTCATCATAAAACAAGGCAATTAATGCCTGTATGATCTGTATGATAAAAAAAAAAAGCTATTTGACCAAAAATGAAAACAAAAAATCAGTGCCGTACGACTGTTGAAGAAAAATACCTTTCTGTCCAAAAATTTAGTTTAATGAATTCAGCAATTAAGAATTCATTAGATTTCAAATCTGTAACTCAAAAGCTTTTGAAGAATGGGCTTACAAAAGCTGCAACCATCTCTGGATCTGGAAAAGTTTTTGAGTGTGCTTTAAACAAAAGCATTGCTGCTATGAACAAATGCTATTTTATAAATAACAATCATTCAAAAGTTTAAAATTCAGTCTTTCCATTCCTTATGCTTATTTCGTCACTACATGAACAATAAGGATTTTTAAGTCCTTTACACAGATTCAATATTAATATTGTATATAATATTAAGAATTACATATATACAGTGGAACCCCGCCATTCGTCCACCTCTCTATTCGTACAACTTTTTCAAGTAAAATTGAACTCGCCATTCGTACGCTTGCTCGCGATTCGGACAGCATGACCTTGTTACTGGCCGCGCCACGCGGTCGCTTCAGTTCAGTATCGTGCTAGCTTCCGTACGCTACGCATCATCCACGCAAGCTTCGTGAAACTTTGTGATATTTTATTGTTATTTTTTGTTATTTTTATTAAAAATAGTGCAGCCATGGGTCTAAAAAAGATTGCTGATTCATCTAAGCCTAAAAGGAAAGCAGTGAGAACGACAATTGAATTGAAAAAAAGAAATCGTTGCGAAGTTTGAAAGTGGAACTTGTGTCTCTGACCTGGCAACTCAGTATGGCATGGCGAAATCAACCATATCATCTATATTGAAAAAGAAAGAAATAATAATAGAGGCCTATATATTTATTGTTTTCATGGTTTTTATGTATTTTAGGCTTAAAATATTATTACAAAGGTTTATATAAGCAATCATCTGTGGGTCTGGAACGGATTAATTCAATTTATATTATATCTTACGTGAAAAAATGATTCGCCATTCGTACAAATCGCCATTCGAACTGCCTCCTGGAATACGAATAGCAAGGTTCCACTGTACAACATTATTCATATATGTAACTTTCAAACTGTACTTTTAATTTGCACTAGTTTTCATAACCACAAATTACTCATATATACAGGGTGATTCAAAATTCCCTGTACAAACTTAGGTAGGTCAGGAATACCAGAACAAACCGTATTCATAGTGGAACATATTTCTGCAAACACACCTGAATGTGCTAGAAGGTACACTAAGGTTCAGAAATAAAAAACAAGTAAGGTAGACAATATATTTATTAGCCTTATATTTACAATATGACAGTAAGGTGTATACAATCATCCTGCTTGTGTGAATGACCCAGTTTCACACAAAATCTGGTGCAAATGTTTGATGATTGCGCACACCGGTTGGGGAACCGCTCAAGATACAGCGGCTGATCTGTTTCCATTCCTGACCCATAGGCTAGGTGCATATCTGCCCTCTTAGCATTAGTGAAATGATAGATATAAAGTCAACATCTCAAATGACAATGGGTAACGCTGCCCAACTAATATGCTGCCAAACAGCACCCTCTAGCACATTCGGGTGACGTTTGTGGTCATACCTTTAAAGTTTGTACATGGAATTTTGAATCGCCATATATATATTATATATATATATATATATATATAAGGTGTATCAAAACTCTGCAAATTTTAATAAGAGATGGGGAGCACCAAGACCAATCTTTTTCCTCTATAAATGTATGTGCACTGACGGTAACCTGTGGTACTAGTGGGCTCTATTTAGTGGCAATGCAATTGACTAGACAAGACTTAAATGAATGGAAACAAGTGTCCAAAATGTTTATTCAAAGAAGATGCTGAAAGATGTGGCCAGCAACTGCAATGTATGCATGACAGCGTTGAAGCATTTGTTGCTGTACATTTTGAAAGATTCCTGGCATTTCATGAACAGTTGCAAAAGTGATTCTTTCAACAAGATCTTTGCAAAAGTTGTCCATTCGGAATAGCACTACTTTTAGATAAAAAATCTTTGCATTCACGAGATCTATTTAAAGTGAACTAACGATGATACAGTTCGGAAAATTAACTTTTCATAAGAGTAGGAAAGAAGGACTAAAGCAATTTGCTACCTCCGGGGAAAACAAAACAAAACAAACAATATGTGACATTAATAATCTTATGTTGTTGCGAGCTGTTCACACCGAAGTGCGATATTCGTAGCCAAAGGTCCGTGTTCTACGGATCTCTAGTGTTCCCAAGATGGTGAACCCCTAGAAGAATCCATAGAATTTAAGGGAAAGATACTGAGGTGGTTTCCATTGCCTTCCTCAGGAAATCATTAAGGAATGAATCTAAAGAGAAAAAAGAAGAAGCAGACAAACACAGGAAAGAAATTTTTCCCAAACAGCCATGCCCATGCCGGGATTTGAACTCAGGTTCCGATGTATCTGCCTCATGCGAGGCCGCCGCTTTGCGCACAAGACCACGCCGGAACGGCAGTAATCTTAGATGCTAGGAAAATGTTTGAGAATCAACTCTTTTAAGAACTCGGCAACTTTTTTTATTTTTTTACATTTCCAAGACGGCTATTCATTTCACAATATTTCGGTTTCTAGGATACATTGGAAACTTGAAAATATATTCTTATTAAACCTAAATCTCATATAGTTATGCCATAATAAGAAACTTTTGTCTTAATTTCTTTAATTTGTTGGATTCTCTTCAGCAGATCAAAACAAACATTGAGAATAGGATGCTTTCTAAATTAATTTGGAGAAATTTTTGAACTTTGATGGGCCTGACTAAAAACGAGTTTTGAATACAAGTTAAAAAAAATGATGAGAAAAACATATAGATATTTATGAATCCTTTACAACCATGTATGGCTAAATGATATCTTATTTTTGAGACATACATTTTTATGTATTAGGTTCCTCGCCATGCTCCTCATATTATTTAACATCCTACAGTCAACAAAATAAAGCCTATTTAACCCTTTAAAGGATGGCTGTGGCTCATAGATCAGTATATATTGGACTCTTAGAGGCTGTGTATGGTTTATTGACACAACAAACTGGGGAGGAGAGGACGGGTGTGATGTATAAGCTACATTTGAAAAACTTGCTTATTTTTCCTTTTTTTTTTTTTGCATCCCGCAGAAAGACTTGCTTGAAATAGCTGTCCTTAAAGGGTTAAGTTGCTAAAAATATACTACAGATAGCTCTATAAATGAATATGTGGAGATTTAACTTGATTTTTTTTTTTTTTTTTTTTTTATCAAGGTTCAATTTAAAACACTAGAAGGAAGATCGAGAGAATTGTTCACAGGAAAATAGAATAAACGGAAGTTACAGGTTTAGGTTCGATAAATAAACAATTAATGCTATGCCATATGTAATTTATAAGGCTGATATAACTGCCAAGGTAAGAAAGTTATCAAAAATAAAGGAATTTAAAAAAATTATGCAGTATTTTGTTTTAAAGTGTTTTATTAGTGCACTTTATTTTAAATTTCAACATTAATGTTTCGATGTCATAATAGCATACTCGAGATCGCAAATGACTCAAGAACTAAAGACAACAAAATAAAAAAACAACACTACATTGTGGAAATCAAATCTTTGGGCAGCTAAATGCTCGCCACAAAAGGAATTTGACCACAAAGAAAGAAGAAAAACTAACGGTGAACTAAAGAAACCAATTATAATAAATTGATAATGGAATGCCTTTTCAATCGAGCTGAGACCTTGGGACAGCTGTTTCAAGCTTATTAGGCTCTCATCAGCCAAGGGTACACAGCCACAATATATTGTTGTTTTTTATTTTGCTTTGTTTAGTTCTTGAGGGGATAATTTTCCATCTGTAGAATATATTTCTCTTCCCCTCTTCGTTTTTTGGGTTTTGTAGTGGCTGAGTAGCCTTGGCTGATGAGCCTAATAAGCTCGAAACAACTGTCCCAAGGTCTCAGCTTGACTCAAAAGGCATTCCGTTATCATAATAGCATACTTGTTTCCACGTTTATTTCTATTGTTTGTAACCATTTCTTTTGTACTTGCACTTCGGTAATAGCCAAGATTTTCTAGGAAATTATGTGCATTTTATTTTACAATTATTTCGGCAGATTTCATTGATATTATTTGATGCCTTCTAACGTTCTTAGTAGAAATAATAATATTCTTGATGCTAGATATATTTATCATCATTCAATATTGTGTTTTGGAATAACAAATAGCATGCCAGTCATGGTTTTAGGTACTGCAATTCATCAGTAATAAAAATGAATTTATAGAAAGTGTTTTTCTAAATAAAAGAAAAAGTTTTAAAAAAAAATAAGAAAATTAAATGAAAGATAAATTGTATCAAAAATAATCAATAGAAAACACAAATTTCAAAATATAACATCTGTTTATTGGTAATAACAATAATAATATTTCGTTCTTCTTCTGTTTAATTTTTAGACCATTTACACATATATAACAAAATAGATTCTTTAAAGGAAGAAGAAGCTCAACATCTTAGCTCAAAAAAGGACGACTATAGGATCATCCAAAATTCTCGTGGAATATTCTGTTAAGTATAAAATATATATTATGTTGAATTTTTACACCTTATGAAAAAAAATGAATTAATGATGATCTGATATTGTTTATAAATTAAGAAGTCGTGCTTTTAAATTTTTAAACCATCAACCCTTCTCGTCTATACAATATATCAAAGGGCTTCTTATTACTAAATCAGTTATTTTCCAGTAATACTGTATTTAAAAAATACTTCCTCTGTATATTCATACATTCATTTATTAAATTGTCAATTTATTAAAAAAATTTCATTTAAAAGTATTCACTAAAAATTTTTTAAGGCTTATGATAGATATTAAATTTACCTTAAATTTTATTCTATTTCCAAAGTAGGGATTTTTGGCAGTAGAATAGATTTAAATTAAGATAAAATTGTGTTTTAATTTTCACTGTACCTCCTAACATTTCTCTCCAACATTAAAAGCATTCCAAAATCCACGTAAAGGAAAATTATAGGATTTTTGTTATCAGTTGTTGGCAATTTATTAACAAAAAAGTTTAATTTATGCTAAAATTCCTTGAAGATTCAGGAGCTATAAGTAAAATTTGAATGTCCATAACATTTGTTCCAGTGTGTCCAGAAATGAGCAAATTTTTGCCATCATTTAAGTTCTTAAAAAAATTATAAGAATCATTGTTTTCTAAATATTTGAGAGGATCGAGGGACTGTGATTCTGCATCTAACAACAAGCTGGGATACACAAATGCCCCTGCTGCATCAGTGGGTCCATCAATGCCATCGGTTCCTGCACTCAGAAACAGAATTTGGTTGTCGACTGCTGTGGTTTCGGCTGAGAGACGAGAAAAGCGTTCCAAAAACGATAGAGCCATTTCCTGGTTGCGGCCTCCCATTCCCTTTCCACTTACTTTGACTGTTGTTTCTCCCCCGCTTAGCACGCACAGCGGCTTTTTGGCCGATCTGCATTTCTCAATGGCTGCTTCCCACTCTGACGCCTTTGTTGTTAGTGGCTGTGAGGTAAAATTGGACAAAATGGTTACCCAACAGGGAGCTTCTTCAGTCTTCAAAAATCTATTTAATTGCAATGCCATTTCACAGAACTGGCTACCTCGATTCCTTGCTTCGCCAGATAATTCTGTGGTTAAAACTACAGCAACAAAACCGTACATTTCTATGTAAGTGCGAGCATTCTCAATTGCTATTGCATTGGTACCAACCAAAATATTGACAACATGGGAGAATTCAGCTAAATAAGAAGCAATATCTCTTTTCCTGTTTCCAACATTACTTTTCAGAACTTCTTGTATACTGGATGGGATTTTATTCACAACATTGAAACGATGTAGTATTTCAATAGCAGCTTCTGGCTTTTCAAGATTTGGTACAGTCGGACCACTTGCTATGAATCCTAGAGGATTACCAATTACATCAGAGAGTATCAATGATATTACCTGAAATAAAAAAGAAACAACATTCCATAATATCATTCAAACATTTTTCAAATGAATTAATATTTAAAGTTATTATTAGTAGAATTAAAAACTTAAGTCTTGAAACATTATCTCAAACTCATGGTCTTAACAGGACATTCTACAGATACACCAAGACAAAAGGACAAAAGCAAAAAAAAAGTAAATTTCATCTGAGAGGTGAAAACAAGAAAAATATTGTTTATATCCAAATTTCAAATAAGTTGTATCTACATCATTTTCATTGAAGTTTACACTTTTCTGTTAGATTAAATTTTGGACTGAGAAAATGACTCGACTGCTTAGGTGATCTTATACGTTTGTGGAGTAGAAAAGACATCTGTTCTATTTTGGCCTCATGAAAATATTCTGAAATTTGGCTAAAACTAAAATATTTTGTTCTTACTTAATTAAAAACCTTAAAAAAACTAATTAATGTTTGTTTCAGTAAAAGATCTGCTATTATTGTTATACTCAGCATCAATTATTAGCAGAGTCCTTGGCATCAACAATTACTATCATGCCCCGCTACCTGTAATATAGTTGGAAGTTTTTCCAATTCCTTTTCTCAAGAGATATCTGCCAAGCAATTTTGTTGAGTAAAAACTGAATAATAATAATAATAGCATCATTGACAATGCAAACATCAGAAACGCACTCAAGAACACATACCGTGCCTGCGTTCACAACATCCTCAAAACACAACGCCAGAAATAAAATTAAAGCCATCAACACTTTTGCCGTCCCCACACTGACATATTTGTTCGGCATAATTCCATGGACAAACACTGAACTCGAAGCACTACAACGTACAACACGCACTACATTGACGAAACACAATATGCACCATCCCAAGTCCGCTACGGAAAGGATGACTCTTCCCCGCAAGGAGGGAGGTCGAGGACTCATCACCCTACACGAAAAACAAGTACACATACTTAGGGAACACTTCCACCAAAGAGCACAACACTCCTCACTCCCCTCAGCAATTGTCAAGGCTGACACACACCTCAAATCCCTAGACCTCGCAAACCCTTCTCTAACACTCACCACCCCCGACACCCACACACAGCAGCTGGTGTTGTAAGGAACTCCATTGCAGACATCGCCACGATCTCAGCCACCCTCATGTCGACATGGAAGCGTCGAACAGATGGCTGACGAGTGGTGAGCTATTTGGAGAGACCGAAGGGTTCATGATCGCGTTACAGGCCCAAAGTCATCCCACCAAGTCTTGTTCAATTATAAGAAACACATTCACATGATTCCTGCAAACACACATGACGACACATGTAGGAAATGTCACACTACACATGAGACAATTGACCACATAATATTAGGCTGTCCCCTTCTCTCCCAAACAGACGACCTCTACCGACACAATAAGGTAGGTCGATCGTTCAGCAACACCTAGCACACAAACTCTCACTTATTAAGAACACGGTCCTGTACTACAAGTATATACCACATAGCGCAATAGAGTCACCCTCATATAAGCTGTACTGGGACCGCCCCATTCACACAGACAAAACCATACATCACAACAGACCTGACATCACACTAGTTGATAAGGTCAACAATCGGACCTAACTCATTGATATTGCAGTGCCTGTCAGCAAGAACATGCAGAAAACTCATGCAGGCAAGATCAGTAAATACACCAATCTAGCATACGAGCTCCAGAAGCAGTGGAAGCAGGACCGAGTATGTGTTCTACCCATCGTCCTGTCCGCCAGTGGTCTGGTGCCTCAAACATTGTATCACAGCCTCAGCACACTAGGACTTCACAAAAACACTTATGCAACAATTCCAGAAGGCTGTAGTCTCAACACAACACGCATAGTTAGGAAATTTATGGACACAACCACACATCCCTAACCATCCTTTCAAATTTTGTTTTTTACACTTGGCAATATGTGCCTTGGTCCTTGACCCGCCATATTGTCTTTACTGGGGAAGCCCATGGTTTGAAACTTTTACAAAATAACAATAATAATAATAAATTTTATAGTTTTTATTAATATTTGTTTTGGCTAGAGTGAAATTAAATTTTATGTAGTGGCTACAAAAACAAAATAAACTGAGTTGGCTATCATCCACCAGCGACCTGTGCTTTTTTCTCTGAAGACTATTTAAAAAGAGGATTGATAACAAACACACAAGTTAACATTACATCTAAAAACATATATTACAGGAAGCTTTTCAGATCCATGTGGTTTTCTTTGTCAACCTCGACAAAGGTCACACGGATCCGTAAAGCTTCTCGTTATGTATGTTTTTAGATGTAATGTTAACTTGTGTATGTTTGTTATCAATACTTTTTTTAAATAATGTCTTTTTAACACATGTAAAAATTTGAAATCAATTCTCTGAAGACTAACATGGAACTTAGACTCAATCGTCTAGCATAAAAAAAAAAAAAAAATTCTGTATTGGGAAAGTGAACTTGGAAAAAACGTGCAATTGATTTGAATTAAATTATTACTGCAAGAATCAGAAACAAGATATTCAATCATTCAAATACCACATTAGCCATTACAACAAATCAATGCTGATTGCTACTATGGCCAAGTTCTGATAGATAGTTATTTCTAAATATTCTGTCGAAGCTCAATGCTGAAGTTGCTGAATAGTGCTTAGAAAAAATTCAGCATCTAAACAGGTGTCTGAAATTTCTCTTAGTTCCAAGATTTACCAAACAAAAAATTAATCTTAAGTCTTGTGTTAAAATTTGTTTCTTAGAATAGGATAGCATCATTCCTTAATTCACTTCAGTATACATCAAATAGGAAACCACAACAGAAAAAATAAGAGGAACAAAATCTTTATGTATCCATACCAATATGATTTGCACTATATTCTTGGGTAAATTCATCACATTCCACATGCTTTTATTTTATTTAATTTTTAGGAGAATTTCAATTTGAAACTTGATGGCTCATTAATAATATTAAATACGCTTTTAAAATTAAAAATTGTTTGATAAGGAAAGAAAATGTTTATCTTTACTTTAAGCATTAAATTTTGATGGAATGTATTAAAACATTCAAAAACTTCCCATTACTAATTCTGCTGGAAGATGGTAGAATATGTTTAAAATTAACAAAGCTTCTGATAAAAATCAAGAAGTTCATGCAACTTGATAGCACAGGACCTTGGCTAAAAACTGTCATTTAATAATACTGTTCTACATATTTAGCTTCTCTCTGTTAAAAAGGAACTGAAATCTTACAAATATGTTGTTATACCAGCATTGGTACAAATTATGACGACGACAAAATATTTGTAAATGAGGAATTAAATATAAATTTAATATACCAATGTGACAACACCTTTTGGAAACATGATCTAGTTGTAATTATGAGGCCTATTTATCACTATACAGGGTGTTTCGGAAATGGTAGACAAAGCGAAGAGATAAAGGTTCCAAAGGTCTTTTTGAGTCGAAAATCTTCTATGACATTTTATTGTACAGGCCGTAGTTTTAGAGTTAGGAAATTAATGCTTTGGGAATGGTCCCTAATGAAAGAAACATTAGGAAGTGTAAGTTAATAAGGTAAAGGTTTATTACAAAAAGCAGTACGGATAACAAATGTCATGACTGAAAAGATGTATAATAATTAAAGAAAAAGCTGAAAATGGCCAGCACTGAGCTTTCTTTGATTAGTGAGAATTCCCAAAGCATTCATTTTCTAACACTAAAACTACGGTCCATACCACAAAATGTCATAGAACATTTTCGACTCAAATGACCTTTTGGAACCCATATCTCTTTGCTTCATTTACCATTTCCAAAACACCCTGTATTAACTCAGGTTTGTTTGTAAATGGAAGGTGGTGTGAAATGACAGCTAAAGCATCAAGTTACTGTATGAATAAAATAATACACGGTGCCATCGAAGTCAGTTACTGTATCAATAAAATAATACATGGTGCCATCGAAATCAGTAACACTTACATAATAATAATACTTTAAAGCAGTTATTACCTTAGCAGGAAAAGCAAGTTTGGCTAATCCACCACCTTTAAGAACCGACATCTGCTTTCTGACTGTGTTTAACTCTTGAATTGTTGCTCCTTCATCACTTAAAAGTTTCGTTAGATCCAGTTTCTCCTTTAAAGTTATGTCTGGTTTTGGTGATGGAAGAAGAGCAGATCCTCCTCCTGAAATATTATTTAAATCATTGTTACTTTTGATCTTATTGACTTGAACTATGTACAACACAATTTCAACCTTTGATATTTAGATTCATATTATTTTTTGCTTTTTATGAAATGCAGTCCCTCAATATTAATAAGATCCTGAAAAAAAAAATCCCATTGCCAGAATTTATTATTGCAAAGCTTGAGCACCATTACTTTGAAAATGTGCAAAAAAAGTGCACTCAACATTTTAAGTTTTTATGCGAAAGGTATAAGCACTGGTACATGAGCTGGAGGATTTTTCTCTGGATGTTTCTCCTATAAAAATATCCTAGGGATAAAGGAGGGAGGCTGTTGTCATCCAACCCCAACTTCTACTGATGGTCGAGAATCTTGGGTCCTGCAGCTGCAAACGGGTCTGTGCAGCCTATAAGTTTTTGTAGCTTCTATTAAAATAGTTTAGACAGGATTTCATGGTGTTCAAGCTTCTAATAATCATTATTAATATCAAATGCCTTAGTTAACTAGAGATTTTGGTTACGGAAGTTATGACAAGCTCATAATAGGGAAGTACATCATAACATTTTTGGATATGAATTTTTAATCTGACGTTTCAATCAAATCTTTATTTAACTACAGAAATTCCTCATTATAACATGGTTTTGGGACTGCTAACTTTCCAAAGAGATGTCACTTATTACAACATTATTATATTCGATTCTAGTGCATTCCAACCGCTATAATAACATAGCAACTCATTGCAGAATGGCATGCATGCAGTCTTCAAGTTCAGTAGGATAATCTATTGTTATCTTCACTTAATGTCACAAATAAATGCCTCATATTGTCATGACCTGGCATATCAGTAGAGTCTGGACTAATTAAAAAAAATTAAGAGAGAGAGAGACAGAGAGAGATTGAAAGCATATGGTATACAATACAATATGTGCAACATTTACATAAATAAAAAATGAAATGCAGGAGTTTGGCATGAACAACTAATAATATTGTTTGGTGGTAGCATCAATGATATCAATATTAAAGCATTTTGTCTGTCATCATGGCTTACTGAGGTTTTCAGCATTTACCAGAAGAATGACCTTATTATGGGACAAAGTTAAAGGATTTACAGTAAAGGTAATACACATTCTATTGATACTATAATTCAATAAGAGGAAGAGAGTTGGAATTTTTAATGCTCAATGATATTCTTTCAGTCTGAAGAAATAAATAGTTGGCAGTCAAAAATAGTTGACACATGCAGGAGCATATACAGACTGAAATTCAGGAAGAGACGATTAGATTGAAAAGAGGGGCAGAGGAGATACTGACACTTCAACATATTCAATCCTAACATTTTGTGTAAAAAAAAAAAAAAAAAAAAAATTCTGTAAAAAGGAGCATGTTCATCCTCTAAAATTTTTAGATGCAATAACGAATCCAACAGAGGATGATTAGATTTTGAGAATTGGGGGGGGGGGGGTATACTTGAGAAAGAGTCCGAATAAGAAGGGGACTTGAAACGTACGAACATACTGATTCACAGTGTGTTTGTATTTTAACTGTACATAGTGTTTTAATAGTTGGCGATTTTATTAAAATTATTACTATTTGTGAAAATTGAAAACATCCAAGAAAGAATCATGCAATTCAAATGAAATTTGTCACAGTTTACTCATGTTACAGTAGATAACTGATTACATTTGCAGAGTAAGATTTTGTCACTTCAAAATTCTGTATCATATGAAGCCACCTCAAGCAGCAATAACAGATTCTATATAGTGTGGCATTGAATGGAAGAGGTAGATGTACGCTTCATCTAAATAACCATGAATTTCTATTTTTCTCCTGATACAGTTTGACAGTGCTCTGAAATGTGCCAAAGCAGCAACTAATGAAATATGCAGTGCTTGGGCATGAACACCATGCATTCCCACCTCGTGTCGTCTCAAATGTTATTGTAATGTCTTATATGTTTCTGCCGTCCCTGATGAAGGAATATGCAGAGTATTCCGAAACTGTCGGTTTATTACCATCGTTTTAAATTCTCTCCTCAACATGTTTGTAAGAAAGTGCGTTTTACTTATTTTCACTTTCTCCTTATAGTAGTTTTCAAAAAAGAAGGGTTTGCCATTTATGGTCATTACATAGTGATCGATTTTGTCTGGAACAAATGTCACCAGTCATGACGTCATCAACTTGAACTCCAAGCAGTCAGTCCAAGATGGCGTCGTTTGTGATCGCATTAGCGTGACCAAGAAAGGACAAACTTTGCATAGCCAAGCAAGGGGAATAGTGTAGAACACGAATAACATGATAACAATAACATAAAAATGAATTCGTAACTGAAGAAAATACAAAAACCAGAATATTTTTGTAATGTTTATAAGATTCAGTTACGGATTTTAGCAATAGAAATACGTTCTGGAAACATCAATCTGTAAGGAAATTACGTCATCAAAAGCTTTTCTTTCATGAACTGAACTGTAGGAATTCATGATTTATTTTTTTAACTTTAAAAGGGAAATAAAAAGTCATGATCATAGAAAACCTATAAGAATCTGAAAAACAAAGTTCATGGTGTCTTTACAAGATATACATTCACAGCTGCAGGATAGAAATACTAAGCAGATTTCTGTATGTTGCTGCCTTCTACAGAATTTTTTCATGACATTCAACTTGTATCTACTTGAATGATTATCATCATTAATGAAGCAACTGAACGAGTACCTGATATTAAAACAAGAAGAATATCCTTCTCAGTTAATGCTGTAACAACTTCTTGGATTTTTTTGGCTGCTAATTCTGCATTTTCATCAGGGAGATTATTCTTGGCTCCTTCAAATATTTGAATCTTGCTCTCAGGTTTCAAAAGTAAGTCACTGCAAATACAACTCTAATATTAAAATTTGTTGATAAAACAAACTAAAAGATAATGATTACCAAGTCTAGAATGCCTCAAAAAAAAAAATGCCACTTTTTGGGCTATTAAGAACCTTCTATTAAACTTAATCAACATTAAACTTTAACTATTGTTCAAACAAGAGTGCATTCCAACAAGATACTAAGACAAGCATTTTCATTGTTCAGTGCAATTTTTAATTAAAATACTACTAAGATATTTAAATTATGAGTCTTAGACTAGGAGCCAACATGACTCAATTGAAGAAAGTCGTTATTATTGGATGACCCATTACTGAATGCAATAAACAGGTCAAATTTTCTATGTGAAAACTAGAAGGCTGTTAAGGTATCAATCAACCATTAAGAGAAAGCCTTTCCAGAAAGGTAGTGTTTAAGGAAGACCCATATATTAAGAAAGATGGCAATGAATTATTGTGAACCTGATGTTTCCAAATACAGTGGTACCTTGGTTAATGACGGTAATCTGTTACAGGATTACCGTCATTATCCAAGGCGCGATTTTAAATGTCTAAATGATACGTACCTTATTTTTATTTCATTTATATTTGCTACAAAAATTTATCATTAATAAAATGAAGAGTTCATGAATACAGTTTTTAAATGTCAATCTTCACCAGAAATACAAATTGTGTGTAAAGAAAATATAAATGACATAGGTAGGATTATTTTGCAAAATTTAAATCCAATTTTCTCAAAAACTATTGGCCGCCACCAAATGACAAGGCACCGTAAGCCAAAGCCTGCGTTGTTACCCAACACATTTTTTGCTTACAGCAACTCGTCATTAACCAAGGTACCATTGTACTTTTAGGAGGGTAGTTGACCGCCATCATAAATGGAACAAAGTGACTGCAGACACTTAACTTTTGTAAACACTGACAATTTTAGTAGTAATATCTTACAAGTACGAAATTACATTTTATGCAGAAGTTTCACTTCTTATCACATATTAGGCCAAGGGGTTTGTTTCGATCTCTTCCCAACATGTAGGATGCTGTCCAGAAAGTCTTTTACCTCTTGATGATGATAAAAAAAATTGTCAAGGATTGCGAACTCTACCCATGGTGCTGAACATTTCCAATTATCTGTATATGCATAATTTTATCTAAATTAGAAACATTTCCTCAATTCCTGCAAAATTTCTTTATTTACCTTATCTAATTTGGCATAGCCAGTTGTTTTTCTTAAAAATTTCATCTCACAAGCTATAATTCCTGTTCAATTGCATTTTCTAAGTGTCCATTCTCCACTGCCAAACATAAGCATTGGTCATCCAATGTATTATATGTATATGTATTATAAATTCGAATTCTGGAATGTTTCTGAACTAAAGTAGATGAAAAAACATGAAAAATGAACGCACTGTTCTATTGTAATTTCGAATTTAAGCAGAAATGTCCTTTCAAATTTACATTGTTATATACACATATCTTATTATGAATAAGTTCTTTCCCTTTAAATGCCATAACTTTTGTTATATTGGGAAAATTTTTTATATTAAACACGTCAGAGATTATTTGAAGCTAATAAACAGATCTTTGGAAATCATCTTCTGAATCTGCCAAAAGAACATCATCAGCAAATAACAAAATAACTAAATTTAAGTTTAGATTTATTGATATACAAACTACCATGATTTGTTTGTTTCCATTCTCTAATTACAGCATTCATAAGTTTATTATTCCTATTTATCTCCTTATAGAACTCCACAATGATTATTTGTGTCAGATTTTTATTGTAATATAATTATCCTTATACAAGTTAAATACTGCATTAATTAATTGATTTGGAACATTATTCAGATTTTAAATTTATATTCAGTACAAAATCAATAACATAAATGAATACATCTATTAATCTCTGGATGAATTTTTGGCACTGTCTTCATTAATATGCATTTCCCTCTTAAATTCTGATTTAAAACTCATCTATCTTATATAGTCAAAATCTTAATTATCACATCAACATACTGGGTTTAACCCCTTTAATGGGGACCATTTTTTCAATAGTCTGGTGGGGTTATTATAAATCTTTTTATATAGTGCGTCCACAGGCATGCTCCCCATTTCACGGATGTCCTTGGACACGTCTAGAAATTCGCTCCCCAGTAAAGGAGTTAACGAAAGTCCATGATATCCATTAGCATATAGTTTCCCATAATCTCCGACAGCATGTAGTTAATATTAAATCACTATTTTTTTTGCATAAAATCCTTGTTTTCTCTTTTCTTTCAATCTCTTTTTATCTCCATCTCATTTCAATATTTTTTTTTTTCTTTTCTGGTGTTGTAGAATTGTAGTGATATTATGAATTTAAAAGATTTGAAATGTTAAACTTAAGATGATTCAGCTGCTCACGTATTAATGCAGTTTTAGGAAAGAGCCTGCTAGTTCCATTCCCTGCAATCTGTCCATAGGAAACAACTCGTTTATATATATATTTTTTTTTTCTTAATGTTTATCAGACATATTTAGGTGTACTTATAACCTGTACACCTGTAATATAGGATCTGAAAGTTTAATCTAAAGTACCATTTTCCACCCAAAAAAGAAAAACAAAACAAAAACAAACAAAACAAAAAAAAATGAAAGTGATATGATTAGTAACTAATACTTATGTAATAAATTTTATATTTTATCAATTACATCGACAATTAAGTTTTTTTTTTATGTCTCCAATTTTTCGGTTATTGTAATTATCCCAGTTTAATTGACGAAAAAGTTTATATATGATATTACCATGTAGACGGTACCCAAAATTATTTTTAATTATTTTATCGTTCATTGAACTGAGCCAATTGTTTCTAGTAATATTGTTTTTATTATAATTTTTTACGTTAATTATTTTAAAGAAATTTTTGAGAATTGTCTTATAAATAAATTTCTCTTCTATTATTAATATTTTGAATTTTTTCCTTATTTCATTCCTTTCAACTATACTTTTTTTATTAAAATTATAAAAAATATTTTTTAATATTTTAAAACATGTTTTATTTATATTTTCCATTTGCTTTTTATTAATAAAAATCCAACTATCCAGGCCATAATCTAAAACAGAATCCACAAGGGATTTATAAATTATTATTTTTTGTTTTAACGGAATTATTTGCTTAATGTGATAGAACAGATAGGTTAATGAGTTCAATTTATTTATAACATATTGATAATGTGGAGTCCATGTAAATTTCTCATCAATAAATACACCCAGGTATTTATGTTGAGTGACGAAGTCTATTCTTTCGCAGTCACAAAGGACATTGTTTATTAGTTGAGTATCCAATTATATCCCAATTTCAATTAAAATTTTATCTTTAAGGATTTTGTTTAGAAACTTCATTACAAGTTTCATTGAAATAGTTTAATAATTTTTCACGTTTCTAGTGAAAAGCAATTAACATTAGGTTAATCAAAAATGAAAGTTTGCTTGAAGATAGCACATCAAAATTTCCCAGGTATCCGCAGGGGATAGGTTCAAGCTCCTCTGCAGATGCTTAAAACTGTGGATAATATCGCACCATATGTAATACACCTTTTTTAACATCTTCCAGCCACAAATTTAATGCTTTTTTCATCTTCACGAAATACTTAACTATGCACTATGAATTTAACTTTAGCAGCTTTAGGAGCACAACCGACACTAGCAGTATTTCTTTTTCTTAACACTACATGAATAGACGATTCGTTCTTGTTGTACATTCTGGCAACTTCAGCATACGACTCTTTCAATATTAAATCAAGAATTTTAATCTTCTCACTTAAAGGACTTTGTGGTTTCTCTTTGGCTTGGCAGAATTAGCAGCAGCACTACTTTTGCACTTTGAAGCCATATTAAGGAAAGTAAGTTATATAAAGCACTATACAGTATTTATAGCGATACTGCAAATAATGGATATTGTTTACAACAGGGGTGAACAACCCGTGGCCCGCCGTTATATTTGCTGCGGCCTTGTGGTGTCAAACTTAAAATTAAATTTGAGTCTTTACATTGAAAAATGTCAAAATTTGCAATAGCAACTGTCTCAAACTTATATTAGAATATTGGTACAAAACACAACTACAGTGCTCACGCCGAGAGATGAAACTCCCAGAATGCAACGCAGATTATAGATTTTCTTTTCCTGGCCGCTCGCTAACATTCAAATAGAAGAGACGTGACCTCTTCTATTTGAATGTTAGCGAACGGCCAGGAAAGGACAATCTATAATCTGCGTTGCATTCTGGGAGTTTCAACTCTGGGCGTGAGCACTGTAGCTCATTATTTGATAATTTGAAGTCTACGTAAATTACATTTATTATTAATAATTATTATTATACATGACATTATCAAATCATTAATTAGTAAGATATGGTAAGGGTTGGGGGGCGTTGGAGGATGGAATGTTGTGACCCTTCATCAGAACTTTTTTAAAAATATTGGCCCTCAATTTCCTTTAGATATGCACCCCTGGCTTACACCATGAACGCTATAGCATGACTAACGCCGTTAGCAGAAAACTGTGGAAACAGTTGACAAAGGGATGATTCCTGACACTGCCCAGGCAGGTGGGCATGTGTAAAATTCCTGAATTTCTAATT
Source organism: Thereuonema tuberculata (assembly GCA_023159025.1). Lineage (NCBI taxonomy): Eukaryota > Metazoa > Arthropoda > Chilopoda > Scutigeromorpha > Scutigeridae > Thereuonema > Thereuonema tuberculata. Next base: position 49,730,833 of record JAFIDM010008419.1, on the reverse strand, counting down.
ATTGGATTTTTTTTACTTAATATTTTCAAACCACTAATAACTGAAACTATGGTTAATGAAAAGGCAGATAAGGAGGGATTGACTGTATAGGCTAGACTTTTCATTATTTATAAGAAATATAGTTTGTCTCAACATCCTGAAATATACGTATTATTTTGGAGATCAAAGCTCTGTTCTTAGGTGCTATATAGTCTGAAGGATATCTCAAGTATCTTAACTCTTGAACTAGTGATTTGTCAATGAAATCATACAATTGTTAAATGATTTAGCTTTTCTTAAACTTTCTAATCAAATCAGATAACTTTAAAAAATAATAAAATTAAATAGTTTTTCAAGAAACTATAATTGGATCAAATAATGCCTCACTAATAATCAAAAGAAATCAAATTAAAGTTGTAGAACTTTAAAAATTATTCCCGCAGTTGGTTTTACTTACAGTTGATTATTGTTTTTAAATATTTCTTGTATGCCAACTGGAACACTTAAGATTCCTGATACGATATGTTCTTCGAGAATGTCTTCGACAGCCCGTGCCATGCCTAGAACAGCTTTACCAAATCCTACTATGTGAACATTCTTGGAAAGAGTGAACGTTTCCCCATCGACCATCATGGTATCATTTTTAATATTAATCTTGTCTTGAATCATATTTGTTGGAAGTACAGCTGTCACAGCTGAGAAAAAGGTTTCTTGGAGAAGTTTTTGAAGATCCATATTAGCAAAAGTCTGTGAGAAAAATCTTCTTAGAATCATTCAACCTGTTTTAAAAAGCAATAGAAAAGATCTGTGAAAATTCTTCTGAGGGTCATAAAATAACTTTTTTTATACTAAATCCAAAAATAATAGTATTTATTCTTAATAGTTAGTTAGTGTTAAACTATTCAGCGATATAGTTTTCTGAAATTTTTGATTGATATCATAACACCTATACACAGAGCGTCAATAATCTGGACGTCAAAAATCCGGACTATCGATAATGCGGATTCAATTCCAGTGAAAAAAAAAAGTTCAAAAATCAATAACAGATTTTTTTAAGAGTTCTTACAATGTATAAACATGTATATTCTTTCATTAAAATACATTATAAGTTCATATTAATTAATGGTTTTATTTATCTGCTCCATTATATATTAACCACTAAAGTGAATTATTAACAGTTTTAGCAAGTTTTCTTTTTGTTATGAACTCAAACAACCTTTTTTGGTTCTTTTCGAAAATCCGGACATTTTGATAATCCGGACCGGGTCCTGTCACAATTAATCCGGATTATCGACGCTCTACTATATATACATATGATCTATAGTTTGGTCCTGAAGGAGGAGTGAGACATGATATTGTATAGGTCCTTTTTTTGAGGAATCCGGTTGCTCGGAATAAACAACAAGAGTAACTTATCTGAGAAACTAATGACGGAAGTTGTTAGTCCTGCGCTCACCTTTATGCGATTGACATTTATACATCTCCCAAAGAAGGCCCGAGGCACCGGGCCGAATATCTAGATATCTCATCCCGCTGTGAGGAAATCCCTCAAAAAAAGGACCTATACAGTATACACATGATCCTGAAAAATATTTTTAATTGGTAAAATTAACGATATCTATAAGAACGATAGACTTTTTTTTTTTTTTTACAGTATATAGTAATAAAAATATCATTATTTTCTAATTCAAATTGTTAATTAAATTCGATTAAAAAATACACTAAACTAATTTCTATCAAGGGTGTGAAAAAAAAATAGGGTCTTTCAATTTAATTAGGAAAAGTGTGCTTTTTATTAATTACTTAAAACCAGTTTTTTTAATGGATACTTTTTTAATTATTGAAAACTAAATTTTAAAAATTCCAATCATTAGTTTCTATAAATAACTACTTCAAAATAGTGTTTTTCAACCACTAGATTCAGTTATAATCATTGATGCTGTCAAGTAATTGCTCAATCTCTGATGTTAGTCTCTTTCATGACTTGAAGAGACATTTATTATATTCCAGGAAAATTGAATGATCTGATTTTTAAATTTTGCGCAATTTTTAATTATTCTTGAAGACAAGTGTTAATTCAAAAAAGGCTGCTAAAAAAAAAAAAAAAAAAAATCTATTGAAATGTGGTTAATTAAGAGAGAGGGAAAAAAACCTTGCAATCATCTAACTAAAATGTTTACTTAGTTTTACTGTTCCTCATTCACAAATCACAGGACAATGCTGCACCCAAGCACTACTTTTAGTTGCTCAAGGTCCAGGTTCAATCCCTCAGATATTTCTTTCTGCTTTTCTTAAGGGGCATAGGTCGGTCTTACTGGAAGTTTTCCAACTACAGAAGCATATTAATTTTTGGACTAGTACTTGGCCATACAAATAAATACATGATAAAGAATAAATCTTAAATCTGAAGCTCTGCAGCTAAAATGCTTTTCCTGTATCCAGAACACGTAGTAGTTAAAAAACAAGAAATACATTTCTGAAAAAGGCTTGAAGTGCAGAAGGTTTCAAATGAACTGACTGTTGCAGGCAAGCTCTAGTTAAGTCAACACTGATTTTCCTTCTGATATATATATATATAGATGTATAGATTTTATGCTGTTAAAAAAAAAATCTTTTAAAAGTCACTTTACAAATGCAATTAAAGATTGTAACGCTACAAAATCTGTCATCACTGGACAATTAAAACAAAAAACAAAAGTACTGCTTGCCCAAGCGATAGAGACTGGGTTTGGCACACTGCCAAAATAATGGAACAAGCCGAAGGGGAGAATTACATTCTAAAAGTATGTAGTTCTTATTCTGTGTGTGTGTGTATTTTATTCTTGCGTTAATTTTAAACTGAATTTTGTGCAGTAATTTTTCACTTTATGCATCTCTCCTTTATACGACGTTTGTTTCTGTTCTTGTCGGCACATACTAATCTCCCCTATTTTCATGTCGAGAAAGAGATAGCAGCGACCAGTAAATCACATGACCAGTCTCTTTCATCTGACTAAGCAGTAGTAATATATCAATTTATGCAGAACATGTTTTTACTTCCATAACATCTGATTTGTCTTGATTCAATTGATTATGATGTTTATTTACAACTTCAAACACACATAAACTTTTAATCGTTCTTGCCCCATGTTATTTATTCAGTAAGAGTTTTTCCTTTTTTGTTTTCCTGAATCTGCATTAATTTTATTATTTGAACAATCCACTCGTCTTCACATTGTAATAGGAATCTCCAGCTAAAGGACTGTCTGAAATGTAAAAATTTCAGGAAGTATCAAATTGGTATATTTTTCATCAACCCAAAAACTATTATGCAGCTTAGGCTTTACAATCTCTCAGGAAGCTAGGATGTTATATACATGACAAATATATGAAAATTGTTTCTAGTATTGTTTAATCGTAACAAATGTAGCCAAGAACTACATTAACAGGTTTCAGCTGCAATTTTTTGGAGCCCAAATTTCTTCCAAATTAAAAAAATAAAGATGATGAGTATTTCATTAAGGAGATTGGGAAGTATAATTAATGAGCATAAGATTTAATGTAATAAAATTACTGATTACGACAAACAGAAAATCTACGTATATTTAATTTGTCCGTAGTGAACTAATCAGAAACTATCTTTCTTTCCTTTATCCAGAAAAATCTAATTCAAATGATGGAACCCAATCTCTGTTTGCTTTTTTTTCTTTTATCATTCCTTAATGACTTGTGCACTGGTTCTTTCTTAATCAAACCATCTTATTTCTTGGTCTTCCTTTTCGGAATTTTTTTTTTCTTCTATCGTTCTCTTTAAATGGCGAAAAAGAACTTTCTTGTGTCACAATTTCCACCAATAAAGTTTCTGCTGATATGAAAGTTATTTAATCCTCCATACATTTCAGGAAATTCATAAATACTGATAATGAACGAGATAAAGTAATAATGAAATACATGATTCAAAGGTTGAAAAATAACGATATGAAATTCACCAACTTAAATTTACATTATAAATCTAACAGGCTTTCATTAAAAGAAATGTAAACAGCACAACAATAATCTTATTAGAATTTTTTATTTTTTTTTTATTTTATTCATGCTACTTCCCATGATCAGCCAAAAATTTGTCACATTTAAAGCAAATATCAAGATGATATTTTTATCCTACTTTTCAGTGAAAAAAAAAAGGATGGGGGGGGGGGGTTCTAAATGATAACATGAATAACTTAAAACACTTTTGAAATACTGCTTCATAACTATATTAATTTATTTCCTTAAAAACTGAAACCGACCCAAAAAAATAATTAAAAATAAGAAATGATGGATATCTACTACTGTTTTGGAATCATAAATTAAAATCTAGCAATGGTTTCAACAAAACTGTATTCTACAGGATCCATACAATAAGCATAGTTTTCTTCAGTTTTTTCATGAACGATTTAATATATTGTAATCTAATAACTAAAAATGTTTTCTGATCAGAAGCAATCGAAAAGTCACAGCTAAATCTTACTCCTTTAATTTCAGTCCAAGTATATGGAACACCTTTCAAACATTTCAACATTAATGCTAAATACTTCGAATATTAAAAAAAAAAACCAAACAAACAAAAAAAAACAAACAGGTTTTTTTTTTTTTTAGAAGATTTTTTTAACGTGTGCGGGTTGAAAAATCTTTACAAACATAACTAATTGTTTAAAAATAGTGAGCACATATGTTTAAAAAACGAATTGTATGTACAAGTTAAAAACAATAAAAGGTAAAAATACTTGACAGGATAGTTTCAACCCCCTAAATGGTGGGTTATAAGATAGAAAGCTGAAGATAACCCACCATTTAGGGGATTGAAACTGTCCTGTCAAGTATTTTTACCTTTCATTGTTTTTAACTTGTACATACAATTCGTTTTTTAAACATGTGCTCTCATTATTTTTAAACAATTAGTTATGTCTACAAAGTTTTTTTTTTTTTTTGGATACAAACGACCTTGAATATACTTCCACAAAATATCACAATGAAAAAAATATGTACGAAATCGAACCTTTGGGCTGATCCCTGCTGACGAGCGGTGAAAGCTCGAAACAGCAGAAGCCTTGAGATGTTCAAAGATTTAAATTAAAGATGCTTCACTTTACGAGGAAATTTAGGTACCGAATTCATATTAACATCAAAGTAACTATTATGTATTTTCGTTTTAAGTAAGTTCTCAAGATGATTTATTTATGTGAATATTATTTGACTAAGATTATATATTTATTTAAACACTAATTAATCTAAAAACCTAATAAAATTATTCACATTCAACAAAGTAATTTTGATGAGGCTTCTTCATGATAAAGTCTTAAAACATGGCGTTCATTATAGGATCAGCATTATAACACCGTATGAAGTAAATTTGCCGCGGCGTAATGTACTATAATTTCAGGAAATCCGCAATTTGCCGACTGCATAATCATATATCAAATCTGACAGAATGATTCATCACTTTTCTAATTCATCCGAATATTTCACAACAAACAGCAACTTGTTCTGCATTTTCCTGATCGCGAGAAGCGATTTATGATTGGCCTAAAAGAAGAAACAGAAAGAAAAAAAATAATTCCTTTAAAATAAAATCGCTGACGATAACGTTCTTATTAAATTATTCATTTAATAGTTAAGGAATTTCTACGAAATTTGGAAGGCTTTGGAGACACTATAGTAAAATTTATTTTTAGCCAATCGCATATAGGAGTTATATGAATGTTATTGTTTCCCGCCATTTTTGTTGGGCTCATGTGAAACCTAACTACAATTTGAGTTTCTTGAAATTCAAACAATAATATTCAAAAGAAAACCAAAAAATATAAAATATAGTGCAAAACTATGAAGTTAGTAGACCATGTGGTTCGAAGTTTTCGTGTGGCAAAGGTTTTTAGAGAGAATAGCGACCGTATCAATAGCATCGACTTCTCTCCCAATGGCGAGACATTAATATCCAGTAGCGAAGATGATTCAATTGTAATATATGATTGTGAAAAAGGAACGTAAGTGATGCTCTCTTAATCTGAAGCAGACTCTCACATTAAAGGCACAACATCATTACACACTTGCTGAAACACACAGTCTTCTTCGTTTAAAAGATAAAGAGCTAAAAGCACTTGCATTGTTTGCCAGTGTTCGATTCGTAATGGATCCACAATCCCATAGACATCCCGTTTAATTTTGATTCAGTAACTGAAAAAGAAATCCCCCTTCGCCTTACGGCAGGAAATTAAGATCGAATAAAGACATCGAATTTGCGCAAATATTCAGGGGATCATTGGGAATTGACGGAGATTTAACTGTTTTCTGGGAAGGGTGTGCCTGGAGAGAGAACACGTGAGTGGTACATGATGTCGTGCTTTTAAATTTACTTCTTGTTGTAATAATGGGAATGATTCTTTCGTCTAACATCAAAGTTTCTTTCGTAACAGAAGTGTCTAAAATAGTTTTATGGGTATTTTATTTAAAATAGGGAAAACTTATTTTTATTTTTTTTAAAAATGAGTTTTAAATAATTGAGTTATTCATTTGTGAGATTTTCATGGCCTACATCCTTTTCATTGGCTACTGATAATTGTTAACTCAGCAGGTGATCTTTCAGGAGGTTTCACTTATTAAAAAAAGAGGAAATTATTCGCTGACAATCAACTGAACTCTGTTGTCCTTATTATCATAACTATTTTTAAATTTTGTTTATGGGATTTTTAATTTTACGGGCGTTGACGTTCTACATTATGTAGTTTTCACTTTCACGAATTTCACTTTCTTCCCACTAGTTCGCGATTTTCAATTCTTCAGGGATTCAAAAAGTTTATTTTTAAAAAATCAATAACAATATCCAGTTAGGCCTTATTTAAATGTTTTTTAGTGTAATATGCACGTTTATTTCTAATGTAATGCGTTTTTAATTTTGTGAAATTCCGTGTTCCTTCTGAAACCTTCCATTTTTAAAGTTGAAAGTGAAATAATTATGTAAAACATTTTTTTACGTAGTTGCTACAATTGAATGATGCGGTTTTTTTTTTTTTGCTTTCTCCAATTTACTACTACTTATAATTTCTTTTTAAATTGTTCTTTCGACTTTTATAATAACAATGTCGATTAAGAGAAATTCGTTTTTTTTTTTAATTTTATTTTTGTGGGTAATCGAATACATGAATGTAACGCATTTTTAACTTTCTCTTATTTCAATTTCCGCCCATTCGATTTTGATTTAAATGTTTTACTCATTTTTTTTTTTAATTATGTAATGAATATGTTTTAATTTAATGAATTTGTTTTTAGTACTATTTAATATGTTGAATTTATTTTCTTACATGTTATTGTATTATAATTTTGCAGTTTTTTAATTTTCAGTTTCTTTTCATTAACATCCGCTTTTAAGAAAAATATTATTTTGTGGAAACAATTCTTCACATTTTAAATTATGTTTTATGTATATAATCCAACGGATAAATATAAAATATTTTTCTTTACTGTGCGATTTCAGTGAGAATGATTAAAGTCAAAACATTTTTTTAAAACAATTACGAGAAAAAATATTCTTTTTTAAGAACTACAATATAATTTTAAGCATATTTTAAATTAATAATTTTAATCATAATTTTTCAACCATTTATTTTATTTCAAGTTTATTTTATTTATTTAAATTACAGTTGTAATTTATACATTTCTTATTACAATTGTATAAATTTATATTAAGAGATTTCTCTTTAGTTTCCAAAACATTTGGTTAAATAAAATAGTGAAATCAGTATAAATAAGGAGCATTTATAAATTTTATGTCATTTCTCTTTTCCAGAATTACAAATGTTAATTAAAATTAATATTACAGGATCATGATCATCAACGACCTCATTGAAAAGTTCTTAAAGAAAGAAAGAAAGAAAAAAAAACCCAACGAAAATCTAACAAAATTCTATCAATTATTTATTAGTTATTTTTTCAAAACCTGAAACATGTTAATGTGCAAAGTTAATTGGAATAATTGCTTGATGTTTTAAATTTCTTTTTGGATTAGGCCAAATTAGTATTACGATAATAGTCTGATATATCGTTCACATTCTACCCCAGTATATTATATAGTCTATAAAAGCAAGCAACAAAAAATGCTTTTACTCCATGAGGAACAGTTTGCTATTAGCTATAACCCTGTTTCATTGATATTGACGCTCGATTGGAATATTTGCAACAAGAACAGTTATGAAGAAGTGCTTTTCAACTTTTTTCGCTTTTATGGCACACTTTTATATTTGTTGTTTTCCTAAAACCTATGACACAACAAGCTTTTCCCTTGCTATAATTGAATCCTGTGGAAAATACTAAAGATTTAGAAACGAACTTAAAAGGCAACTTTACCCATTTAAAAATATCCTAATAATAATTTTGATAATGAATTAATATTTTATTAACATTGATTGTTTTACTGAAACAGAATTTGTTTTAGATCTAGTTGTAGACATTATTTGATGCTTAAAATTTAATCGAGATTACAGCATTTGGTTAACCCTTGAACGGATGGGTAAGAAAAAAAAAACACAAATGGACAGGTTGGGTCTCTCAGACCCAGTGGGTTTTACAACATTCAAACAAACTAAAAACTACATCTTATGAAATTTATTTATACTAAAATGACAAAATATGTTTGTATCTTTCTCATCCGATGTTAAAATGGCAACATAAGCCTACAGATATTTACTACAAATGACATATTGTTAGCTTTCTGAAAAATGAAATTTAATTAACGTTTGCAAGAAAAATTAAAGTATTAAACTGAAAATCAAAATCACTTTCTAATTATAGTTTTTCGATTTCTTCAGTTTTTATTTGACGAGCCATTACGTTGAATGCCAGTAATATAGTTTACAATTCACATTACGCACATTAGAAAACAAAACAAAAGTGGACTGGCATGGTCTCACATACCCATGAACAGGTTTGAATATGTCTTAACTAGTAACAGGACGTCACAAAATGATGTGATGATGTAGCGAGAGACCTCTAGAGGTGATTATCGAAAGCTACCAGGAATGGCAGTCCAATAGGTGGTGAACAAAAAATAGGAAAACTAAAAAGCACCTGGGTCTTGAGAGACCCAGCCCATCTATTCTAGATTTGCACTCTCAGAATTTTCTTGTGGCACACCAGTTGAGAGGCTCTGCTCTAGAGGGTATGAGACCAGTATCATTCCCAAAAACTTCATTCAATCAATTAAGTTGAACATTTTTGTCAGATTCTTGTAAAACTTCGCAACCTGTTGCATTATCATAAACATCCCATGTTGAGATCTTCATTATTACTCTTATCTATAATAATTCCCATAAGTTTCTTAAAAGTCTATTCCTTTTTTATTTTCATTATAATCAGGGTTACCATAGTTCGTAATCTGCTAACTGTAATGTTTGTAATACCTTATTACACACTTCATAGAACAAAAGAACAACAACATAGCTTCGAATTTTGACAATATAAATCGGATTAACTCTGGCGCTCAGTTATTGATCAAACTGCATCGTAAGCCATTAACTTCAGGAAAGGAAAACTTTGTTAGCATTACTAGGCAGCTGGGATAGATAGGGATTAATAACCTCTATTAAAGATTGTCACTGAATTATCATAAATGCAATTACTGAACACCTGTTCGTCTGTCAAAACCGAAATTTCCACAGAAAGATAAGTAGCTTGTATATTCAAATGATTTAGATTGAAAGTAGATCTATGGATAAAGACTCTCCATTAAAAAGCATCTTTATATATTTACTGTCAAGTCTGTAATAATAACAGTCCAATTCACAGCTGGAGCTCAAACAATCAACTCTCCATAAAGAGTTCCTTCTTGATATTGATTGCAATAATAGTAAGGAGCAGATACCATACCAATATTGGCATTAAAGCATTACAATCATGAATGAAATGATATCTTTCAATATGGGCTAAACCACGTGAATTTATTTGAAAAAAAATTGTATATCTAAAGGTAAAGAGCCTCAAGATAAGGCAAATGTCGTTATTTATACTAATACACCCCTACGAATATCAAGTTTGCTTTTCCTTCCATTTATAGAAAAATACTGCCTTTTTAGAAGGATAACAAGATCTTTGTTCTGAGACAGTCCTTTATAATTTCAGGGAATCAATTAACATGATTATGCGAATTTTGCTATTTTTAATGGTGGTTTTTATGAAATTAGGTTTTTGTCTGATGCGTTTTAGCATATGAGCATTCCATACTCAATGTTACTGTATTTTCTTTATTCAAAATCTTCAAGGTGGGAATTGTGTCCTAAATCATTACACATATATAAAAATGAAATTGAATACAGAGACTAGTTCATAAATCTTCACGATCCCTTCTAGAAACGAACTCTTTTAGGGTGTAAAAGGTCCTGTTTTTCAACTAGTTCCTCCTGAACCTCTTCGGTGTTGTTAGGTTGTCACTCTTGATTTCCTCAGGCAGAGCATTAAATATCGTCAGCCAGGCATGTGATAGCTTCTTTTCATAGGCGGTGGTTCTATGGAAGGGGTAAATTAAAATTCCCTCATTATCTTGTCTGATGTCCATGCAAGTCTCTTTTATTTATTTGTAAACTTTTTGGGGCACAGTGGAGCACTATCTCCAAAAAATGTAAATAGAAATAACCGTGAGAATTGTTAAAAAGAGTCTCTACAACTGTCCCTTGGTCCGAGACCTGCCATTATTCTTACAACCTTTTTCTGTAGTGTCAGAACAATATGTAAATCTGAGGAGTCTTCTCAAACTGTAATTCCATTCTGCAGGTGGCTTTCAAATACAATGTAGTATGCTTTACTTGTGGCCTCTGATAATTGCCTTTAAATAAATATATGTATATAAACAGCAAACTCCCAATTATCCACGGGACAACCACGGATATTCCGAAATAGGACGAAAATCAACACAAAAATAATTTTAACATGTTTTATTTACAGTCGGACCTCTATTTAACGAAGTCGCTAAATCCCGAAAAAAAGTTCGTTATATGGAAAATTCGTTAAATAGAGATTCACCTTTTAAAATTACTTTAAACTACATAAAACAGATTTAAAATACATAAACAATAAATATTATTAAAAAAAGTAATAATTTTAATGACATGAAGCGTACATTACGACATGCGTACTTAAATTTTACTAATAAAGTCTGTTAATTTTGTCTTGAGTTTTTTTTTTTTTTTTTTTTTTTTTAAAGTGCTTTTGCTCATAGTACGTCTCGCATCTTTGCAATGCACTAAAAACCCCTTCATTATTTTCTTCAAATTGAAATCCGCGTCTGATTGTTTCAAATGATTTTAGCATTTCGTCATACGAAGGGTTTTTTTATTTTTTTTATTTCTGCATCATGATCATTTCCATTTTCATCATCTTCATCGCAATTCATAGCTGTATTGTTTTTATTTTTCACACTGTCCAAAATATCCGATTCAGTTAGTGTTTCCGAGGTCTCAACTTCAAAATCAAGTGAAAGATAATCATCAATCAGCACATCATCGTTAATTTCTTCTTTTTCCCTCAGCTGTATCAAAATTTTTTTTCATTTCCTCTAAGGGAATGTTGAGAATAAAAACATTTCAAGGAGAAAAAAAAAAATAGATACCACGAAAAAAGTTCGTTAAATAGAAAATGCACTTCGTTATTTGGAGGTTATTTTACGAAGAAATTAGCAAAATGTTCTTGGTTCCAAAAAAAAGTTCACAAAATAGAGGTCCGACTGTACATTAAAATGACAATACATACAGTTACAGTACATACATTGTAAACAATTATTTTATTTTACTGTATTTTCTTACTTTTTAACAAAAAAGTCTCCATGTACAACTACAATTCATACCTCAAGCGTCAAATATCAAGTTTTGTTTCAAATAGCACTCAACTTACGAATCAGTATACGTGAATGAAAGAATATAAAACAAATTTAGAAAATAATAAAAAAAAATGTAATTCCATAATTTATTGTACAATAAGAAAAATGGAAACGGGAGAGATCCGCAGATAATCGGGAGTTTACTATATAATATAGGGTTAGGAATGCTGGTTTTTTTTTGTTGTTGTTTTGTTTTCTCTTTCTTGGTTGCTGTTACATTTTGTACTCTTTTATTGTTCAGTTTATTAAGACATATGCATAATATTTGTGCATATAAATTATAAAATGATGTAGTTCCATAAAAAGGTTTTTTTTTAAGTACTTATAAATGCATAATGAGGAGTTATTAGTTCCTAAAGTACGACAAAGATTGAAGTAACAGTTTTATTTTAGTCTTAGTGGTACAAAACACAGGTCATTTTGTATTCCTTCAACTGGTTTTACTAAGATTTTGTTAAAAGCAATTGTTAATTTTAATTGTTGTAAAAGCCAACAATTAAAATTACCAATTGATTAAACAAATCTCATAACCCAAACTTCAATTAGTTGCCACCCTATCTCAATTGTCTCTTCTTTCCTTTCATCTTTAAAGTTCAAAAAGTGATGCTGAAATCACTGCCATTATTAAAGGGAAAGGGAAAATAAACTGCCATTATTTGCCGTTATTTTTGTTGAATTTTGTAGTAGACACCAATAGTATGAATTTTTGCAATTTACTGATTACAAATTATTTCTTATATTTTAGTTTCTTGTTAATTATTAACCTTATACTTCATATATATTTTTTCTTCCTAATTTAAATGCAATAAATGAAGTAAATGCTTACTTCCAGCTATATATGTATTTTCATTTATAAAGTAGATGATGATAACAGAGCTTTTTCTTCTCCTTAGCACAATAACTGTGGGTTATTTTTTGACTGAGAAATATTACGTTTCATTTACTTTGTAATAGCACAATCTCACTTTTTAGGTGATTGACTTTCTAAGACTTTCAATTTATCAGTTTATATTCTGTTTACTCTTTATTTGTTTGTTGATGCTGACATATTTATTACTTTGCATTTTCATCTGTACTTATTTGTTTGCAAAGGCTTCCCAAATGCAGCTGGTTTTTTTTTAATTTAAAATCTTCTTTGTGCCAGTTCAGAGACTGGGCAGTTTTAAAAGATTGTTTTAGTAATGAGGAATCTTGGATCCACAGAGTCCCCTAGATTGACTGAAGTTTGTAAATTGCAAATTTATTACAGTTCCATGACTGAAGCTATCAGAAAGTTTTAGTAGCACCCACAAAAAAAACACACACACACACACACACACACACATACGTATGAAAATAATGCTTAATAATGTTGCTGAACTGAATTCAACATTAAATCCCTGGCTAAAATACCTCTTTAGCAACAGCAGAATTTAAGTAAACATCAACAAAATTGAGTCAATCAGATTGCTTGAACATCATCAATAAATTGATCTCACTTTATTTACATCAGTAAGTAGGGTGATCAGATTTCCTTGATTTTAGTGCAGTGTCCAACTTAAGAATATGTTCCAAATTTTTTAAGTATTTGATGTGAATTTTGCTAGTGCTAGTGCTGGTAAGGATGGAGATATTTTTGTGGGATCAGAATAGAAATACATTCAATAGTCAGTATTTACTTAAAAAGGCCCGCCTTTAGAATCATCGGATATACAATCTAATAACTATTCGACTGTTGTAAAAGTGGACTTTGTAACTCTTTCGCTGCGGATGACGCTAATTGACGGCATTATTTGTATTCTCTTTTGTATAGGTACCGTCAAATGACTTGACTTTTTTTTAGTCATCAAAGTTGGCTTGTTTCTGATTGATGTCAGAAAAATCTGGTCACCCTATCAACAAGAAATTATTTTTACATCTGTCAGTAATTGTCCATTTCTAAGTTTGAATTCAGTGTATTCAATTAAGATACTTTTGATTATTTATATTGAAGAAAACAGCAAATTTCAATATCCATTTTGCATTGGAGACCAATTCCTGCATTATATTATAATTAAGATGTTACTAATAAACTAATTTCTGAAGCAGATTCGTATTGACATTTTTTTTGTATCATAATTGCAATGAAACCATAGAATCACACAGATCTGAACTTTCACATGTATTATCCATGCATATATTTCAATGCAATGTTTATTTTAAAGTTATATTGTATTTCCACTTAGTTGTAAATTCATCAGCTGCTAAAATTGAAAAGGAATTCAGTTTTATATGCTCATTTGCATTTCAAGATTTTGTCTGTATATTTATCTTTTCTGTATTGTAGATCTCTACTGGCCTTACACAATATTTATCAAGAAATGTAATGAAATTTCAAAAATTCCATTTGAATTTCTTTGTTTCCTTTCTCTGAATAGACTTACGTTTGCTTTGTATATTTGGATAGGAAGAAGTAACTTATTTAAAGCAAACTTACTTTTGTTTTAAAAGGGAAGAAAATCTATTACATTAGTGCACGTTAAACCTTCTTTATTTTTGTTTTGTTTTAAAAATATCAATTTTTTTTTTAATGTAATTGGATACCATGGAAACTGATTTACCACTCTGCAATTAATGTTTATAGAAGAAGACAGACAGTCCCTTTCATTGATCTGACTGCAACTTACATTAAACAGTTGCTCTTAATATATTCACTTGGAATAGATCTCGATTTAGGTTTTTTTTTTTTCTTTTTCAGTTCACTTATTTCTATTACTTTGGCATTTTATTTGAAAAGTTTTTGGATTATTTTCTGAACGAAAGCCAGTATTATTAATAAAAATGACTGTTTAGGACTTTTTTCCCTTTTAAGAATGTTTTTTTTATTTTTTATTTTCACTAACTAATGATTAATGAACATTTATATTTGTATTTATAAGTTTATAGCCGACTTTTTGTATGCTAGGAAAAAAAAAATCATCTGAATTAAATTGAAGTTAAAAATTGAAGTTATATTTGGAAATAACACCAACTGTTGATTAATAAGTGTGGAATTGAGGTTAGTTTTGAGTTTGTGTTAAAATAAAAACATGTATCAGTGGATTCAGTAGGGCGGCAACCTTGAACTAATTCTGCCAGAAATGGGAAGTGGGGAAAAAAAAAAAATCAAAAAGCAACCGATTGATCAGAAATCAACTGGAAGATTAACAGACACTGAATACTATTATATTGATACTACTATTAACTTGGTTCATTGATCAATAAGAAACTTTTATAAAAAATAGTAAGTAAATGACTTCGACATTGCATACAGGACTAGATTTAAAGGCAGATAAATAGACACCTCATTCCCTGAATAGTTTATAAATATATCAATTTATACAAATCGACCTTCTTTCTTTCTTTTTTTTTTTAAACTAAAGACACTTATAGGCATTTCTTAATCATGTTTTTTTAATGTTTACCCCACCCCATACACACACACTTGCTCCTTTTTCATTTTGAATGTGGTTTTTATGAATTCAAAAATAAACATAAACAGTTTGAAGGCTTTAAAAAACATAGTAAAATGTAAACTACTTTTTATATATATATACCATTTAGAAATGAACTTGTCTTTATTTCTGTCATACTTAATAATCAACTCATTACTTTCAAAGTTTAATAAAACTTGAAGAATATAAAATATAAGGACTTTTTCCTAATGCAGTAACAAATATCTTACTTAGAAATTTATTTCTGAAAATAATCAACTAAAATTTATTAATTTTAAAGCAGACAGTTACAACCCGGCTTACATTCTTTTCCTCTGTGCATCTCTTATTGACGACTCCAGACGGAAGATCTGTAATTTTAGCCAGATTAATGGGGGGGGGGGTTTTCGAAAAAAGGGCCATTTCCATACACCTCAGTTGCCTTAAACAATTAATTTTGAAATGAAATTTAATTTGCTTTGAGCATTCAAGCATAAAATAAGGTAAAAATAGATAAAAATATGGATGACAGATAGAATGGAATTGGATATAATAGCAGGATCGTCACATATCTTATTTTTGCCCGAAACCCACAGAGCACTATTTTGCTGTGATAACAAAATAAATTTGAATAATAATATTTTCATTATCAAAGAAAAGTTTGTATTTTTATTTCTCTCTCCATTTCGTACTTTGTATATAATCTTACAGCACTACTTCAATTTGACTCGTTTCATTTTGATTTGTTATTTGTGAGATAGTTCATTTCCATTTGACTGATACTGTATTATAAATCAAAATGTAGGTGAATCATCAAAGTTCGGGCATTTCCAGAATAAGCTGTCTTTTGCTATATCTTAATCTAGTTTCTGTCATTTATTCTGTAATTTTTGTAGAATTTCATTTAAAAAAAATGCAGATCTTCATGACTATTCACACCAGAAAATATCAGGAATGATCCAGATTCCTAATATTAATTAGGACTATTTTAATATTGGACATTAATATTATTTATTTTAAATATTAAAATTTTTATTGCTTTAATTTGGTACCAATTAGGCAAGTAACGAAAAAAATACACATTCCCAATTGGAAGAGAGAATGCATTCTAAATAGTTTGGGGGTTTAATATGCGCACTATCGTCAGGGAAAAGGATGCTGTCCTTCGTATTGAGATGTTCATTTTTCACTTTAGTATTTTAGCTTCTACATAAAAGTGATTTTTTTTTCTCAACTGGTTCTTAATTGTTTTCCAACTAGTTAAAAAAGTGTATGAGAAATAAAAGAAAAATGCACCAGACTAAGAGTTCCCTGATCTGTTTTTTGAAATTGTGATACCGGGAATCCAAGATGACCATTTCTGGTTTCCTGACCATCGTCAGTAAACTCGGAAAACATATCCACCACAACAGCCCTCCAATTGAAAAAAACATCAAAACCGTTTTGATTTTTTTTTTTAATTGGAGGGCCATTACTGTGTTTACATTTGTTCTTTTATATGTTTTCCGAGTTCACTGAGATGTTAAGATACTAAACGGATCCAACTGACGATCAGAAAACCAGAAATGGTCCATCTTGGATTCCCGGTATCACAATTTCAAAAACCGATCAGTGAACTCTTAGTTTGGTGCATTTTTCTTTTATTTCTCATGGACTTGTTTGTATGCACGTTAAACCTTATGCATTAAAAAAGTGTATTTTTACTAATTTGTAACAACATTAATACCAGATGATTTTTACATATTACTAATGAACTGAATTTGATGATTGTTATTAATGTTTAGGGAAATAATAATTGTATTTGTTTGAATTATCCTAGGTAACCATGATTTATTTCATATTTTTACACAAGTCGCATTGTATATTAAAGATTTTAAATTGTAAGTTATTTTATCTTTGCTATGATTATACATCAGTAAATCATTTGAAAATATTTTGTGGTGTTTTCAAATGATTTATTGAGATTTTAAGTTAAATAAGCTTTAGGGTTGTCAAAAACATTATTGATAGAATCATCAAACATAAGGAATTATATTTTTATTCTTCGTTATTGCTTGTTATTTTACATTTGGATTACTGAGGTTTTACTATATCGTGTTTTATTTTATTATTTTTCCTTATTTTTCTGACTTATTACATTTTATCTCTTTGTTTCTTTCATTTTTTTAGGCATAAAAAGACATTAAATAGTAAAAAATATGGTGTTGATCTCATCCGTTTTACACATGCTGCCAATACAACCATACATTGTTCCACAAAAGTGGACGGTAAGAAATATTTATATTTTATATTCATTACTAATATCTTGAAAATTTCCAGAAAAGTTGATAGTCGACTAAGCTAGAATTTGGTGCTTATGCTTCAGCATTTCGTTTGAGGATCTGTAGATGTTATCAAGGATTCTGCATTTAGAACAGTTCCTAAACCTGGGGGAGGGAGAGATTAAGGATGTTTTCGTTTTACAAGGAAGATAATGTATGTGATAAAAAGTAAATTTTAAGCTTGCATCTCAAGAATTTCTAATATCTTTTTTTTATACTTATTTTAGAATTTTAATTTTGCTTATAAGTATAATGGCATCTAGAAGCTTATATTATGATTAAGTCCATATACTATAAGATCCTATACAGGCCATTAGTAAGTATCTAGTGTGCCTTACTACAGGAACTTTTAAGTGCTAAGTAAGCGGTAATATTTAGAATCTACATTAAATAAAAGAATAAAGAAATGGCACACAACATAAAAATATTACTATTATATTTCATTGGTGAGAGTCTGGAACAGCTGTTTCATCCTTTTTGTGAATTCGTCAGCCAGACCCACTCCTCGAAGAAACACTCAAATAGTGCAAAGATGACAAGAGAAACCAATCTCGCACCCAGGAGTAGCCTCCCTCCAAAAGAAAATACAAAAAAGGGTCTGGCTGACGAGTTCAGAAAAAGGACCAGCCAACACTCACCTCTGATGAAAGCTCAGATATTTTTGTTCTTTTTATTCTTTTATCTTTATTCTTTTATATTACTTTGTGGTTTGTATGTTTGTAAAAGCAACTTCGTTTTGATTTATTTTAATGGTTGTTTTAACATCTTATGATGTGAAAATATTTCCAAGAACACTGTGTTTCCCATTATAGTATTGCTTCACAGGAAATGAGCATTCGCCTTCTCAGTTTAATGATCATCATGCAGGTGCTGTGTGTAGATCATGAAAACGGGGCACTGTTCTATGTTTAGTGTCGCCTGCCTTTGGTGATCAATTGATATATCTTATATAATAATATATAAAGCTGAAGAGTTTGTATGTTTGAATGCGCTAATCTCAGGAACTACCAATCCGATTTGAAAAATTCTTTTTGCCTTAGATAGCCCATTTATAGAGGAATGTTATAGGCTACATAACGTCACACTACGACCAATAGGAGCAGAGCAGTAAACATAAACGTCAACCAACGGCTGCGGCGACAGGGCGGCTTCGCCACACAACGAGAACCGAACATTACCGAGAAGGGCCGAATTTAAAGCGGGTGACACCGTGGGGCACAGCTCATATATAAATAATTTAAATGCAAGATATAAATACAGAATGTCTACCAAGTTTGAATTTTGAATTTCTGTAGCCACAAAGATTTACTGTAATTATTCTTTCACTTATAGCTTACTTAATGTCTTATTGTTATTCTAAAGGTTTTGAAAATGTTAGAACATTTGAGGCAAGATGAAATACTAACTTAAAAAAGTTAGTAAAAACTTTCTATCAGAACCTGTTTTGATCCATTGTAAACAGCCTTAACACATTCACAATGTTCCACA
This sequence comes from Thereuonema tuberculata, assembly GCA_023159025.1. NCBI lineage: Eukaryota > Metazoa > Arthropoda > Chilopoda > Scutigeromorpha > Scutigeridae > Thereuonema > Thereuonema tuberculata. Next base: position 49,711,736 of record JAFIDM010008419.1, on the reverse strand, counting down.
TTTAATGTCTTTACTTAAACAACCATAAAAGCACTATTTTCAAGATTAAAAATTTTTTGTTAAAGAACTTATAAGACTTTTCGAGGCTCCTAACAGACCTCCCTCTCAATTAAAAATAATCTGAGATTTTGGTGTCACTGATTACTGAAGTCAACTGTTAGGAGCTTCGAAACTTCTTATAATAAGTTTTTTTACAATTTTTTTTTAATCTTATAAATAGTGCTTTTATGGTTGTTTAAGTAAATATATAAATACCACACGTGAAGTGAAATTTAATGTCTTTCTTGATTGTTTGGATAGAAGTCATTTTTTTTCCCTCCACTCCTTTGAGAAATATCCTATTTGATTACCATATCTGAATACATCTTGCGTTTTCAATATGATTAATAAACATCTCAATTATCATTACAAAAGATCCATAAGAAGGTCTGCACTAGGTGACAACTTTGAGGAAATGTCTCGACTCCGTCTGGTACTTGCAGAAATTGCATTATTGGTGTTATACAACTTTCAGTTTAGCTGGAAGTGATTTCACCTTATTTTAAATGTATATATTTATATTTTTGAAGAGTTATTGTCAAAAGGCTTTCCAACAATATTATTTTTTAACTTTCACCGAGAACATTTATGAGATATTTAATAGTTTATCAAATCATCATATGAATGAAAGGTCCACTAGAAAGAATAATAATATAGCAATTAAGCAGTGGGAAAATTGATATCTTAGCAATCAACAAAGAACTGTGCCACTGAATATATTCTTTGTTGTGTCTTAGTTAGTTTCTAAGAAGAAATTAAAAAAAAAAAAATTGCCATTTTTTTAACTTCTTCTTAAAAGTTAAAAGTATATTGTTTTTATTTTAAATTACAATAAAGTTTAAAGGTAATGAAAAAGTATTATGAGGCGAAACTCTAAGACCACTCAGATTTCATAATCCTTTGTAACTTTGGAATTTGATATGCTGAAATAACTAGCTTTGCAGAATCAATCCGTTTCTTTTATCCATTGTACTCTGTTAAAAAGAAAATGATATGAAGGTATTATTTTTAGCAGATATTGTGAATCAAAGAAGCATACAGTCATCTTACATATATAATAATGTTACCACAAATACAAGGTCTGTATATAAAAATGCAAATTATTAAAGGAAATATCATCAACAACTACATTTATGCAAATTTAACAAAATCAGTTTTACTTACTGATACCAGTAATAAGTTAAAGAACATTTGTCCAGTGAAAATATTTCATCAACTTAAATCCTCTTATGTTTTTAAAGTAAAGTAAAAATCTCTTTTTTGTCTGTGTGGGGGAAATGTAGTTGTTTGTTTTTGCAAGTCCATGGCTAATAATGTAATGATGATAATGATAAACACGCTTTTAAAATGGCTTTCAAATTAAGAGAATGACAATGAAATGCAAATATTAAAACTGTTAAAGGTACAATTAGACTACCTTTGATTTTAATTTATTTTTCCTCAATAAATCAAATAGAAACTTCCCCTACATTGTTATGTGTCAGTTTTATTATGTTTTGTTTTACTTGAAACAGCTAACAAATAACTTATCAGTTTAAAATGCCATTTTTTAATTGCGTATTGCAGTTATACTGTCAAGCATTGCAGTGTATGTATTAAAGTTTCCCCAAAGTTACTGTATGATATATATATTATAACTATTGATGGTGAAATTTAATAAAAATAAGCATTTTATTGAAGCCAGAGTTACATTTAATTTGGTTTATAATTATTTACAATATTTCTGACTCATGGCTAGATTTTGCTTATTTTTATTTATAAATCTAGCAAAATATTTATATGAATTTAAATATTGATAGTTATTTAATGTTATTTATAACTATCAATAACATTATGTTCGTGACATATTTTTTGTTTGTTTTTTTGTTTAGAAGTTTTCTTTCTTTCTTTCAGATACAATACGATATTTATCACTCCATGACAATAAATACATTAGGTATTTTCCAGGTCATACAAAAAAGTAAGTAAAAATATACCTTAAGTTGTAGTTTTGAATTTCAAAACAAACCAATGTTTTTCATTTAGCTGAGTTATTTTTAATGAGGCCATGCAAATGTAGTTTAACTGAACAAGCTCTGCTCCAATTTGTCCAGTTCATTTTAAATTCTGTTTTCAAACAGTTTACAATGTTTACGTGTAAATAATTGACTGTTTTATCAACCTTGAGGAATAGCTAATGTAGGTTGGTTTTTGTTTTGTTTTTTATAATAGTGCTTTTCCACATATATTTTTTTTTCTTTTCCTTCTAAATATTTATTTATTTATTTTGTCATCTTTTGCTGCCCTGTCACTTTAGATAGCTGATTCTTTTTCTCATATGCACACTGTTTGTTTGACATTTCATCTGGCAATACTTTTATCTCAGATTCTGATTCTTCAATGATAGCTTTACGTATTGCCTTGTATTTTATCTGGCTGGTTTAGTGATTGATGCTGTCCCAGTGATATGGATATTTATTCCTATTGAACAGTGCCTCTCTTTGTTCCAACTTGATAGATACAAGTTGGATTCAAAAACTTTGAAATCATTTTTTTTTTTTCTCTGATTCAAGAGCTTTTTCTCACTTTGTTTTGACTGTCTAATGCTAGGTGAACACGGAGCGATTTTATGGCAATATGATTGGGACAAGTTGGCCCAATTTGATTGCGGACAACTTTATCAAGGGCGAACACAGAGTTTGTCTTGAACCAATATTGCTTTCAATATCGGTGGTTACGGCGCTTCGTGTATCACTAGGGAGCCCTAGTAATTACACGCTAAGTGCGAACGCCTTATAAACACACCACACGAGCAGAGCATAAATGCACTGGGAACAATATTCCCAGCAATTGTACGACATCGGTTTTATTTATACAATTTATTTGCGAATAAAATGGGAGCTATCCAGTGTAAGCGTACCTGCGGTTAGGCCTAAACGTATTACGAACGGACAGAATCGATCGAGTATTAAATGCCTTACTGCGGTAGAAATCCATTAAGATTCTTTCATTATCAATTGACAAAATATTGTTGTTTGAATTATCTTTTTTGGGCCGCCCATGTTGCAGATTTTAAGCCTTCTCTCTCACAAAACATGGTCGGCGGGAGCGAGTGATTTTCCGATGTTCAAAGTCCCGCCTCCTTCGACGTCAGCATTGTCACGTGATGTCATCCGTTCATTTGATTCGCTTTCGTACCACCAATATTTTGAGCCAACTAATATTGGGCCAATATTGTTCCTTTGGTACCGACAATAAAATTGGGGCAATATTGTTCAGGTTGGGGCAATCAAATTGGGGCAAACGGTTGCCAGCAATCAAATGGGGCCTGATTGTCCCAAAATATCGCCTCGTGTTCGGCCAGTATAAGAGGACACAGTTCAATTTGTCACTAAGTTTGATTGACTGCAGTTTTCTTTTAATAGACTCTATCATTTTCTCTGTGATCTTTTCTGGTCATTGTATGCTTTATGCCTTACCTTTCTAATCTTCTATCTTTTGCAAGTATCACAAAGAAACAGTCTATTGAATTGATTGATATCCATGCCAAAAACAGCCACTGCAGCACTAGTGAAATGCAGGAAACTATGGCATTTTTACTTTCTTCCTTCACATTTTATCAACATCGTTCCTTCTCTTTAAGTTCTTTTCTTATTGGTTTTTTCTTGTAATCTGGATATTTCTATAGCCAAAGCATTCCTTTTTAAATATTGTTCTAAATCATCATCTCTCTCTGTGTTTCCTGAGGTATCAGAAGGAATATTCATTGAATGAAGTTCCACTTTTGATTCTGTTCCAATAAGAGCTCTATAAGCACAATAACTCAATTCTTCAAGTAGTTTGTCTGTCTCTGGGCGAAGTAACAGCCTAAGGCCCTCAGTATTAATTCATTGTCATCTAATCTACGCTCTGTTCTCAGAGGCAGATTTAGATAACTTTTGGAAACAAATAGGGTCTCACTATTTTATTTAAACTTATTTATATTTATTTAGGAGTCTGGCATAACCTAAAACCGCCTCTAAATATCCTAGTTACACCACTTCACCTGGAAATGGGGATTTTAAAGTCTTCCATGGATAATTTTACATTTGGCCCAGATATTCAGTTTTTCAGTGTTAGCAGGTGCATAGCAAACTGATACATTCTAGTGCTACTTGTATAGCACTGTTTTATTTTCAAAATAGCACAAACCAGAAATGACTCTGGCCTAACAACGGATATAGCTCCTTACTACATTTCAGTAAACCAAAATTTTGCTCATTGCTTACAGCCTAAAATAAGCTGGGCAAGTGGAATTGAGCTTGTTCACTCTGTGATTAGACCAAAGCTACCTGGGCTTATTACAAGAAGCCTAAGAATTCCCTCCCTGGCTTATTAAAGATAAATTAGTTGTTAAAAATAAATCTGTCTTAATGCAGTGAGCTTGGCAAATTAAAAAAAAAAGCAATTTGCCAAGCTCATTGCATTAAGAATGATTTTCAGCTTGACTTTCAACGTACATGTGATTTGATTGTGGGCCTGATGGTGTAAAACACATCTCGGCTTAGGACAATTGGTCATGAAATAAAATGAATCTTACTATTCATAACCTCATTGGCCTCCTAAATCTGTTGTGGGATCCTTAAACGTTTTTGTACCTCAGATTAAAAAATAAAAAATTAAAAAGCTGAGCTTTTTTTTTAATTTTTATTAAAATTAATGAAATTTATTAATTTATTTGATGTAATAGTTGCTGAGCTTTTTTTTTAATTTTTATTAAAATTAATGAAATTTATTAATTTATTTGATGTAATAGTTTATTAAAAAAAAATCGATGAAAAGTATTAAGAAGTTGTAATAAAGTTTCTTTATCAGGTTATTTTCCTTGTATTCATATCTACAGAAAATTTGGGCTTTAATAGCCAATATATTTGTTAATCTTTTTTAACTATGACTTTTAGGGTAGTAACATTGAGCATGTCACCAATTGATGACACATTTCTATCTGGTTCCCTTGACAAAACCATTCGGCTCTGGGATCTTCGGTCGCCGAATTGCCAGGTGAGTAGTGTTCAATCATTTTATAAGTTAAATTTTCATGAAAGTTGCCATATAGCAAATAAAATTCAGCTATTCCCCGCCCAGCGAAAGAATGACTCTGACCTTGAACTACACCTATGATCTCTTAATCATTCCAGGACTGAAGTTTTTCAAGAGAAACTATTCACAATGGCAACTCTCAAGTGAGGCAAACCAGAAGCCAAACACTTTCCCGCCATAAACACTGACGTATACAATCGATTCAAATTCTACTATTGCGCCATCTGGTGGCCACGGTCGTTCTTTCGCTGGGAGGAGAATAGCCTTATTGAAATGCTTTTCTACGGAACTACAGACATAAAATCGTGCAAAAGTACATTTACAAATACTGATTTTGAAAATTGTTTTACAGTTCAGTTTTATGTAATAACAGTAATTTCTTTCATTGATAACTGCCTCATTTTAACCTCTTGTTGTCCAAAATGACACACTTTATGAATAAAATATTTTTTAAGTTCTGTCAACAAGAACTTACATGTACACAAACATCACTTGGGCACTAATTATCAGATTCTAGTGGTGCTCAAACAGTCCATTACTACTTATTAGGAGCATATAACAAGCTTGCACATGAAAAGTGATTAGAAATGTTAACAGTATTTAAGTAGCAAGCAAATATTTTGGATGTCAGTATGGGTTGATGCAAAAAATAAATGTTTAAAAATTCAGTTGATCAATGCTTACAAATGATCTCAATTCATTTAAATACCACCAATGATTTGTGTTGTAATTAAACTTCGTATTTTAATAGGGCCTGATGCATCTTCCTGGAAGACCTGTAGCAGCTTTTGATCCAGAAGGTTTAATATTTGCTGCAGGAGTAAATTCAGAGTATGTGAAATTATACGACCTTCGGTCCTTTGATAAGGTAAAGTTGCTTCTAATTTATTTCTTTGTTACTCTACTGAAAGCTAATTTTTGCTCTCTTTTCCCATTCTTTAATCACTTGAGTTTAGGAAATATTAATGGAAAAGAAATTGTGAATTACTATGATACTATAAACTTGGTCTTGGATAGCTGTAGGATTTCATAAAAATGTGAGCAATCTGATTTGCAGCTTTCCATTCCAGTCTCAAATCTTCTTCAGCATTTCAATTGATAGAATTAATTCGCTTATGATTCATTTGGTATTTCTAACAATTTTAATAAAATATTGATTTTAAAATCACCTAAAAGTGTAAATCTTCCATATTCAACATGTATATTGCTTTCCACCATTATTTCATTCTTTTAAACAAAGAACTTTTTCAAGGCTTCTTTAAAAAAAAGAAAAATCTTTTCTCAAATGAACGTGAAATAACAACATCAAATGTGTAAAACAAAAAATGAATAAAAGCAATATTAATAATACAAAACAGACTTACACCGAATTTAGTAATTTTTTCATTTTTATATTGTTGTTTATAAACTTTTTGAAAATACCCAATGAAATCTTGTTCACTTTTAATGATTTATCTTCATTTATACAATGACTGCAATTAAAGAAGCAAGAATCTTAATAATAATTAATCTTTCTGATTCTTCCTGTGATTCATATAAAATTTCTATTGTGGGATCCAGATTATGGTTATTTCCCATACACATATCATAATTATTTATCATAATTTTGATATAAAGAGATATTTTGGCAATTAAAAGTGATTTAAATATCTGATTGATGCTACACTGTAAGATTTTTGAAATAAATATTGGATGTCAAAGAATATGGATTTGAGTATTTAATAATAAAAAAATTGGAAAAACCTTCAACATTTAATTTGGTAAGCTTGCAATGCAATAGGAACTAGCAGAAACAAAAAAACAGCAACTTATTTCAACTACATTAACTAATAAATAGTTTGCTTTAATGAAAGAGAGATAACTAAATAAAAAATCGAATGTTCGGTTTTATGAACAAATTTCATCATCTGACAGTTGGCATTCTAAGTATTAAATAGATAACTACAGAAAGAAAGCTTTGCCAATGAAATGTAGTTGGAAAAAATAGAAAATAATAGTCAAGATTCCTTTTGATGTTTTACTTGTTGATGATCTTATTCGGTTATAAAGCTTGGAGGTTGTCAGAAGCTTGAGTTTTGCTTAAAATTAATTTTGCTGCATTTTTGGAAATAACATTCTAAATTACATTTTCATGGAATTTATCTTTTGTATTGTATTTAGGGTCCATTTAATACTTTCCGATTACCTCAAGAAAAAGAATGTGATTGGACAAGTTTGAAATTCAGTCCTGATGGAAAGACCATATTAATTTCAACCAATGGAAGCGTAATCAGGTTAATCGATGCTTTCCAAGGAACTCCACTTCAAACATTTATGGTAAGTTCCTTTTCCTGTTAAATTTATGGTTCATAATTAATTAATTCCTTCACTACACTTTGAGAGCTAAACACAGATAGTGAGTTAAATGAAACAACTGGAAATAACGTTAAAATCATTATTACTGAAGAATTCTTTATAAGCACTTGTAAAAATACCTTTCTGTGGAAAAAAAAGGTAGTGTTCCACTAAACGCCTATGCGTAAGTGGAATTTCAGCATTAAGATTGGGGGGCAAAAAATCTAATCAACTGCAAACCTTAAGTATTTTAAATTACCACTGCAGGTAACTTGTAGATAATTTAATTCACGAGAAATTTGTTAAAAGTGAATACCGTATATGCTCCAATAAACGTCGAGGCTCTTATCGCCGGGCTGCAGAGGGGACACGGACAAAAAGTAGCCGGTCTTTGATATTGGCCTACCGGTACTAGTGTAAGTGTCCTTATCTTTATAGTCGTGCGTAATACCTTATGGTACATTGCCTTATAAAATGCTGCCAAAACGGTCTTTTGACATTGCCTTTAAGATTTGCGCAAAAGAATCTTCCGGTGGGGAGGCCACCTGTCATTGTGGATTCGGACGACGAATAGCAGCAAAAGGTACAGAAAGACATTGCATTTATCTTTAACAGTCTTATGAAGCAAGTGAAATTCAAATGAAGTAGCTGTTTGTAATATTAGCCGGTATTTGTGAAGGTTTTTGTTAATAACGGCCAGCCTCTAAAAGCAGCCGGTCTCTATTAAGCGCCGGGAGCCGAGGCTAGTTTTGCAAATAAACGCCCGGGGCCTCTATTGAAGCATATACGGTAATTCTTGTCGACTTATACTTATTTATTTTTTTTTCCTCAAAATATTGGAGGGGGGGTGACCTCTCCCCTAAAATTCCACCTATGGGCTGACTTGGTCCTTGGGGTCACGGGAGGTGTTTCATGATCAATGGGACTAAGTTTAGGTTGGATGGTTACCCTAACGCCCACCTGCCCTTAACCCCAGGAAAGAAACTCAGTACCCATTGTAGAGAGGGCTAAGCAATCCCTAGGATCCATTTGGAGAAGAATGGAGTGTTGAAAACTCCCCATCCTCCATCAAGGCCAGGGATCGAACCCACCACTTCCAACCTGCAGCCAAGCATCCTTACCAATTGGCTATCAAACCCACTTTCTGTGGAAATTGCATTTCAAAAGCTTTTTGGTCCACATTAAAAAAATATATATCAACTTATATAATTTGCTAATTTCGTCTGTCTGTCTGTAACTCGATATAATTAAGCTATTACGATAGATCCAAGGTTCTCAATGGTACCATTGAATCAAAGGTACTCAAATTGGATGAAATATTAATTCATTGTGTCATTCCATGTTGTTTCCATGAAATTTTAACTGAAATTCTAACAAAACATACGTTCAAAACCAAATAATTTTGTTACCACTGCACCGATTTTAATGAAATTTGGCATACTTACTCAGTTGTTTATACCATTTTTGCCGTAGAAGCTTTGTTCACAAGTTAGCACAGTATTTAGATTACATTTACTTTATATTTGATAGTTGATAATAAAATGATTTTTCAGATTTTTTTTATGCCTGTCAGCCGACAGGCTTTGCTGCTAGTATTTAAATAAAGTTTTCAGATATCGTTAGTAAAATACTTTTTTGTTTTTTTTTGGAGGGAGGGGAAGTTAAGAAGAACTGAAGTTCCACTGAAGTACATAATACTTAACTTTCATATAAACTGAAATTAAACAGCATGCAATTCATTAAATAGGGAATAAAGTTTTTCCAAAGAAAACTAGTTAAGCAAATTTCATAACATACCCAGGATTTATCGTGACAGCAGGCAATCATATAATAAAAGGAATTTGAACTTTCTTTGTTACAGTTGCAAATTTGCTCATTGTCTAATAAAGTGAAATCACTTTTGGACAAGAATCATAAAAGAGGGGGGAAATAGCTTCATCTGATATTTATCCAGTTTTATTTGGATAATGGCTAGCAAAAGAAAGCCAGTATCAATTGATTGTGTAACTAATATTTGATTTATACAACTTGTGCTTTCCTTTTTTCTGTGTAAATGTATTTCATAATATAACTAGGCCATCCTAAGGTAAAAGGAAGTAACTACAGATTTTCTGATTTTGTATTTTCTACGTAAGGAAGTAACTACAGATTTTCTGATTTTTGTATTTTCTACGTAAGGAAGTATCTACACATCTTCCTATGTAATTTGGTAGAGATCTGATAAGTTTGGCCCCTATTTCGATGGTCAAACGTAGTAACTGACTCACAATATGCTTATGTCTGTGGTTCAAAGGCAGCAACTAATCAGTTTCCAAATTGCTAATTGCTTCCTTTTACCTTAGGACGGCCAAACTGCTATAATCATCACCTTTCTTTTATAAAATATAATAATTAAATGATGTTTTCCTAAGAATTTGTTTACTGTTTATACCCCAAACTTGGAATGCTTAAAGTAATTAACCAGTTTCTCCCATAACGCTGTTAGTGTGAGTTTGTTTGAACATTTTGAAATATCTGTTTAACAGCAAAAGTTATTAAATTTTTAAAGTAAGTGAGAGGTTATAATGACATATAATACCAGCAACGGTTATACACAATGTTGAAACAGCATTATTTGTTTTGAAAAAGTAATTCTTTTTGTGGTATCTTTACTAAAAGATTAATCAATATGAAAGATAAAGCAAATCAACCATCAAGGCAATTGATAGATTTCCTGGAATATTTAATTTCTTTCAAGAAAATCTACGAATGAATCATTGAAAAAAATTAAGATTAGAATTGCCATGTTGAATGAGACAAAGCTTTTTTTAAAGTGAAGTATTCCTAAAAATTAATATGAAAAATAGTTTGAAATGTTGACTGGAAATTAAAGGCAAAAGAAAGTTGAAGGTCAATCTTAAGTTTTCATTATCAATATATTTCTGAAATGATTCAATACTTAATAATGCTAAGGGCATATTTAAAATATGCATTTAAGTAGTTAGCATTTCATGAAGATGCAAAGAAGTAATTTTGATGGTATTAGCACTCTTTCTTTCCACTTCCAACATGCAGACATTCTTTTTTTTCATTGTATATTCCCATGGTCCTTCTGGCGATTACACCAGGAACAATGCATACGGAAATTGTTGTAGTATTACGGCATATTAAAATGTGGTAGACTTTTACCCGTTTTATTTTAACTCGAGTTACATTGTAACTATAATACATTTTTTATTTAATAATTTTCTTACAGGGACAAGTAAATAGTAAGGGCATTTCATTGGAAGCGTCTTTCAGCCCAGATTCACAGTTTGTTTTCAGTGGTAAGTTATGTTTTGCAAATGAATTACGCAATTATACATAAATATTCTACAGAATTTCCTGTATTTTACTGCATTACATCTATTTCAATTAATTGTGTTCTTGATTAGTTATAAATCAGTGTAAAGTGTTAAGTTGTTTGTTCGTAAATGTTGGTGACATTAAGTTGATTTAGATTTTTGAAAATAGCCTTCTAAATCCAAACATATTTGTTTTAACAAATTCAAATGCTAAGTTTCCTGTTTCAAAATTTAATAGTTCTACCTGACTTTTATCTATTTTCTGCATTATTTATTACTGTGGTCTGTTAATAAATTAGTCAAATCAAATAAAGTAACACTGAAAAAAATAAATCAATCAAAGAATGCAGCTTATAATAGACAACCCATAAATGTACTTCATAAGCTTTAGATATTATCACAACTTAAAGAGGAAACAAAGATGATGTATTGTGAGACTTCTTAACTATTCGATATCTCAAAGCAGTCAGAATATTAAATAAGCACTTTCTTATACTAGGTATAAAAGCTTTTACTCATTAAACAATAATTGAAGGTAAAGTTTGCCTTTCTAATAACAAAAATGTTTCTGATCAAGTCACTATTTAAATTAATAGTCTCCTCTGTTTAAGTCTTTTTCAAGTAGTAGTGTCATTTTCATGCTTAACTGTCTGATCGCCAAATCATTTAGCAAACACTTCAGCAGAGAAGTCCATGGATACAGTTATTAAACAGTCAAAATTCTTCAGTTTTTAGGCTTCTGATACTTGTCAGAAGCCTTATAATCCCGCTTTGTCTGTCTGTCTGTGGACAAGTATCATTAAATTATCATTAAGCACAACAATTGCACCTTTTGCATTTGCAACAATCACATTTATAATAAAAGGAAATTAAGCAATAATTCAACATAAATTACTTATCAAAAGCCATTGCAAAGCATTGTAATTGGTTTACTAATCGCTATCCTACCTTGTTGAAGTTAGAATTTGGTTTCATTATTTAAAATAACGTGTAGGCACATATCTCCCATAACCTACACATATCTTCCATAAGCCTTTGTGGTGCATGGGAAGCCGAAGGTAATATTACTGACCAATGAGGCTCCTTTTCGTAATCTTATCAACATTATCTATTTTTGTAGATAATATTAATCCTGAATAAAGAATATTGTGTTGAGACTGAGAATTCCCATGTGGATTGGCGTGTTCATCTTCAGCGTCAGGACAAGTTCATTTTTAACCAGAAATAGTCACTACTTCAGTAAATAATAAGTCACAATTCACTTATTGTTCAATCCTTTAAAGAGAAAATCTGATACTTGGGGTTTTTATTAAATAAAGTATTGTTCGTTTCTCCAAAAAAAGACCTTCGCTGATATAATCCACTTATAGATTGATATTTCCAAGAGGTAACAGCGACTTCTATTGCTAAGATTCTTAATTATATCTTATAAACAAAACAAAAAATATTCTAGTTTTTGTATTTCATTCAGTTATGAATATATTTTTATTAGTGTTATTTAAATAATAATGACTTTGTGTAATGTCTTTTGCGTACTGACAGTAACTGGCTGTTGCAAAGACGCCATTTTTATATTTGTTGTCATGATTTCCAGGCGAATGTAAGCAATCAGATTTCACCATATAAGGAGGTTTTTCTCTGTGGAAAGAAAAAATTCGTGGAATTAAAAAAAACAAAAGTTTTACTATTTTAATCTTTGCAGTGAGTGTAATGAATCAACAGCAGGTTTCATATCTCTCGATATTTAAGTTTTGAATCCCAACTGATTCGACGATTGTCGCAAAATTATATGGCAAGGGTTCTGTTACATCTTTAGTGCCCAACCTTGTTGAATTACTAGTGCAGTATTTGAGAGAGATTTCTTTTTCCCTTTAGGTTCCACTGATGGGAGAGTGCATGTATGGAATGCTGAAACTGGCTTTAAAGTATGTGTTCTGAACTGTGATCATACAGGACCTGTACAGTGTGTTCAATTCAATCCTAAATATATGATGTTGGCTAGTGCATGCGCAAATATGGTAAGCTTAATTTTTCTTGTAAATGTAAAGCTCCTTTTTATTTTGCAGAAATTTAATTTTTCAATACAATTAGAAAAAAATAATAATTATATTTATTTATTTATTTATTTATTTTTATTAAAAAAGCAAACAAAAGTCAGGTTTTATTTTTTTTTTTTTATTTGATTTTCACTTAGTTTCATGCAATAACAAAATTTGACCGTGGGTGGGTTTTTTAATCAGTTATCACTCTCAGTAGTTACAATGGTTAAGGTTCGATTTTGATGGTGCTTCAGTAATCTACCTTAGCAGTTTTCAACCACAAAAAGAAAAAAAATAAATAAACACTCTGGCAGGTCTACCTGTGAATTATTGTTTAAAATTAAGTGATTTACATGTAGGTTGCCTGAGTGTTTTATATTTTATGTGATTGTTTATTAAATTTCTTTTCTTAAATGGAATTTAAGATTCTGTAGTTCAGACTTAAGTTACAGAAGGCAGTCTTTTTCTTTTTCTTAATGTTATTTTTTTAAATACAAATTGACTGAAGTGAGCATCTTATATTAGTTGATTTTGAATTGGATAATGCTAATTAAAAAAAAATAGTAATTATATGCAGTGATAGTAGCTACTTTCCGATGTCAATATTTGATTGTAATTAAGGTAATCAGAATGACATTTTTTTTATAAAAAAAAATACCCATCAATGAGGAATAATCATTGAAAACGTTATCCTCTTTTTGTCAAGAACTGAAAAACAGATAATCAGTGTGATGTCCACAACCATATATCCAACGTCCTTTATATTTAGCATTCTTGTTTGTCTTTTTGGGTTTTTTTTTTTTTAATCCAACATCAGCCATTCCTTGAAGATATATTGCCAGAAAAAAAGAAAACAAGTGAATACAATTTTGTGTTTAAGCATAAATTTAAGGGCAACCCATAATAATTAAGAAAAGGAAGTATCTACATTAACATAAGGAAAAATAAAAAAAAAGTTAGGAAATATGAAAAACCCTTGTAGGCATTAAGAAAAAAAGATTAAGAGAGAAAAAAAAAAAACAGTAGATATACGGATTCAAACTGACAACCTCCAGCATATGAGTCCAAGAACTTGCCATTTAGCAATAGCTGACAACTGAAATGAAATGGTTGCATCTAATAGTTAAGCTAATAGCGGAAATCCAAAGAAAACAATGTCAAATATCTTGAACATGGGTGGTCCATGGCCCTAAAAATACCCTATTCCTACGTTCGGGAGTGCAATAACAACGATGCCAAATAACTCGAACATTGACCCAGAAAATACCACACTCCTACGGTGTTTGGATCTCTGAACATGATGGTGAAGGCTGTTTGGCGATTTGACCTTTCATTCAGGAGTTGTTGGGAGGGGACAGACATGGACGGTTGGACAGGACAAACGCAATAGCTACTGATTTTGGTCTCAATCCACAACATATTCGCTACAAATGCTATTTATCAATGCAGCCACATCTAGCAAAATTGGAAGTCCAGAAGTCTTCTGTCTCTCTTTTTTTTTTTTTTTTTGTACATTTATAAAATGTATGTCATCATTAGATTTCATTTCAAAAAAATTTCGACAATTTTTAGATCATTGTATATATTCACTTCAGTTTGTCAGAGCAAAGATGGCTTGATCAAGAATTGAACTTCCTATTAAAATCATTGTTTCGATCATTTTACCAGTCTCCGCTTCTGTTGTTTTTTTCCTTTTCAACATCTTCTGTAGCCGTACAGTCCCATTATAAGATTTTTTTTTTGTAGCCTACCAGTAAGCCTTCATTAAATCACAGATTGCTGAGCAGTTAATTCACTACCTACTGACTTTTGTTGAAATAACTTTAATGTTTCCGTTCTCAGGTTTGTGTCTTCTAATAATAAATTAGCAAGTATTTAATGATAAGGCTGTGGAGTTGGAGTGGAAAAAAATTTATAACTATATAACATTGCAAAGGTTGTGGAATCAAGAGTCATAAAATCGAAGTTTTTTGGCAGATTCAGAGTTGCACTTCAGGTTATTGCTGTAGCTGGATTTGGGGGGGAAAAATGGTTTAACTTGCAGTAATGTGCAATGGCAATTTGAATTAGGAAATTTGAAAATGATTAGAAAAACAAATGAATTATAATGTAGTACTTTGCTGCAATGAAAAGTAGCTGAAGTCAGTCCGCTGTTCTGGAGAGAGAAAGTTTTGAAAGTTGTAAATAATGTGGTTATTTATAAATACACACCATAAATACTCCTATAACAACTGTTTATTCATGATATTTCGTTATCTCTTAGCGAGATAATTTCATCAGATGATAAAGAAAGGGATAGTATAAACCTCTTCTTTAAAATTCATTCACATAAAAGGAATTTCGTAATTCTTAATTAAATAAAGATTAATAATTAATGTAATATCTATTATAATAACAATGGTATTAAGTTAAATTACATAAACATTAATAATCAATGTGATATCTATTATAATAACAATGGTTTGTGGAAAAAAATAAAGACAATAAAACATGAAATACAATTACAAGAAACTTTGTTCATTCTTAATACATTTTTTGAATTTATTTAATGTGAAATTTCTTTAAGAAATTTATCTTTGTTTATACATGGAAATGAGTAAATGACGCATGATTCTATCATGAATCTTTCTCTTATCGATAATATGATACAATATAGTGACAATTGTAAATGTATTAAAAAAAAGTATTAAGAATGAACAAAGTTTCTTGTAATTGTATTATGTTTTATTGTCTTTATTTTTTCCACAAACCATTGCTATTGTTATAGATATCACATTGATTATTAATGTTTATAATTTAACTTAATACTATTGTTATTATAATAGATATTATTACATTAATTGTTAATCTTTGTTGAATTTAGAATTATGAAATTCCTTTTATATGAATGAATTTAAAGAAGAGGGATACATTATCCCTATCTTTATCCTTTTCTTTATCTGATGAAGTTATCTTGCTAAGAAATAACGAAATATCATGAATAAACTGTTGTTACAGGAGTATTTACGGTGTGTATATATATTTTAAATGAAGTTATGAAAGTTTTTCTGTATGTGGTTACTTAATTTGAATTAAAGATAACATTTTATGTACGTGTAAAATATTGCATATAACTTTAATGAAGTTATTTCTGGTCACCCTATATATATATATACATATATGGACTTTATCATCAAAACAGACTGTCTGAAATATTGCAATTGACTTGTTTCAGGTCATAGGATGGAAATGCATTAACAGCGTTTATTTATATTTTGAGGGCTTCAATTCTACATGTAAATTGTATCATTAATGAGAATTTTCATTATAGAAAAGTCTGTTTTACTGTGGGGTTTTTTTTTTTTCTTTGTTTTTTTAAGTACCTCCTCAGTGGCTGTCTTCAATTTCATCTTCCGCATGTTAACAGCGTAAAGCTTTCTTAGCTAATTATTGGAATCCATTACATTTCAGCATATAGTATAAGATTTCTTGGCATCCCGTAAGGTCTGTGTCGTAACAGATAACCTTGCCAATTGAAGCAAAAGATTATAGATAACAATTTATATAATTATTCAAACTCTTTTAAACGAACATCAACGAACAATATTCATTTCAAGATACAATAACAAATAAAATAATAGAATAAAACCAAAAGCTGCTGTACGAAATTGATATTCATGAGAACTTGATTGCATAATCACAATGGAAAATGCACAAATTTTCTATTGCAGCTTCAATGCAAAATAGTAAAAAAAGTCGTAAAGATTAAAAAAATTAGATGTATATCATTTGCTGTAACAATGATATAACTCAAAAATGATCATTTTCGAGTTATTTTGCAAAAAAAAATATGGGTCTTTAGCGTTCCTCTTACTGGTAAAACTACATAACTGAGCCTCTAAAACTCGCCACAACAGAGTGAGTTGTCAGTATTACTACAGTAATTTCACTCGTTTTCTGGAAAATTATGTTTTTTAAGTTATGCCATTGATGCAACAAATGAGTGATACATAATATATACATAATATATATTTATATAAGGTGTACAACTTTGCTTCCGCCGTTTGCCGATATGTGGCGACAAAGGTAAGTAGCGGTCGAAAGAAACAGATCGCAGACGTCAGGCAGTTAGCTTGGACCTCGGTCAACAGAACCCCATTCAAACATTAGTCGATTTGTGTCTGCATCATAAAGTTGTTCTCGATTGAAAATGTCAGTTTACGAGCCAAATTCTCATCATTTGCAGGAGGTGTTACTGTTTTGTTTCAATATGAAGAAAACAGCGGCTGAGTCTCATCGAATGCTCTCCAGTACGTATGGTGAGGACGCTGTTAGTGAAAGAACATGTCGTGAGTGGTTTCAACGCTTCAAGAACGGTGATTTTAACGTCGAAGACCGGCATAGTGGTGGAAGAGAGAAAGTTTTCGAAGATGCAGAATTGGAGACATTGCTGAGTGAAGACTCGCGCAAACTCAAGAAGAATTGGCACGATCACTGGGAGTGACACAGCAAGTCATTTCAAAACGTCTCAAGGCCATGGGCATGATTCAGATCAATTTGTACATTAAAGCCTCAAATGTTGGAGAAAAAACGGTGGAAGCAAAGTTGTACACCTTGTACAATGAAATTTGATATTTTGAGATAGGATTGTGATTTGCGAAGCATTTGCAGAATGAAGGGGGTTAAAATAAAATAAAAATCTAGTTTACTATTTAATTGATAATAACTGAAGATCCCACTGAGATCCATAGGTTAAGTTCTGTTTCTATAAAAAGCAAAGGAAAACGTTAGCTTAAAAACCAACGAACTGTCACACCAAATAAAGATATTTTAATCAAAATATTTCTCATGTTTTTATTCTTTACAAATAAACTGGATAAAATATAGAAAAAAATTTACAGGTTAATATACGCAAGATGAAATTTGAAATGATAGTCCTGCAAATTTTATTTCTGTAGCTATTTATTTGTTTTTAGAAAGCTTAATTAACACAGTTGTTTCTCTTTTAATTTTTAGGCATTTTGGTTACCGAGTGTGGAAGAACCCATGCAGTAATTAAAATGAGCGAGTAGTGGTACTGTTAAATTTGTTTAATTTAATAAATATGTCCAGTTACTTCATTAGGTATGAACAAACTAAAAACGTTATTTTCTGCTTAATAAGAAAGCAGAAAATGTATTATTTTTTTTAAAAAAATGCACAAATGGTTTATCTGCTATATTAGTGGATATTAAGAAATTATAGATAATTTTATTCAGAAACAATATACAATTGCAATTAATATTACATTTACAATAGAATTTCATTTTTTTGCCATTGATAAATGTATCGGGAATTCAGCTGTAGTTAAAACCAAATGTATTCCATCTAATAGAACTTCGAAGTTTCTGTACTAAAGTTAAAAAAAAAAAAAAAAAAAGATATGTAAAGGTTTGAAATATGAACATATTTATATAAGTGTACTGATTTTTATTAAATGTTGTGCAGTATAGTTCTTCTATTATTCCTTTTATTATAAACTAAAAGAATTGTATAGGCTCCAACATTGAGAGCTTCTCCTAACAAAATTCCACCTGCCCAGTCGCAAATCCCATGTTTTGCAAATAAAAAAAAAAATTAAAAAGCATTTCACAAGGTTTCATACTCTGTAACTGTTCATCCCAGTCTTGTATGAAAGAGCTTCCGAGTACTTTACTGTCCTAGTTTAAAAGATTTAAAAAGTTGATGTTTAATTTTTGTGGCTGTTTCCATCTTTTAGAGTATGTTTTCCTATATTCCTGTGGAAGCTGTTCTTTATAGTTGGTTGAATTCAGCAGACTCACTAAAATTAAATGTATCGGGTTACTTTTTCGGGTTGGTATTTTAAAGAGACATGTAATTTGTAGTACCATTGACAAGAATTCTGGTTATACTGGAAGTTATCAAGCAATTTTAAAAGACGGGTTTTAACTTCCCCTTCCTCTCCAATAAACCTTTTTCTTCATCTCAGGTGATCTTAAATTACCTTTTTGCCTTATTCTTGATAGTGGAAATATATAATAGTTATTAAGCTATTTAGTATTAAGTAGAAAAAAAAAGAAACAGCTGCAATTGGGAGGGTTTTGTTTTGTTTCCTATCACAATACATGTACATATTTTATCAATTTGTTTTCATTCATTTAATATTAGCTCATAGAAGCGGTTACTGCCATTATTTTCTTTGATTTTTGACTGTTGATTAATTTGTTTAGCCATTTTGTTCAGTTAGTTTGCTTGTCATTAAAAAAAAAAGTCTTTCAATATCTAGGATACTATCATGTTTTTTTACCTTTTAAGAAATATTTTTTGTTTTTGTTTTTCAAATAAGGAGATAAATTGAGGGAATTTGTAAAGAAAGGGTAAGAATTGTCACAAGATTTTGTTTTATGAATAAACCTATCTATATCCCTAAAAACTAAATAGGGACGAATGATGCTTAACAGAAAGTTTCATGCAATCCATATAATTTAGTTTCACTTTCTCTTGTTTGAATCTTACAACAAAATAAATATTGATTTATAATATGACTGCTTGTCCTACCAAACTAGAGGAATGTTGTACTTCCATTTTTAAAGGAAACATGGTGCTTATAATAATGTGCAAATGCGCTTAGTCTAGACTTCACTATCCTAATGCCATCATACGTACATTTGCAAAACTTGATTACATTTTGAAGTTTTAATAAAAATGGGGTTTGAAACCTCTTTTATCAGATATCGTGCTATTTTTCAGATTGTTAAAATATGTGAGAGCATTTTGCGTTGGCACTTCAGTGCGTTGGCCCATATAAAAACACTCACGTAATAAATAGTCTTCAAACATCACTGAAAATATTGAATAAATAAAATATTTTTTTCCGAATTTTAATAAAAAAAAAAATGGAAATAATGCATTTCATTTGTTTGCTGAAGCTTATTATAGTTTACACCAGGTGATTCATAAAGTACTGGATAGTACTGGTGGTTTTCACCACCCCATATCTTTTAAACTACTGCTCATAAAAATCTGAAACTTTTTATATAAAATCGTCAAACATATAAGAGTTATATTTTCATGTTATTATTTATTCATTATTACTGAAATTCATTTTATTTGCGTTCAAACACCCCCAATATATCGTATATTTAAATAACTGTTGTGATATTGTTTAAACTCTAAAAGTCTGGATCCAATATTCAAATGATACAGAAACCTAATTAGGAAAATTTAATCTAAAACACTTTTGTCATTAATTCCTTGTTTAATTAAAAAAAAAAAAAAAATGCATTCTGACAAATGACTTTTTTGGGAGACAGTCGAATAATTTTTTTGGATAATTTTGATATATTGGGGGTGTTTGAATGGAAATAAATTGAATTTCAGTAATAATGAATAAATAATAATGTGAAAATATAACTCTTATATATTTGACGATTTTATATAAAAAGTTTCATGTTTTTACGAGCAGTAGTTTCAAAGATATGGGACCGTGAAAACCACCAGTATTTTCCAGTACTTTACGAATCACCCGGTATAGCCTTCTATGGTCTTTTCTCTTTTGTTGCATTATAGTAGGGCTTAAATAAAAAAAAGTAACTAAATATAAATATATATATATTACAGATGAGAAATTTCATTTTTTTTACATTTATCTTTGAATAGATCTTTACAAAGAATTATGTATGAAGTTACAGAAATTAGACATGTAATTAGTAAACAGTTTAGTTGGTAACCTACAGAAAAATACTTTATTTTGCATTAAATAGTTGTATATATTTGCTTTAAACTTTAATTGCTACTGCTGCACAAAATAAAGTATTAAAATATTTCACTAATAGGTCTTACGTAAACAACTTGTAAAAGTAGTAAATACCATGTTTTGTTAAATATATATGTTATTGTTTAACTTGTGTTTACTGTAATTAAACTTATTTTTATGAAGCAGTAAATCCAGTGGACATTCGTTATCCCTTTTGCTTGTGATTATTAGCCACAAGCAAAGCATTTCACAAAAGAACAGATCACAGGATGTCCCCTATGTCGTTGTTTCTTGATCATTTCCTGTGGCTGATTGCTCCAAACTTTCAAATTGTTTCTTTTTTTTTCCTAGCAGTTCAGAAAGTGGTAAATCATCGTTCAAAATAGCTCGTGATCCTTTTTAGGTGTCTTTGACATCATAGTTCAGTGGCTTGTCAAGCTCATCTTAAGAGCCAAAATCGTTAAAGCAATATCAGTGATCTTTTTAATATCTTTCTCTTTAAGATCATAATTTTTTATTATTATTATTATCATTATTATTTCTGATCAAATTTCAGAACATTCTCTGAACCATACAATGAAACAGAATACTGATATTTGAACCAGAATAAAGAATGGGCCGAAGGTCCTTTGTGGGTCACGAGTTTGAAACCATTACCATTAATGTCTAGATGATATTAATATATGTTTTCTCACTATTAGCTCATTATATACAATAATGAATTCATTACTATTTATCTGAAAGAAAGCTTGCATTCATATCATTACTAGCCACCTATTTTTTTTTACTTTATTAACCTAACTACAATGGGTGTTAGGGTGTCTGGAGACAAAAATATAAACAATACACAAAGATATATAAATAAGAACAGAATCAGCTTACAATATTATCATTGGCCGTCATCTTGGTTTTATTGTCTAAAGAATTTAATATTCACTATAAAAGAACTCTCGCATGATGTCTACTCTCTCATTTCTTTGAGTTTGATGGTATCAAGAATGCTGAAGTGCTCTTGTGGAAATCCTTTTGAAATTTACTCATATTTGACCAATCGAAATGCTTTGAAATTTCTTGTTATTTGTTTTAGATTTCACTTCACCCAAAGCATGTTTTCTGGTGATGGTGTATTGTTATATTTTTACCTTCATTGTGGAATTAATACACTGGACGATAGACAATCCTTAAAAAGCTGTAACTCGATATGAATGTTGCCAGTTAAAAAAATATATATATAATTTTAAGGTGATAAACTCAATCTTTCTCAGTAATTTATATTCCTTTAATCCAGAATGACTTTTCAATCTGTTTGTGTTTTGCTTTGCAAAAACTAAACTGCGTACTTCACTTTTAAGCACTGTTTTCTAGGTTGTACCAGAATCACTTTGCCAGATTGTTTTGTTGCAAAGTTTTATTGGAGCTGCGGCAATCTTCATTGCTGTTTGTTGTAATATATTTTTCAATTTAGCAACTTCTCCTGTGTTTGTCTTTATCACTAATTCTTCTTCTTCTTTCTGAAGCAAGAAAACTGTCATCTAGTATCACTTTTTCTTCTTTGGCCTTTTCCTTTTCAGCCGTCTGTAGAATAAGTGTAATATTCTGAACAAAACTTACATTCTTGAATTAATAGCATACAATAAGGCACTTGCAGACTGTAAAATAAACATTAGTCAAGTAAACAATAAGAAAACTAATAGCTAAGTAAGGAAGCTTAGATCAATCAATTCCTTACGTTACCTTGCCTTTGTCTTTTGATGTTTGTAATATGTGAAATGACCATAGAAGGATTATAGGATAGAATCTTAATTCAGTTTTTAATATAATAGTTTCTTAAATTGCCTCCATTATTTGACATCCTTAAAAATTACATGTTTCATCATTTCTTGAATGCCAGTAATTCAAAATGGTATTTTTTTTTTTTTTAAATAGCTGTATTATGGAAGCACTTCAATTTTTTTCCTTGTATAATTTTAAGGACGAGTTTTGTATTCATTGTATATTTCAGCTTTTAAAGCCTTCCATAAAAGTAAACTCAAAGCTGGCTTTGAATGCAAAGTATTGCCATAATCTTGTTACATTAAGTTTTATCTATTTTTATTGCATTTTTTCCGAAAGTAACCAGAATTTATTGCAACCCCATTTTTTTTTTTTTTACATTTTTTAAAGTTTAAATCCTCCAGTCATCATTCAGGAATATACAAATGGTGCTTATTCTTATTATTATTGTTTTACATATCGACAACTTCATTTCCCTGCCCCCCCCCCCCCCCCTTTTTTTTTGTAGAATTTTTGAAATTCATTGTATATGGGGAAATGAAAACAAACTTCTACAGATTTTCAATAACATCATTGCATACATTGTCATTGGAAGCGTTTGTAAGATTGCGAGAGAGAGCAGTTTCGTGATACCCTTATATCCTAGTACAGTTGTCATTTTTTTGGTATTCCTTTCCCAAAGTTTAAATGTTTTTAGCATGTTTTTTTTTTTTTCTTTTTTTATTAAGACAACTTTGTAGTTTGATATTTACCAGTTTCCTTACTTATAGTGCAATCCTGAAAAAAACAAACAAACTGTAGATAGACTTAAAGCTGTTCATCGGCTTGACTGGTAATAGGGTATAATTACAGAATAATCTGGATACTTCGTTGTTGCCGTCAGTAATAGCAAATGAAATTCTGTGACGTGCAGAGCATCAAGTCCAGTCATTCTAACTGTAGGATTTTTTTTATTATTATTTCTTTGCTTGATTTTTTTTTAATAAATATTTCAAAGTTAAAAAAAAAAAGAAGAAAAAAAATAGATTAATTTGGCCATTTTTTTTGTATTGGTAAAAATTGGTATCGAAGCCAACTTTTCACTAAAACAGAACATGTTTGAATTTTTTGGACAGACGTCAGTTATTTATTGTTTTGTTTAAAATGTAGATATCTAATATCATTTCGAAATTAGAATAGGTTTTACTTGGAAACACTTTTCTTTTCATTTGATTCTTTGAAAAGTGTTATCATTTTTATCATATTTTTTATCTTCACTTGTAACCTTTTTATTTATTTATAGTTAGCAAAAAAAGAAATAGTGATAGATATTCATACATAGTCTCTATGTAAATCTACATGTATCTTACTTGCTGTGATTCTATGATAATATAAACAGTTAATTAATTGAAAAAAGTATTTTTTTAATGTAAATAATTTAAGATATTTTAGTGAGAGATTTTGTAGCATTGGTTGTTTTTTTTTTTTTTGTTTTTTTTAAAGAATTTTATGTCTTAAAATTCATTTGGCAATTGTCATTGTCCCATGTTCATTTCATTTTATTATATATTTTTTTTTTTAAATTACTCATTTATTATAATTGTACATTTTAAAAGTACTTTATGCTGAATATGTTTTTAAAACAGTCATTCATTCATTCGTACATTGTTCTGCCATTTTGTATGTGTGTTGTTTTTTTTAAAAAGGGGGTTCAGTTAAATGCATAAGGACTTTAGTAGCCCAGTTCTGTACAGCATCTACTACATTGTATCATAGTGTATTTTTCCATTTTATGCACCAATTCCAATGTATCTAATCAAGTCTAAGGGAAAATTGAACATAGTGTAACAAAAATGTTATAGGTATTTATTCCTATTTTATATTATTACAGATGTACTCTAGAATTGAAAAAAAAAAGGAAAAATATCACTTACGCCCCTTGGATATATTGTGAGAAATATGTAGCTTAATCTGAAAAAGGTATTTGATATTTTCAAATGTCTTTGAATAAAAATGATTCTAAATAATTTTTTTTCCTTCTTCTTTTTCGTGTTTCTAAGTAAATGAGAAAAATTAACAAAGAACAATTTATAAAAAAACATTTAATGACGTAATATAGTGTGCTACAAGAAAATCATGTAATGCCCACACCCCAGATTTGGGTATAAAAATTTAAATAAAAAGTGTTTGTTAATGGGGGAAACTGGAAGGTGTGGAAATCATAAATGCCTACCATTTATTCCATCACTAGCAAATTAGGACTTGCTGCCTAGATGTCTATTTACCGATTCAGCAGAAAAAGCACTTAGAAGTATTAATGTAATAAAAGTCACTGATACATGATTATGCATACTGCCCTCCACCAAAGACATAATAGATTCTGAAATCTTTTCATTTAATTGTTCGTTTACAAACCTAGTTTCATGTCCATAAAATTATACAAACAAGTAGTTTATTTAATAAATTTTTCAAAAAGCTCTGTGACTGACTAAATTTGTGTGTGGGTTGTGTATGCCTGTCCCAAATTATAGTTTGCTAAATTGTTTATCGGATAGTGTCGCAGTTGAAAATAAGTACATACACCTAGGGGAAAAGAAGCCGATTCTGAACAGCCTTAGGCTTTAGTATCCTAGTGTTGTATTATTAATCTACTTTATTTGATTTTGATTAATTCAACACATCAAATCCAGTCCTGATTGTTTATTTGTAAGAAAATGGTTGAATAAAGCTTATATTTTTAATGGGCAAACCTTCAATAAATTGCTGGATCTTCCAACTATGAGAATGATAAACATTTCCACATAAAATGGCCCACTTTCCTTAATGATTAACATTTAGATTGAGAATAATTTATATTGTAACAATGCCTGAAATATTTCATAAATATGTTCTATGGTAAAATTTGAAGTTGCACTTTAGTAATAAAATTACTATTTTTAATGCCAAATTATGATTTTAATTGTTTTTGTTCAGTCACTTCGTAGTTCAGTTTTGCATTTAGTGGGATTTTTATTTTATTCACTGTCAGAATTGAATGAATTTCTCCTGTTACAGTTTCATAACTAAAAAAGAAAATTTATTTTCATACAGGCTATCATTCAAAAATACTTAACTATTGATATAAATTCCATAAAAGCCTCTAAACCCTACTTATCAGATTGGGCTCATCATGCATTGACCGAAAAACATAACCTGGATCCTATAGCCAAGATGATATATAAATGTAACGATGATGAAGAAAGACTTTTGCTTGAATCATGCTATATTAATACATACGAATGTATGAACAAAGATAAATACCTGAGAGTATCAAAACATTCATTTGGCATTTTCAGGAAATATCAAAACAAACAAAATCAATGAATAGCAACTTTTATTATGATAACAATCGGCTTGTAGTCCATTGTGATAATTTATTATCTCATATGATGTTAATCAATTGTTTTATTTTATAATATGCTTATTTTGTTTACTAGAATTAAGTTTTTTTCATTATGTAAAGGAAGAATGACTTGAATGTTTTTCCCATTTTATATTAATTTTACCTGATGAAGAATGTTCGAGAAGATGCATTCGAAATATCGTATATGGATTTTAGAGGCTTTTATGGAACAGGCTATCATGTTTGGTTCCGTCTGTTCTGTATTTAATGTTAAAATTTAGCATTTTGGGTAAACAAACAGAAAGATGAAGAGTTCTACACTTAAATCTTATTGTAATATTTAGTTATTTTTTTTATACTTTTAATATTACTAAAATCTTTCTTTACTATTCTTAACAAAACACAGACGAGTTTTTCAAATCTATGAAAAATGTCTATAAATCAAGAAAACTTTCAATTGAAGCTGCTTTAAAACATGGCCTGTTAGCAAATCAGCAGATTGGATTTGGTTACGACTTGTTTTAAACTCTAGGGTGTGTTTAAAAGTTCAGCATATTCCGATATCCTAAAGTGAGGGGCAGCAGAGGAAGCTTGCAAGCCTTAACGGAACTAAGTGGTCTGAAACCATTCATAGTTCGCCCACCTTTAGTCCAGGAGAATTGAGTAAACACCCTTTTAGAGAAGAAAAAGCCATCATCGAAGGTCGAACCCTGCTTTTCCAGCCCAGACGAGCAGCAGGACTAGGTTAGTGAAGCAGGTCAAAAATTGGAATTACCATTATTAAAAAATGGTATTAGTATCTCTTAATTCACCAACTTAACATGGTGAACATACCGTTTCATCTTCATGACCCACAGCATTTTGAATAATTATCAAATATCTTTTAAAATTCAGATGCAGTTTCCCTAAAGAATGATATTTTTTACAAGAAAATAACAATAACAAAAAATTAAAAGCAATTATGTGTATGTGAGTGAGTCGACGCCCACACTACATCCTGTGCAACTCCCAACTGAGGCAATTTAAAAAGGAAAACTGGAAACTCTTAAAATTAATTCTCAAGAAATTGGCATTCTGCTTTCGTTAATTATGAGAGATGAGCTAGCATCGACGATTCCCAGAAGTTGGACAACGTAATATCAGGTATTATCGAGTGTTGCTAACAAAATCAGTGTACTGCCCAAGTCATCTCAAAATAATTTTAAAGAATATTATTTAAATTCAGCTTACAAGTGGACAAATAAGGTAAGAGATTTGTATCAAGACACTCCATAATTATTAATTTCTGAATGTTAAGTTTGAACTTTAGTTTTTAAAACCATCAACAACAATTTTAGAACATTATTAGATCTCCAACTTAGTGATTTTCATGCCATTGTACCAGATAGAAGTGTGATTATAAGAATTCAATAATTTTATATTACTTTATTATCTTAGTATTTTTTAAATAAATAGTTAAAGCATTACAGCTTATTTATATTTTAAAATAGTTACATTATACTCTTGATATCTCGAAGTCGAAGGGACGCTAAAAAAAATTCGAGATAGCGAGTTTTTCGAGATAACAAGATCATAACCAAAACTTAAAAATTCACGTAAAAACACAAGATACGGAATAATATTCTTTTAATTAGAGTCTTGATAGATGAGAATAAGTATAAATAGGTAATGATAGTTAACAAGTCTAAATACAGCAATGATAATTTTAATTTTTAAAAATAGTCGAAAATAATTACATTAAATTGAAAAGAATTAGTAAAATAAACTTACAATGCTAGAATTTCTTTAAAAATACCTCTTATTTGCTTCGATACAACTGAACGACGATTTTTCCGGAAAAATTAATTTTTTTACTTCGAAAATTTTTTGACATAACAATGTTTTTAGTGAAGACTTTTCGACATAAGAATTAAAACTAACATTAGATGAATATGTAATATCAAGGGGAAAAATAATTTTTCGACATATCAAGATTTTCGAGATATCGAGAGTATACTGTACATAGAACATAGGCAAAGTTGTTGGATAGTTAAAAGAAAAAAATGTATACATCTTTTGTAAAAAAAAAAAATATATATTTTCCTGATTGTAGCATACTGTCCAATTGGAAAGAGGCTGATCGAATCCGTCAGCCTGTGTGTGTGTGTCCCCATCCCTCCCCTTAATAACTTTGAACAGCTCCATAGATCATCTTGAAACTTGCTAAACACAAGCAACTGGGACTATCTTTATTTGAAATCTTTTCCAAAACAGTTTTCTTGTCCAAAAATTAGCATTAGAAAAATCCCCATTAAAAAAAAAAGAAGAAAAAAATTGCAATCTTGAGAATTGTCTTAAACAATAGGAATTAATCCATTGCACTTTGAATTTGATACAATTTAAGGCAGTCGGTTAAAGTGCAGATTACGGTACCAAGGGATGTTGTACATATTTTTTCCGAGTTTTGACAAGATGGCTGACTTGGCACTACTTTTAAGATATGAATTTTAGTTTTCCAATTAACTAGTGAAAAGTAGAAAGAGTTTTGCAGGTAAGCTTATTTAAAAATGGTTTTGCACGATCTTTTACTAGAAAAACTAACCCTCATCTGGCTAACTGCGATCTTGAGATAACAATACGCACCTTCATATATCCCTGCGAGTATTGTGCACTTTCGCTAAATAATCCTATTTTAATGAAATAACGAGGCTTTAATTTAAATTAGCAAATTAAAAATGTGTATTGTTCATATTCAGCAGATTTAATAAAGAGAATGTCGAAAAAGAAAAAAAATAAGAACTAAGAAAATTTGTCTTTTAAGTTCTTGGATCATTTTGCTTGCTTCTTTTTTTTTTTAAAAAAAATCTGTCAGTAAAAAGTAGAAATGTGTAGTTAAAGTATCACGAAATTTAAGCACCACTGTCTTAAAAGTACTGTGAATGATATGTTCTTCGTTTATTTAAATCATTGTAATAATAGATTTTTATATATTTGTTATTTTAATATAAAAACTGTAATATCTCTTTCAAGGCATGTTGGCTATACTATGGTTAGTTCACTTGTAACCAGCAGTTATCTCGTCAGCACTGATGTTACAAGAGGTAAAAAAAAAATACTCACCATTCCTTCTCCTGTATAATGTGATTTGTTATTCATTGATATTTGCGGAATAGGCTTACAGTAAAGCAGTGTTTCTCAACCTTTGGCCATGACCCAAATTAGGGTCACAAGAAGATACGGAAAAAGTTAGAAAAAAAAAGAGGACAAGATTTTTAGGAAAGTCCCACTACTGGCATTCTTTTACATAGTTTTTTTTCTTCAAACACTTACAAAAAAGGATTCAGGTAACAGAGAGAAAAAATTGGAAAGAATAATCCTTGCAATAACTTGGAGGGATGAAAAGAGAAATCATGGGATAAGGGCACAAACTAAAGTTACTTTGACGTACTAGTATTTTCTAAATCTGCAAAATAGAGATGGGCAGGACATTTAGCTCAAAGAGAAGACAATAGGTGGACCAGAAAAGCTACATGGGTAAAATAGAAAACACATTCGCCCAAAGAGAAGATGGGTAGAGAAAATAGTTAAGGAAGCTGGAAGGGAATGGATGGAGAAGGCAGAAGATTGGAAGAACTCTTGGGAAAGCATTCGCCCAGCAGTGGGCAGAAAATGGTTAGGAAAGAAAGAAGAATGTTTTGAGTATTTCATATCAACTTGA
This sequence comes from Thereuonema tuberculata, assembly GCA_023159025.1. Classification (NCBI taxonomy): domain Eukaryota; kingdom Metazoa; phylum Arthropoda; class Chilopoda; order Scutigeromorpha; family Scutigeridae; genus Thereuonema; species Thereuonema tuberculata. Next base: position 49,682,377 of record JAFIDM010008419.1, on the reverse strand, counting down.
AAAATGTTGCTTATATGAAGTGAAATTACACAATTTTTTGTGATAAGTGGTAAAGTTACGTAACGTTGAAGGCATTGAAATAGCATTTTTTAATTTCTGCTTAATTTGAGTTTTTTATTTATTTCATGGGTTGTGGATCACTTGCTCTTGCTGGTTTTGGGTTGCGCTCAAAAACGTTGGGAACCACTGTTATAGAGGAAACATATGAGTAACATGCAAAAAATGCATAATTGTTTCTATACACAGCGAATTACAACTCTAACATTGCGGCCACAGAATTCATTACTTTTGAAAGAGATGTGTGTTTAAAAAATATCGGCACTATGAGCCGACCTGTTTCTTCCTGTAAATTTTCTTTTTCAGAACTGGATGATTAATTGTTTATATTAAAATATTCTTATACAGATGAAGTCCGACTTTGGATGACCTGATGAATATTTTTCCCACTTATTTCATGACAGCTGAGTGAAAAAATATTTAACATAGTTGAAACTGTTGGCGCTTAACCGTGCCCCAGTTAATCGTTGTGCCGATTAGGTGTAAGTTAGGTAAGTTGAGGTATGACACCCTCCAGGATGTTTATATTGAAAAATTTAAAAATTACCTTACCTCGGTTAAAATAGAAAATTACCAAATAAATTTACAATGGGTAGATATCATGAACAAATAAAAAATAAGGGAAAATGTTAGATTTATCCTCACATTAATGAAATTACGATTGAATTATGATAATGCCTCGGTGACGCCTCAAAATTAACGAAATTACGATTATAATTACGGTAACAATTCCTGGGAAACTCCGTTGATTTTATGGAACAAAATAGGAATAATTTACCGAATAATTTATTTGTTGTTAAATTCTTGTTCTATAAATTTTTGATTACAAAATTCGCAATATTCTATTCAATATTAAGTATGTGTAAAATTTTGTATTCAATATTACATTTTATTTAAATAAAGTCATTTTTTAGAATTAAGTAAGCAAACGAAGACACAATGCTACAAAAAAGGATTCGCACCCTGAGATGTCACCGGGAAGAGACTGGGACGAACCGTTTCGTCCTTTTTAAAACTCATCAGCCAGCCAAACTCCACTGATGAGAGACTCAGAAGGTGCGAGGGGTTAGCTTTTCCGAATTTTTCGGGGGGAATTCCCGCTCTTGGGAGCGAGTCCCGGGAAGGCTAATCCCCTCGCACCTTCTGAGTCTCTCATCGGTGGAGTTTGGCTGGCTGATGAATCCTAAAAAGGACGAAACGGTCCGTCCCAGTCTCTTTCCGGTGACAACTCGGGTGCGAATCCTTTCTTGTAGCGTTGTGCCTTCGTTTGCTTACTCAATTGTTTGAATCATCGGGCACGTTAAATTTCTTTTCATTTTAAAGTATTTTTTATTTAAGAAAATAATTGTAAACGCGCTAGTTTAATTTTAAAAAAATTATTCAAATTTATCCAGGTCTCGCTGGGTAATGTCGAATTTATCCAGATAAAGATGATTAGGAGATAAATTACCTTTTATTTCGGTCATTACCCACTGCACTTGGAGAATGTTGTTTGTTTTATTCAAAAATGTGTTTTTATATGTTCTTACTTTTACAATGCTTTTACAATGATATGATTCTTATCTCCAACCTTAATTTAGAGGAAGAAAGCAGCAAACAACTATAGTATTTTGCAAAAAAAAAAAAAAAAGGATTTGCCATATATGGTCATTATGTAGCGATCGATTTGGTCTGGAACAAACGTCATCAACTTAAACTCCGAGCAGTCAGTCCAAGATGGCGTCGTTTTGTGATCGCATAAGCGTGACCAAGAAAGGACAAACTTTGCATAACCAAGCAAGGGGAATGGTGTGGAACGTTTTTAATTAATTCAATGCTAATTATTATGTATTCGTAACTGTAGAAAATACAAAAACCAGAATGTTTTCGTAATGTTTATAAGATTCAGTTACGGATTTTCGCAATAGATGGCGCTGTTATGTCCTGGAAACATCAATCTGTAAGGAAATTACGTCATCAAAAGCTCTTCTTTCATGAACTGAACTGTAATTGGTATCACAATTACGACTAATGGCGGTGTGCACCAAACTTCAGTTAACTTGAAGGACTGCTATTTGGACGGAGCTAAAATTAGTGGGGGGTGCTGCTCCACAAAAATTTTAGCCTTTGTTTTAAAATTGTGTGAAAGGAAACAAACATGTATAAAAAGAAATTTATCAAGTTTTTGAATAAATTTTCTTTTTATACATGTTTCCTTTCACACAATTTTAAAACAAAGGCTAAAATTTTTGTGGA
>JAFIDM010008419.1:49652854-49670401 GCA_023159025.1 Thereuonema tuberculata | reverse complement strand
CACACACACACACACACACACACACACACACACACACACACACACACGCAGGATGATTCAAAAATGATTATGCTGATTAAATTTCCAGCCTAATGCTTCATCCATACTAATTTGTTGTCAGAGATATACATAGCTGCTATCTTCCTCTAATTCAGAATTACCAACTTTAATTGGTTGGCTATTAATAATCCATTAAACAACTACAATTCCATAGCATCTTTAGCTAAGTTAACTATATCATCTACAAATCAAAGATAGCTTAAATAGTCACCATTAATATTTATGCCTTTTTTTTATCCCCAGTATAGATGTATGAGTATATACAGGGTGTACCTGAAATGTGTAGCCAAACTTAAAAGGTTGTATTCAGTCATGCAAAACAATGAATAAATGTCATATAAACATTGGTCTGGAAATGCTTTATTTCCAAGATATGAACGATGCAGAGGTGTTGGCCGTACAGTCACTCAGTTTCACAGAAAGTTCTCGAAATGTCTTCCACCGACCGCAATGCACGCAACAACGTCGTTCCATTGACTGCCGAACACGGTCGAAGATGGTCGAATTGTGTTGCAGCCATTCACTATGCGATCATGCAGTGCATGGGCATCAGGAACCGGTGTGGTGTACACTAAGCTTTAAGATAACCCATACCAAAAAGTCCAGAGGGTTTAAATCAGGGGAATGAGCAGACAATGTCACGATTACTGAGAAGCAATTAAATGACTCTACGATACGACGTAAATGCGAACACCTCTGTATCATTTCATCATTCATATCTTGAAAATAACTCATTTCCAGATCCACGTTTATATGACATTTATTCGTTGTTTTGCTTGATTGAATACAACCTTTAAGTTTGGCAGCGCAGATCAGGTACACCCTGTATATATGAACTATATTTGAGAATACTTAAATGTATTACAGTTACTGTAACCTTGGTAACTATAAATTATATATTTTAGAAAGTTGAAAATGTAATCTTAGATAAATCTTACTCAATATGAGCTTACTATTGATTTTGGTATAAGTTGAATTCAAATATGAGGAGCTTAATGTTGCGAACCATCATTAGATGATTCTTGGCTATGACCTGGGCTGGTACAATACAATAAGAGCGGGAAGCAAGTAGGGGAAAGAGGTGAGACAATGGATAGTTGTCCAGCTTTCATTTTTTTTTTTGTCTGGATGGAGATCTGCGGCTTGAAGAGAAGGGTCGCCCTTGGATTATGGTAATAGGGAGAACAGTGGCGATTTACAGCTTGTAGGAAGGTGCCAAAAGGTGTAGTGTCAGCCTGTGTAAAGCATTGCTATTACAATAACAAATAATTATTTAGAAAGGCCACTGTTAAGTTTAAATTTATCTATTTTCAGCGTCTTTTTGGATCCTTACAGTTCAGATCTTCGAAAATTGGCATGTCACTCTTAATTTTCTTTTTATGTAGGGTCCCCAGTAACCTTAGTGCATGATTTGTTTGTTCGCTGCTGTTGTGAAGTCCAGTACAACATCAAACATGTCAGCTCTGCGAGAAAATCCCGTTATGTGTGTCGCCTTTGTGTTTCTGGGGGTTGGAAAGCAACGGCTAAAGGGGCCAACAAGAAGCAAGCGAAAGCGGCGGCAGCTCAGCAGTTACTGGAGATCATCCTTGGACAGCAAGGAGAGAAAAATGAGCTGTCAGGTAAAAAAAAAAATACTATCATTTATAATTTTATTTTTCAAAATTTTGGTATTTTTTTCACAAAATTATACATGGGTATGATAAAGTTATTTCCATGCAACCCAGAATTTGATTGAATGCTATCTTATATCCACTATCTTATATCTTTCCTACAAATGAAACAATTTATCTTGCAATAAACTGACACATAAAATGTAATGGAAAAATAGTTACATTGGTTATATCCGAGACCAAAATTATCAAAACGACGATATCAGCATATGCTTAACTATAAAAATGAGGACATAGATAAATCATTAATATATAAATATAAAAATAGTTTAATCATGAGCCTGATTTTTGAAAATATAAAAATATTAAAAAAACCAAATAATGTATTCGCACCTACCCTGAAAGAATTATGGTATATTCTGACCACCCCATCTACGAATAATGGAATATTCAACCAGATCATTATTTAAACAGAGACAAACTTCGCAGCTTAACGTCTGAGGAAGTCCAAAAATTTGGACGAAACGTCACGTGACTATGGTGTTTTTAATGTGCTTATTTATAATTTTAATTTAGAAACCGACGTATAATCATAATGAGAAGATTATGATATTTTATGGAAACACATGCAAAAGTATTTTAATTTTTTAAAAGGATTCCAAATGCAATATGCATGGAAAAATTAATAAAAAGTAATGTTTTAAATCTATTACAATATCAAGTTCAGTGTTTCCGCTTCATTATTTCGCTGTTTATAGACATTTAATTACTTCTATTACACTGTTATAGATCTTAAAGAATTGCTACAAATTTTCCACATGCCAACAAGACGACAAGTAAAGACGAGATTGACTGAATATGGGCAAATAATTTGATCCTTTAGTTGTTTCCAAAAAGTTAAAAAATATTAAATAAAACAATAAAATGGCAGAATTCTTTACTGTTTTGTTTGGGTTTCTAAGGGGATCAGTTTAGAAAAGGAGGAATCCCAGATTATCACAACAGCATTAGACGATATGAAAAAATTGATTTAGAAGACTGTTATATTTTTTTAACTTTTGTCATTATATCTTCTGAAATTCTATCAGCATTTTGTAATGCGTATCATTACCAGAAAACAATAATAAAGTGGGTTTAACTTGAATGCATTGGAATTAATATTTTTTTATTATCAATCTTATTGTGTCAATTAATAACCAGGCATTTCAATTTTAGTAGCTTTTTCATTATCTGGAAACAGAAAGAAACACTACGATTAACTGGAGGAAATACTGCTTCTTTTCAGTGATTGCGGAATAGTAACAAATTGCTGAAAGAAATATCTATAAAGAAGCTGTATTACAGGGAAGTTTGACTGTAAAAAGTTTCAAAACAGAAAGTTCTGTCACAGAATGCAACAACATCTTTTTCCTTTTATTGTGGAAGCAGTTTTTGCATCAAATATTAAATTGACTGAAGTGTTCAAGATGGGTACCTTTCCTTGTTTAATATCCGATAATCCTTCCAAACTTTGAGAGGTATTTTGGATGGACATACTAATTAAATAAGAGTGCTCTTATATTTCACTGGATAACTTTAACCATTTAAGTATTTTGTATTTTTAGATGAATTTTATTATAATGGAGCAAATCAGAGAACGACCGTGGGCACCAGATGGCGCGATGGTAGAATTTGAATCGATTGTTAATGTCAGTGTTTATGGCGGGAAAGTTTATGGCTTCTGATTGGCGACTCTCAAGCGAGGCAAATCTTTGTCAATAATTCTCTTAAGTCCTGGAATGATTAAGAGATCATTGTCCTCTATGAAGGTCAAAGTCATTCTCTGGTTGGTCCCCATATAATTAATAAAAGATAATAAATAGAAAATGAAGCACATTTACTAGATAGACTTGACATAAACAGCTTATGCAAGATAGAATCCATATTACTAAAATCTTTTATTTCTCTGTCTGTCTGGCGCAATTTCCATTGAGAATGGAAAATAGAAATTTTTACAATGAAACGTCCGCGATGGGAATAGAACCTGCAACCTTCTGATCCGAAATCAGATGTCTTATCCATTAGGCCACGGGGACTACAACTCACTTTATATTGTTTTTTGACTTATGTTTCCTTCCCCTGCTCCCCATCAATAATGAATGTATTCAACTTTTTTTTTTTTTTGAATCTCAAGATTGTTTATTTATTTTCCATCCGTCTGTTTATTTGTAATTCTAAAATGACAATTGTTTAATTATGTCAGGTCATGTTCGTTGATAATGAAAATAACAATGTATTGATACCTACTTGTTATTCAATGTAAAATATTCAAAAAAGGCTTGAATAAAGCAGAATGATAAATTCTGAGAAATATCATCTAGGCAATAAAGAAGATGTTTTATGAAGAAGTAACGGAGTTTTATATTGAATTAATATAAAAATATGAAGATATACATATATTTTTGAAAATTAGAATTAGAATTGCCAAAACGTTGCAATATTTTAAATATAATATTCTTACTTAACCAAATTCTATGTGATATAGAAAAACAAGCGCGTGTACACGGGGGTTTGCCTAGTATTCTTACATTTTTGGAATACTTCGTATATGCCATCCTCAGGCACAGCATAAACATTTAGGGCGACACAAGACAAAGACACATGGTAAAGGGGGTGGGATGGTTAGCAGTAGTGATGGGCATTTTGCCTGCAGGTGATGGGATTATAAACATTAAGCGTAGGGACGCATTTGCAGCGATGTTGCTGCAGAAAGGGGAGAAGGTTCATTAGAGAACCCTCTTTTTGCTGGAGGTCTTTTACCAACGCTTCCACATAGAAAGAAATCTATATTCCTCTCAACGACGACAAGGGGGTCTTCCCAATAGAAACGATCATTACATTGCTTGAGGCAGCAATAAAAGGGGAGAAAAGGGGGAGATTCTTGCAGTTTTGCAGCAACATCGCTGCAAATGCGCCCCTGCGATTAGTCTGAGTATGTGGAAAGATTCAGGGAGAAGGTGGTGGGAGGGGTTTGGCGTCTGTGAAGTTTTGGGATGTCTCTAAGTCTCGTTATGTTAAAAGGAACTTAAGTTAAGGAATCCAATTTAAAATAAGGAAAAAAATTAAATAGGGTAGTGTAGAAGAACCTCAAATTTAACCTAGGTTCCAACTAAGATCTGCCTTCTTTTTATGATTTCTGTTTAGGCAATGTAGCCGTGAGTCTTCCAGAGGGCTGTGAACCACCAGAGAAAGTATTAGATGCCTTGCATCGAATATGTGAAGGTCGACGTTTGCCCCCACCTCTCTTCATTCCATGCGAGTCACTAATGCATCAAAGCCCTTTCATTTACAAGATTGAATGTCGCATCTTAGACAAAAGCCTACTTGGTTTTGGGAGGAATAAGAAGCAAGCGAAACGTCATGCTGCCATGAGAATGCTGCTCTATCTCCTTCTAGAAGTAAGTCACACTTGAATTTTTAGAACACGAAGTTAATCTTAGCACAATTCCAATAGAACTGGAGATTTATTCCTGTTGATTTTTCAGCCTACTTTCTTCATGAAAGTTACTGATAAAATCAATTATTATAAGTTTAATGCCCAAATGCACCAAACTTCAATTAACTTTGACGGCTGCATTGTGGACATAGCTAAAATTAGTGGGGGGTGCTGCTGCAGAAAAATTTTAGACTTTGCTTTAAAATTGTGTTAAAGAAAACAAACATGAATAAAAAGAAAATTTATTTATAAACTTGATAAATTTCTTTTTATACATGTTTGTTTCCTTTCACACAATTTTAAAACAGAGTCTAAAATTTTTCTGCAGCAGCACCCCCAACTAATTTTAGTTACGTCCACAATGCAGCCGTCAAATTTAATTGAAGTTGGTGCACTTGGGCATTAATCTTAAGATTAGAAATGATATTATTGGATACTTAATTCTTATTATCAATATTTTGAGGGTTTTTTTTTTGTATTTGTATTTTAGTCAACGATATTCTGAGTGAAAGAATATTGTAGATTTCCCAAAGTTATTTGTATTATCAAAACTAAGATCATACCAAATTTTTCGTATACTGTAGTACTCACATTCTATTCTATGACATACACTGTCCGGCCACTTTATTAGGTACACCCCTGCTGTGCGCAAGAATGTCTGGACCTGTCGTGTCTCACAACATCTCTTCAAGCCGGTGGGGACAATGTCTTGGTGTGGGGGAATGTTTTCCTGGCATACGTTGGGTCCATTGATATCTCTGGAGGCACGACAGGATGCTAGAGCGTTCCTAAACATCGTAGCCGACCAAGTGCAACCGTACATGTTAACAGTTTATCCTCATGTAGATGGCTACTTCCAGCAGGATAATGCGCCGGTGCACAAAGCCCGCATCACTATGGGATGATTTGAAGAACACGACGATGACTTTTCCTTGCTGCAGTGGCCCATTCAGTCCCCGGATCTCAGCCCGATTGAAAATTTGTGGGATGAGGTGGATCGGACTGTTCGCTCCAGACCTACACCTCCATCAAATCTTGAGGAACTGCATGACACACTAATGTCTGCATGGTAAACAATATCTCAACAACCTTTTCAGCATCTTGTGGAGCCATGCCTCGACGAATTCAGGCTGTTTTCAGGGCTAAAGGAGATAACACGCTACTAAGTAGGCATGCCTAATAAATGGCCGGATAGTGTATATCTGCCTCAAATTACAACTATATCATATTGCTTAAAGAGTCTTTTGTTTAATGTTAAGTTTCTTTCTTTCTTTTTTTCATTAACACGTAAATTGTAACTTTATTCCAGTTATGGCTATCTCCTCCATCATCTGTCGATCAAAACTCTCCACGAAGTGACGATGACACTGCCGCAAATGAATACTTAGATAGTGAGACATCCAATGAGGCATCTGAAGATGAAAAGAATTTACTAATGAGTGCTGTATCCAAAGATGAAGGAGGTGATCGGTTGCTTATTATGTAAGTATAGCAATATTAGCTATAAATTATTCACCTTTTCTATTCACAGCAGTCATTCTTTTGTAAAACTCAGAATTTTTTAAAATTCTGATACAAGTAATTTTCTAGGTAATAAATTCTAACATTATTTAGTGTTAAGAAGATAAGCAATAACATCATATCTTTCAATATAGTTTGCATTAAAATAAAAAAAATAAAAAAATCCTAGCTTTTATTTACAGTAGAACCTCGATTAACTGAAGTGGTCGGGACCGGACCTCCGTCGGTAAATCAAAAATTCCGGATAAACGAGAGCACTTAAAAATGGCCGTCAGGAGACCGCAAAAATTTTAACACTGAATTTTAAATATGTACACATGTACAAAATAACTAAATATGATGTTTTTAATTATATTACTATAATTATAAACAATAAATTTGTTCAGTAGATGTCACAAGTCAGAAAATGCAATTTAAATGTTTATATGACATACGATATGATATATACTTTACATTGGCTTACACGGAAGTTTGCTCTGCCGTAAGCATGACTGATGTCATTTAGCCGCTCTGTCCCGAAGATGTTTCAGTAGCATAAGTTTCGTAGAAGCAAGAGTCAGTCTGTTGCTACAACCACATCAGTCCTTTAGCAAAACATTCAAAAGCATCGGAGGAGTTGCTTATTTTAGAAGTTTCACCTGCTTCAATTCTGATCACAATTTGGAACTTCTGTTCCAGTGTTAACAAAACGCATTTTCGTTTAGTGGGCTCCATGGCATTAATGAATGTTCTACATTTCGGTAAAGCGAACACTTCTGAGTCGAACAGAAAGTAGCCAATAGAAAGGCAGATGATAGATGGTCTTGGAGACGAATAGAATTTCCGGCAAATGGGGACAATAGAATGGAATTTCCGATAGGAGGGGGGATGGCGGGGAGAAATTGTTTATTTATCAAAAAAAAAAAAAAACTTAAGGAAATCAACGTCGGTTAAACGAGTTCCGGTTAAAAGAGTTTCGGATAATCGAGGTTCTACTGTATTTGGACATCCAATAAGTAATGTTTGTCTGTTTTTTTCTGAGCTATTACTTACATGCTGACCTGATAGTTTAACACCCGAATGGTTGGAGAATCAATGTCTTGAGTGTTGATGAGCTGGAAACAGTGGCATGGCTAGGGTTTGTTCCTGCCCGGGGCGGGCCCTCCCCCCCCTGCTACGCTAGTGGCTGTAACAGCTGTATTTGATTCTTTGTAGGAGTCTTAGACTCTTTCCTCCTACAAATAGGCCTTGGGATTCATCCAGTCTTTTGTAGTATGGTGACTAAGAGTTTTTTTCTGGAGTTAACGCGGGCAAGCACTAGCTTAAACTTTTATTGTATTTTTTGTTGGTACCAATCGCTTTCAAGAGACCAGTCAGCTTAAAACACTCCGCTAATACAGTGGTTTTCAGTTACATCCATATTTATTAAATTTTGCACTTGTTCGCTCATTTGTAATGACATGCTTAATAGTTGCGTGTGATAGTCACTGACGGTAGTCAGTGCATTGCATGTGATTACAACATTATATTTTGTATTTATTTTATTACAACATTTTATTACAACATTAGGCTGAAAATATTCCAATGTAAGCAATGGATGTGCATACATTCATTTTCTTTTGTAGTAATGGTTACAATGATGGCACGTGCATCGTCATTGTCTCCTACTTGTTGATTAGTGAGCGAGTGACTCCACAGCCGAAATTATGTAAAAACCGAGGTTCTACAAACTCTCTGATAAATTTTGACGCATGAACTTCATGCATTTCAGTGTAAACTTCATTTATGTGGGAAAGAAAATTTCAATACGCTGATAATAATTCTGTAATCGCGATCCGTCGCTGTGACGTGGGAAGAATATTCGAGACGCCATGTTTAAACATGGGCGTGACGTCATGCCTGACGTGTTCCAACGCTGCACTGTGATTGGTTATTTAAAATTACAAATTTACAAAGATCCGTATAATTTTTGCCTATTAATAGGATCTATTATACACTAAATATATGGTAGTGTAAATATGTTTTCTTAGTTTTAAATTAATTTGCAAGTCGGAAATAGGCTATGTTACACTTTTAGACTGGGATCTGGAATCTAAGCCACCATATGAGTAGGGCCCTATTTTAAGCACTTGTTGTTTTCTGAAAAAAAAACCAGACCAAATCAGAGCTGAATTGAAATTTGTGTTATAATTTTAACCTAGATGTTACACATTGGTCACAGATAAAGCATGCTAAATTTTTCATTTTAAAAGCTGAAAAATCTGTTACTGCTACAGTGCAAACAGTATAAAAAATTATATATACCAATTTTGAATTAACAAGGACTGTTAAAAACTTAACACAGTGATTAAAATATGTAACATTGCTTCCTGAATCATTGACTGTTAAAGGCTGTTTTTTCAATATTGTCTCCTTTTAAATTCATGGCCTTGCAGCATCAAAATGTCCTGTATGCCTTGTTGGTACCATTCTGTAGGTCTCGGTTGCACTCGCCTCTTTGTTTAGGAATGACTTCTTTATCATTCAAGGAACCAAAAAGATGGTCACTGGAAGGAGCAAGATGGTAGATGAAACAGGGCAGTCTACTGAAATTATATTTTTCTATTTTGGATTTGCAGACTTGAATGTAGCCATCATTGTCACATTGAAGTAGTGAAGAAGCATTTTTAAAAAAATATAATAATGAAAACCAAGACTGCACATGGATACAAAATGATGCCTTTCGAGTTTATCATCTGAGGAAATCGGCAATGGCCGTTTCGTCCTTATTGGGACTCATCAGCCCGATCCATCCTCCCTAAATAAATTTATTTATTTTACCTTTTCAGTTGTTGCTTTCTTTTATAATTTAATACCTTTTAGTTACGTCATTTATCAGGAACAAAGGTATTGTGTGCACTAGAGGACTCATGTTTTTACTGTTTGTTTGGGTCATTGTCGGGTGCGAGAGTGACCTCCACTTATGTTCACGCCTTTCTGTGTTTTCATAGGGAGGGTGGATTGGGCTGATGAGTCCCAATAAGGACGAAAGGGCCGTTCCCGATTCTGTCAGATGATAAACCTTGATAAGCCTTAGTTTTCATTTTAACAAATATTTTCTGCACTTTAAATTTATTTATTTAAGAAGCTTTTTTATTATATCTTTTCTGGGGGAGGGGGGGGGACCCTGCTTCTTCAGCTTCCATCTTAATTGTTGGTTGTATCAGAAACATCCAGCATCCCATCATAATCCCACGAGTCTTCCCATGATCTGAGGGACTTCCTTAAACGTTTTCCTCTTGTAAACTAGATAGTAAAGCTTTCAAGAAAAATAACACCGAACTTGTTCTTTTAAGACTTTACAAGAAAGATCAAAAGGATGTGATTCAGTGGTATTGTGCGTTGTGAAATAAATAAATACACAGCATTTTTTTAAAACTAAATTAAATATCTGCAAAGAAAAAAGATTTTTTTTTTTTTGGTAATTGTGGAATCAAATTATCTTCATTCCCTCCCAAATCAATCTCATTCAAGAAATTTCAGGAACCAAATGTATTTCAAAATGTCTTAAATGAAAAACAGCGTACTCCTTTGAAATTATTGAAAAAAATTTAAAATCCGTCATTACTACTTTTCAAACCTTGTAAAACATAGTATTTAATCCAAAATGTGTTTTTTTCTTTTTTTCTTTTTAATCTCCATTGATTTCAGCGTTAATCGACAAAGCAAGGCCAAACTTTTCACACGTTTTGTTATTAAACAAATCAAATCTTTGGTTCATATTATCAATAGATATTGATATCAATAGATGTAAATAGTTTTAAAACCTATTAGAATGATTGAATATTTAATTCTATTCTAATGGGTTTTCATCTGTCATTAAAAGATCTTTGATTATTTGCAATGAAGCATTTTGATGATTTATTTATGTTTCAAAAGGAATGATCATATTCAGAAAAGCCAGTCCAGCGAAAGGAAAGGAACAGAGGACAAGGTGTCTTCTTGTCTTAAGAAGGATTATAGTCAAGTGAGCTTTGATTATTCCATTCTGCAGCCAGTGGACGATGAATCAAAGATTACAGTTCCAGAACCAAGACCTAGAAAGAAAATGCCGTCAGCTACACAGCTAGAAACTCTCGATGATTTCAGCGACGTTTTGAAATGTAGCTTAAGAAATCCACATAGATCATCTTTTAGAGGTTAGTGATCTCTTAGATTTAATAAATTCAAGAACGACAGTAATTGCCATTGGTAAAACGGTATAGATAAAAGCAGAATCAACTTAAACATTTTAAAAATCCCAGTAGAATTATCTTCACCTGGGCCTGGCAGTTCAAATGGTAGTTCTATTGACTGGAAGAGCTAGGATTCAATAGGTAGAATTTTTTTTTTCTTATCCATACAAGGGCTTAACTTTCCACAAGGTAAACAGCTACCTTTCTTTCCCTTGGACGAGGCACATAAATCTTGGAGCAACTCACCAACATCAATTTAATTCCATTAGCTGGTGTTTCTACGAACTTAATCTCCTACATTTTCCTTCCTTGGAAAAGGACGTGGGTGTGATGCTTTTAAGTTTTGTATTAGTTGTAGTGGGGGAATAGTTGTAGTGTATATTCAGAAATAATGTTTCTTAATAAAGAAATCTAATGGTAGCCGAAAAAAAGGTAGCCGAAAAAACAGGCACAAAAAAATAGTTACCGAAATGACTACTGATACAGTATGTATATTCTGCAAATATTCACTATACTGAAGAGATATTCCAGCAGGTTGGGGCAACATGTTACACAGGTGGTGCAATTTGGAAGTCTTGGAGACCATTTTTCCAGGACACCTCATTTCCCACAGGTCAGAGTTTCCATACCCGCCTCGGTCACCAGATCTGACGGAGGCTGCATATGTATGGGGAATTGTTATGGAACAATGTTTCGGAGACCCTACACCGAGAACGTGTGATAAATTGAGGACAACATTGAACCTATGATAGGACGAATTTCACCAGACACATGCAATGCCATGGTGGCAGAGAATGGAACTATGTTTGCAACATGGTGGCAGAAGTATAGAGCATATAGTGTTCCATCACTAAAGTCAGGCATTCGTTAGTAAAGTGTACAATGTTCTCTTATGTTTCGGTTACCTATTTTTGGTCCTATTATTTCGATTACCTTTTTTTCGGGCCACAATGTACATTCCAATCTCATTTGCCTAAGTTTTATTCCAAGACAGCCAATGTCCTAAAAGTAAAAGTTCTTATGATTTTTTTTTTTTAGTGTTTATCATTACACTTCTGTAATATTGTGAATTGAATCATCTATAACTTGTTTACAGTGCACCCAGAAATAAATTTACATTAAATTTTGAAATTAAAGGGTTTTCGAGAAATTTGGGATGTAGGAAGGGCATGACTCTGTTCCCAAACACTAAACATGCTCATTCTTTGAAACGTTAGTATCTTTGTGAATTTTCTGTTTTCAGAATTCAAAGACCCCAACAGATTTTATGACAACCACCTGCCATGCGTAGTGAGAGAGCCATCACTGGAACGATCCTGCGTTGTGGAATCTTCTGGGGATGCTGGCTGCTTCTGGGCAGCTTTGGATGACGAGTTCCGGAAGTATCTCTGGTGGTCACAGAACAACAGAACATCTCAGCAAGAATTTGGACTAAACAACTCACAAAACCAGATTGTACCTCTAGAACACAGTGGGGAATGTGAAGGTAAGTTAAAGGAACTGTGCTGTTATATTTTACTTTTTGGATAATCAACACCATTATATAAAATGTATTTTATGCATGCCTGTAAATTCGAAACAAATACAAATTTACAGAAATGATTAAAGGAGGGGGAAGAAAAATAATACATTTGAGAGCAGAAAAATCGCACAGTTGCTTTCTTTTATTTTTCTAGTGATTCACAATTTTGTTTGAATCAAAATAATGTCAATTTAAAGATCGTTTCGTCACCTATCCAATAATACCACTTAAAGTGTGTATTGTCCCTTCAAAACCAAACCAATGACAACAATAGAACAACACCCCAAATTGATAAAATCGATGAAAAATCGAATGAAGGCCATAATTAAGGCTAGAGGAGGGAATACCCGTTATCAATAAAGATTGTTTTATAAATGTTTGTATTGAATTTTGTTTTAATCACCATTTCCCAGGCTGTACGAAAACGAGTTTTTTTTGGTAGGCTAGGAGATTCCTCCAAAAAGCACTCTTCTGACACGCAATACACACTTAAGTGGAATCATTGGGTAGGTGATGAAACGATCTTTGAATTGACATTACTTTGATTAAAAAAAAAATTGCGAATCACGAGGAAAATAAAACAAAAAAGTAAAAAAATGCAACTATGTGATTTTTCTGCTCTCAAGTGTATAATAAAAATATTCATCAAAGAAGAAAAGGCCAGTGGCCCTCTATGTTCAGAACTTTATTTTAAAATTGAGCTGCCCTTTAATTGATTAATACGTTTTCAGAAATTACATTTTAATATTAATTAGTTTTTGTTGTTGTTTTGTGTTTCCCTATTTAGAGAGCAGATCAACAATTAATGATAAACTGTATATCTCCCACTTCTTTCCACAGTGAGATATTGATTATGTGTACAAGAATGAAACTTATCTTCGCCATTCCATCCATTTCTGAAGCTTGACAGTCTGGAGGGTTAATGTTAATAATTCCTCTAATCATATTTGCACATTAATATTAACAATTAATGAAGATAACAGTTAAAAGATTTTTTTTTTCACTTGAGAAATGGGCTCGACAACATGGAACCCATAAACATAGTGTGAATGTTACTAATGTATTTTATCTTTTTTAAATTGTAAAAATTAATGTGCAAACATGGTTTAGAGGAATTTCATATATAAATTTTGCACGTAAAAACTTTTCAATATGTCTTCTTTACTTCTGTGATTACCATCATCTACACGATTTCATTTAACATTATAAATATTACATCTCAGTGTTGACTCATTATTAAAATTTAGGTTCAGGGTTTCACAAATGATGTTGTGAAGAATTGCTAAACCAACACCATTTAATATTTTGGTTACCATTGTGAACTTCTTAATGAACTTTTTTTATACTACTACAAGGTTATTCTAAAAGATGGACCCAATTTAATTAATTTGTATTTAATGAAGTATAAATTGGACATGAACAATCTACATACTAATCTAAATACGGTAATGTGTCACTGATGTGATGAACTCAGTGACACAAGACATATTTATTCGCGTGTGGGACGAGTTTGGCTACCGCTTGATGTTTGCCGTGCAGCAGAGGGGAGACACATTGAACATTTATAACCTGTTAAAAAACTTTGAAACTTCCTCTTTTTATTGGTGTGTAGATTGTTCATGTCCAATTTATACGTCATTAAATACAAATTAATTAAATTGGGTCCATCTTTTAGAATAACCCTGTATATCTTCAATCATGGAACAAGAGTCTGCTGATTCACAGGAGAAATGAAACAAGACCTGTATATGGATTCATGAAAGTATTTATAATTTTTTAATGTAAATTTTCAGCTAATTGGCAAGGAAATGCCACAATTACCATTTTGTTCTCTTCCCACACCTTGTTAGACACACCAAATCATACTTCCCAACCAATCATTCTCTCAATCTAAATTACACTTTTCTTTTTTTGTAAAATTTAATCCTTTTTTTAATATTAAAATGAATCGCTTCCTCATTGCTACCTTTTCCTTTCCAGATTTCCATCATGATGTACAGAACTGCTGGAACTCTTCTAGATCCAAGTCCCAATCTTCGACTGACCTCTCGACCACCTGCATTGAAAATGAAATCGATTGTCTCTGTTTGGAAGAAGAACTGGAGCCCTGTAAAGAAGCAGAGTAAAATACTTTTTTTTTTATTATTTTTTATATTAGAACATTATAAATTCCAAACTGCACTTTGTTTTAATCTCCATAAAGCTAAAATCCACATACACACGTTTCATAGCCACATGCAAGCTGGTATGACGAGAGTTTTGTAGCTTGATCAAATGCAACCCTTCGTAATAGGCACCGTAAGGGAAAAACAGAAATGGTTAGAACAACAACATTTTATTGGTTTGATTTGTGCTAAAAAATTATTTCTTGTTGTATTTAATTTAACCCACTTTACAGCACGTTAAACTTTATTAACTTTTGTTTCTTTATAGTTAAATAACCTACAGTCCTATCAGTATTAGGAAGAGGTTTTTAGTTGTAATAATCAGCATAACATTTATTATTGATGTTTTCTTGTTTTGCGGGGGTCACTGCCAGTTTGTGACGGTGACCTCCACTTAAGTATCTTGCCTTTCTGGGTCTTTTATCGGGGAAGGCGGAGATCGGGCTGCTGAGTCCCAAGTAGGACGAAACGGCCGTTCCCGATTCCTTCCCGATAATCGAACCAGAAAGGCAATTTGGTTTGATTTGTGCTGAAAAATTATTTCTTGTTGTATTTAATTTAGCCAATTTTATAACATGTTAAACTTTATTAACAACATTTTACCTTGGAATGAAATTTTAAACTGAAACATGCATGCCAATCTATGACATCAAGGTAACTACTCATCCAACAAAGCTAAAACTTTAAAACAACTTTAAGGTTCCTATTAATTTTGATACAAATTGTACCGGTACCTGAGGAGCTACAGGGCATAATTTTTTTGGCCAGTAACCAGAATATCATGTCTGTTTAGTTGGTAAACAGCTTTTCTAATTTACTTGATACAATTTATCTCTTTATATAGTATTATGGAGTTTATCTTGTGAGAAGCTAAGCCAATTTTCTCACCCACAAAATTAAGATAACAGTTCACTGTTTTTAGGTTTTTTTTCATTAAAAAAAACGCGTGGGTTAACTTTTTATAGCAGTACTTTATCATAGCTAGTTTTAAAAAATAACTAAGAAACATACTTAACTTTGGAGCAATACAATTAAAATAATACCAAAATAGTTAAGCTGATTTAGATGTCGCCTAAAACATCAATTAAATGCAAAAGTCATCCCACTACTTTAGAAAGCTCTCTACCGTTGCTGAAAATTCTATTTGTAGTAATAAAAAAAATACCTATTATTTTCTTGATTAAAAGTAAACTTGAATAGGCAACATTAATTCGTAGACATCATTTTTGTGAACATACACTGTCCGGCCATTTTATAGGTACATCCCTGCTGTGCGCATGAATGTCTGGACCTGTGTGGTTTCAACTCTTCAAGCCGGTAGGGGCAGTGTCATGGTGTGGGTGATGTTTTCCTGGCACATGTTGAGTCCATTGATATCTCTGGAGGAACGTCAGGATGCTAGAGCGTACCTAAACATCGTAGCTGACAAGTGCAACTATTCATGTTAACAGTTTCTCATGCAGATGGCTATTTCCAGCAGGATAATGCGCCGGTGCACAAAGCCCGCATCACTATGGGATGGTTTGAGGAACATAACGATGACTTTTCCTTGCTGCAGTGGCCCGCTCAGTCTCCGGACCTCTGCCCGACTGAAAATTTGTGGAATGAGCTGGAATGGGCTGTTCGCTTCAGGCCTACACCTCCATCAAATCTTCAGGAACTGTGTGACGTACTCATGTCTGCATGGTACACAATACCTCAATAACGTTTTCAGCATCTTGTGGAATCCATGCCTCTACGAATTCAGACTGTTTTGAGGGCTAAAGGAGGCCCAACTCGCTACTGGGTAGGTGTAGCTAATAAAGTGGCCGGACAGTGTTTATGATTGTTTCTGAGTCCCAGTTACTGAACAATAGACTTAACAAACAGACTAATCAAATCTCCATTGTTAAATTTCAATAAAATCCTAAAGTTAAGGCTTACAAAATTGATAATGTAGTAAATTATAATAATTTGAATTTGAAAACGATTTCTTTCAATAATACAAAACTTTGTTGAACTGTAACATATCAGGCTTACTAAAAAAAAATAAAACATAATTAAAGTAGATAATAAATACTTTGTGAATGATATTTTTTTCATGGAACTGAAAAAAATTTCTAAAAAAAAATTCGCTGAGATGTTACTCTCATATTCAATTCATTTCGACTATATTGTATCTTCTTGTGAAAATGATATCTTTTATCATAATAAATATTTTCAATATGGACTATTCTTTTGAAATAAGCAAAATATTTTAAAATGAAAAAAAAAAGTACATGAAAACATACTTAATAAATCTTAAGATTGATATTGTAATCAGTTGGGTTATTAAGATTAGAGAGAAAAGATCTATTCATTGTTTCAACTGAAAAATTTATGTTTTGGTTATGAGAAAAACTTTTTTTTAAAAATATATAATTTAAGAATTTTTTATATCTCCACTTGCATTTTTCTTGTTTCCCATTGATGGTTTAAAACAGGGCTTCACAAACTTTTATGGGTCGAGACCCCCTTTCGAAAATGGTAATTTAATGGTAATGCATATTTTAAAAGGAAGGGAGGGGGGATTGAATAAAAAATATCGCTTTGCTGTTTTTAAATTTTTTATTGAATACGCATAATTAATATTCCGGGTGATTCATAAAGAACTGGAAAAAATAGGCCTATAAAGAACAAACATCGAAATATTTTTGTCAAATTCGATGTAAAAAAAAGTAAAATAGGGCATCGATTTCCGGATCGAATGTGCGATTCTGAGTCGGATGATGGGGGTCCCCATTTTAGCCTTTTTTCTGCCCCTTTGAAAAAAAAATGGTCTAATTAGCACCCTTCACAACCGGGAAGAGCAAGGAAAGGGTATTTCCAGTACTTTATGAATCACCCTGTTAATCAGATACATAATGAGGTGTATGTGAAGAATGGGCTTGTTTTCTATTTTAATGCGACCCACCAAAAATCAGCTCTCGACCCACACTTTGGGAATCTCTGGTTTAGAACATTACTTTTTGGGTGATTCCCA
>JAFIDM010008419.1:49632656-49645132 GCA_023159025.1 Thereuonema tuberculata | reverse complement strand
CGTCGGTAAATATATATATAAAATATATATAATTTACCACCGTCGGTTTCAATCTCCCACGGGAGATCATGTTTTTTTTAAAGCCAATTCTAAACACATCTATACAACTGTTTCCAAGCATATCAATTTAGTTAAATCCCTAGCATTAATTTTATTTTTTTATATTTCTATTCCTAATCAATACTTGTTCAATTTTCACTCCTTTTTCTATCAATTATGTCCTTTTATTTCTAACCAATCTACTAAATACTTTCATTTCAATTATTTTTTTTTTTCCATCCAAGCAATACATATCTTAATCATTGTTAACCATTCCACTACATATCTACTCTTTCACCTATTTTTTTATGTAATTATATATTCTTTTATATTTACTCTTATTATTTTTTTGTTCCTCTTCTAAGCCCAGTAGTAATACAACACTATTTTCAAATCTTGTAGTTCTTTATTTTTAATACTTTATTTATTTATTTATCTTACCCCTCTCCCATACACCATGATAATCCCATAATATCCCTTTCCAATTTTCCTTACCCATGCACTAAGTAAACTTGCCTAATGCCACTCCATTCCCAAATTTCCCAAATGCACCTCTCCCTTTGTTCCTCACGCACATGTGTCATTCCTGTTTTCTTACGTCATATCCCTCACCTTGAAGATGGTCTCCCGTGGCAGATTGAAACCGTCGGTTGTAATTAATTAATATTTTATTATTTATCTATATATGTCTTTACTATTATTGTCCACCTTGTACATTCGCTTGTTTTTCCTCATTTACAAATTGCTTCTGATCCTGTTGTACAATTATCAATTTGTTGCAAAACTTTTGCTAAGCTTGACTGCTAAAGGCTTATCCGTTGGGTTTTCCTTATTATGAAAGGGTAGTTTCCTGGTTTTAATCCTTCTTTAGGAAATCAGATAACAGAAGGAAGGGGAGAATGAAGAAGAACATTTAATAAAGCTATTTCCCATTCCATCAACGGACACACAATGCCCCTTATTTCGAAATATTCTTAGAAATTCACATGGGTTTTTCCCCTCCATAAATCCAGTCAATCCTTCCAATCTCAAATTCTACCCACGTCAGGATTCGTCAGTCTAATAAGCTATTGGACAAACATTGAAGTGACTGCTACTGGAAAGTGTTTTTCAAGGTCTGTACTACTTTATATGTAGACATATATATATAAGACATTTATTGTTATTTGCATTTAAATTCTTTGAAGTGGCAGATGCGTTCGCAAAGGGTCTTTTTATTTTTTAAAATTCATATTAGTTCTCTTAAATATTGACACTATGTACAAATTCTATGAAAAGGCGGAAGTACAGGAAACATTCTTTGTATTTACCTAATGTTCTAAGAATTTTCTACATTTCAATTAATTTTTAAAGAAAAAAAAAAAAAGTAGTTTGAAAACGCTTATTTCTACTTTCATTTAAACTGCTACAACTGACTAATATTTCCCGTATCCACCAAGATGCATTCAAAATATTTAAAACTACATAGACCGCAATCAACTGAAGAAAAATATATTATTCTTCGTTCACTCCAAATAGGCATTTTCAACATTGGAATTTAGATCGAAGAATGAATTGAATTTTTCTCAACGAATTTTGTTCAGGGTACGTGAATTTGGAACCCCTTTAGAAGTCTAAAAATCAATTTTTAACATATCAAGACAACATTTCCGCTTTTTTTTTTTTTCTTTTTCAAAATAATTTTTAATTAAATTCAAGCAATAAAGCGAGATTTATATTTTATCCCATTCAATCGCTAATTTCTTAATAAGGACTTGAACAGACCAATTTTCAAGCACACAAGTTAGATCGTCTCTTTTCCAAAAATATCCAAGCCAAATTTCGAGAACATTCTTCCAGGGTTCAAAAGTTAGTTGGCGGGATGGGATACACACATACATAGACTGAATGATTTAATGGGCCCCACTTGTCTCCTAGACAAGTAAAGCCGTTATAGTGTTTCGTTCTTAATCAAACTAAGCTTAGCATTGAAAGTGAGAAGTCTTAAACATCAGTAAATTATAATGGAAGCTGGATTATTTGCTGGAAAAAAGCTCATCCTCTATCTTACTATTTTAAAACTAGCCGGGTATCGTCGCTTCGCTCCAAAACCCTTGTACACACAGCAATAATAATAATAATAATAAAAAAACTTTATTTATTTAGCAAATTAATATTGAAATCGGAGAATATACAACTTCCCAGCCCGTTGTGGCCTTCTCCGCTTAACTCAGATGTATTGCGGGTTGCGCCACACACATTTTTGCATGTATCTTGCAAACGCAGAAACGTTGTGAATGACTGATATATCATTCGATAGAACTTTCAAATACCAACATTTTCTCAATATAATGTTCTCTTCCAACTTATATACTTTTCGCTTAAATTGAGAAAAAGTCAAAATTTGACCTTTTAAAAGACGCCATCTTGGAAACCAAACAATTTTTTCGAAAGATTTTTGTAGCATTTTGTTTGTCTTAAAAAATCTATATTTTATCCTTTGCATGACCAATCTATCTCTTACAGTTTGGTCACAAAATTGGAAAAACTTAAAGTCTTATGACAGAATAACGTTTTTATAATATATAATTTTCGAAATTTCTTTTCTTAATTTTTGTTCACTGGCGTGAATTGAAAATGATTTCAAAATTTACTAACCAATCACAATCCACCTTACTTTTACGAATATTTTGGCCTTCTACATATTTGAACAAGACTCTTCATTTATTTCTCTTGTAAAATAATATATTCCAAAATCACATTATGGAAAATGAAAAAAAGAATTTAACATAAATACCAGTGTAATAAAACAAAAACAAATTCCTTTGGCCACCGGAAGTGTATGCTTTTCACCTGCGTCCGGTTGAATTTAACCATTAACAGTAGCACAATCATTACAGAACAGTCAGACAAGCGCCTTAGTTGTACAATTTCTTGATTAATTGAATTTTGAGCTGCTTATAAAAATCATTCCTTTTTTTCGCCGCAAAAAACATTTGATGCAAAACAATACTTTCTCTCTTCCAACGGAATTAACATTAAAAAAAAAAAATCTAAAAATAATAAGTTTTAATTCCTTTTTCCTCTTTACTTGTTTTCCTGTAAAAGCGTACTTCTCACCTTTCCTTCCACACCCAACAAATTCCCGTAGTTAAACCAGGAAATGACGATATCCTGGTTTTACCAGACTATTGCTACAACATTCACAAGATCTCCTTGACGAACTAAGGTAATGAAGACTTTTCTTTTAATGTTCTCTTGAAATATCTCCACTGCGATTCTTTCTCTCCTTAGGAGTAAAACTTGCTACAACACAAGTATTGTGAGGCGCACTGCCTTGCAACAACGCAGTGCAGAAAGTGCTGAGCCATGCTTATTCAATAATAATGTAATAGTCCCTTAAAATGATTATAAAATTAAAGTTAAACTGCGCCGCAAAAGGCCTTGGAGGCCATGGGGTGCGCATTAAGTTTGGGCTTCCAGTGATTCTCGACCAACGAAACTATTGAAGTCGGATGGTCACTCCGACGCTCGCCCGCGTTTAACCCTCGAATAAGAAACCAGGTACCCATTTGACAGAGGGCTGGGTGAACCCTAGAGTCCGTCTGGAGAAGAAATAACAATAGGAGAATCCTTGATCACAGCCGAAAATTGAATCCGGGTCCTCCAATCCTCACTGGACTATCGAACCCACAAAATGATTATAAATCACGTGGAAAGGAGATAGTCTTTTGAAGCGACTAAGAACGAAATCTGTTGGAAATTATAAATGAAAGTATATTGTATTTTTTTTTAATGAAATTTTGGAGTCCATGGTATCTTATCTCTCACCAAAGAAAGCAAAACAAGGAAATATTGGATAAGCGATCTCTCTGAGCATAACAGCATAAATGTTTTATTTATATTAATTATAGTATTTACGTGGAAGTATAGGTGTCTCTTTTTCGAGCCACTGCTCGACAAGGAAAACCTGTCTTTTTCGCGCCACAGACGTCCTCAGGTCAAATATGAAGTCGTTTCTCTGATTAGTTCCCCAATTACAGCCTTCGAAATTTGAACTTTAATTATGAACATCATGCATAATGATGATGCTTGTTTTTGTAGTATAAGATCAATCTGAATCGTAATCAAACAAATAGCCACGATCTATATTAAAATTTTACAATAAAGTCTCAAGTTAATATTATATAATGACAGACCGATGCCCTTGACTATTTACAGCGAAATTACAATTTATATATTTTTTTCCTTAAGGTTCGCTTAAAGGAATTTCTTAATTAATATCGCTGATACTAGATGGCGCTACGAGTAATAACGTCACACCTTTGTATTCCTCCCTCGTTTTAAGAGTATTTGCCCTTCACTTTCTAATCCTATTTCAATCTCTGGTCACCCCACGCGCCTCAACTTATTCCCTTTTGATTAAGTACCTTTGATCTCAAGGCAATACAACAAATGGAATGTGACAACGCTTAGTGGATGGTGTGAGCAAGCAAATGGGCACCACATTTCGGTAAAATCGGTCCTGGGATCCATTTGTGCTTATTCGTTCTGGGTGCCAGGGAAGAAACCAAAAACTTGCAATTTTAGAATCTAATGCATTACATTAAACTACTACCCATTAAAGATAGTTTACATTAGGTAGATCGCCGATGAAATCATATTGATTTTTTTTACACAATAGACCAACAGGTATTATAAAATTGTTTAACGGGAATTAACAGCCATGCTTTCGCAATGTATAATTCATGCTTATATAAGATGTCCCAGTACGAAAAGTCAATCTTCTGGGAGATCATTGTATTGGTCGTTCTAAGAAAATAAAGTTTATAATGAACTTGTGCCCTATTCCGAAGGGTTTCCGAGATAGAGCTTTTGAATGTACAATATTTTGAATGTTGTCTTTCCCTCCTTCCCTAATGCATAAGACTCTCATGAAGTTGCAAAGTGCATTAATGTTAACGGTGGAATTTTGAAATTTATTAGAAACTTAAACAAATTTTTCACTTGAACAATTTTTACTATTACAAATAGTACGTAATATGCAGGGCCGGCTCGTCCATATAGGCAACGTAGGCGATTGCCTAGGGCGGAAAATTTCAGGGGTGGGATGACTGAGGATTTTTTTTTTGCTTATTTTTAGCAAAACCAAAATGTACGTGCGTCAGCGCACAGCGCACTTCACGTTTTAAAAAGAGATTGGAACAACAAATAGTCGGTTTTTCAACCCTGTTACTCTACTCCGCCCCGCCCATGATTGATTATACTGATGTGACGTCTTATACGACGTCAAATCCTCGTTCCACAACGAGACCACATGGGAAAGTTTGATTTTATTTATTGCTTAAACAAATCTAAATTGTGACAAACAATAAACAATAGGATGGTGTGTGAAAATGTTAGGGGCGACTAGGTCTCCCTTTTCTACGGTTGAGGGGCGGAGAACTTTTTTTTTCGCCTAGGGTGTCAAAAAACTTAGAGCCGGCACTGGTAATACGTCTTTCATATCAATAAAATTTATAACTGTACATTAAAATAGCTCTATTCGGAAATCGTCCGGAATAGGACACTTGTTCAAAAAAACATTTTTCTTTGAATAACTTTCCAGAATACCTTCCTCCTCAGACATCTCAATACGTCGCTAACTGGATTTTTATTATGTGGTTCAACCATCGTTAATTATTTATAAAGGTTTTCCTTCTCAGATTTTGCTTACGATGGTGACTTCTTCACTTTAAGTATCTGCACTTTATTCTATTGTTTTCATATCAATGTGTTCATCGTTCTTCTCACTATTAACGTATCTTCATAAACTTACAAACAGCTGTCATTCCAAAGAGTCAAGGTTGATGATAAAGATTAAAAACACCTTTCACTTTAATCACTTTTAAATCACGCTCAAATTCTTTCTGTTTCCAAACCAAACTTAAATCTCTTAATTCTGCTAGTATTCAAGGCTCCAACAATTCGTGGTTTCAAAAACTTCTCAAGGTTTTGATTCAGATTTTCTGTTTGATTAGATTTTACAAGTATACTTTTTAATAGTTAAGTATTACTTAAAGGTTTATAAAGAATATTTTTATTCTAACATTCAATCAATGTTAAAGATTCATCACAGTTGGAGCTGCACTAAATGGTTAACCCTAACTAAAGCCAAAACGGCAAAGCATCTGTATTACATGACAGTTGGGAAAAGAAGAAAACCCTGGGTTATGGATTACTACTTCCATGTATTCTCAGTGACATTCTCAGTAAAGCATCGTAAATAAGTTCTATTTTTCTGCAAAGTAGAAGAGAACGAGGAGGATCAAAATTTAAAGTGTGTGAATGTGGTTACAGATGAATTTAAAAAGCTAAAAACTTTACTTAACTACTTAAAACTTTTTAAAAAAAGTTTTAAGTAAGTGTGTTAGCTTTTTTTAAATTCATCTGTAGAAGAGAACAAGATTGTCGGTTTTTTTTTCTTTTTTATTCTTTGCATCTTTAATCTACCTATTTACTGTTATTATTTTTTTTTATATTATTCACGTTTTTAATAAATATTATCCGTATCCAAAAGAATACAAAGAATAAGAATACAATGAAAATGTCCGAGGAAAATGAACTGTGGCTCCCGTTTGTTTTCGCTCGTTGACAATTCTCTTCACCATCAAATGGAACAAATTTTTGGCAATAGGCGATCTTCTTAGTCATTCAGAAATACATATTCCATCACCCTGACTCTTAAACTAGTGGAAAACGTTCCAAATTATATCTCTGGCTTGGCTGTGCAGACCTAACAGATCTTTTTCTTTTCCATTTTTTTTCCTTTCAAACTATTGTTACTTTGAATTTATTGTTAAAAGTGAGGTATTTTTGTATTATGTCTCAAAATTTTTTAGTTACCCATTTGGGAGCTTTTGTGGTAGCGACCAAAATCGGTAGCTATTGCGTTTGTCCTGTCCGTCCGTCCGTTTCTGTCCCCCCCTAACAACTCCCGAACGGAAGGTCGGATCGACAAACGGATTTCGTCATTGTGTTCAGAGAAGGGGGTTAAGCTTCTATGCACAATAAGTCTTGATGTATCCCTGCTTTGTGTGTGTCTGTTCACTTTCAAATCAGGAAGTGCAAGTCTGAAATTTGGTGGGCGGATAGACCTCCCTGAGAGAATCTCAAAATTGCTGTGATCTTTTTTGATAGATGGAGGGAACCTGACATAGAAGTGGCATCCTATCTAACAATGACCTGATAAATACTTTATTTCAGTTACATTACCATAAAATTAATCCAATACAAAGAAAACACACTGTCACTATTCACACCTACCAGAATAATACTGAACATCGAAGTAATTTATTAAAAAAACAGAAACAAACAGCAACAACTTATATGAATATAATCTTTTTTTTTCTTTTCTCTTTAGGAAATGAACTCTCTTGCAAAATTACTGTTGCTAGCATTTTTGTTGAGCTTTGTTATCGAAGCTGAAGGTTTCATGCCTAAATGTAAAAATAGTCCTAAGAGTACATATTGTGACATTGCGAATCACAGAAAGCCAGAATGGGTAGGATACTGCTGCCAAAGACAATTGGTCAAGGAATGCTGTTATATGTAAGTATTATGAAATAATGAAGAAAAAATGAACTAATAAAACTTTTTTTAACATTATAATATAGGCCTACCCCGCTTTACAACAATTCGTTTTTAAGGCTTCGTTAGAGGACAGTTTTCAATTGCCACGTTTCTCTGATTTTGCAAGCTAATTCGCCGATATGAACGTTTGCGATGTGACGCTAACACCAGTGGCAGATGAAGTGAGGGGGGGGGTGACTGGACTGCAGCCAGGGTTCCAAATTACATTATATAAAAAAAGGTTTCAATTGTAGTAAATTTTTTAGATGAAACCCCATTAGATCTTATTTATTTATAGTCGTATACCAATTACTTATATCTGATCAGAATGTCATCCCTTTTTACTAGATAACAGAACTCAGTTTGATGCAACGGCCCCGACAAAATTTTCAGCCTGGGGCCCCATGCAAGGTCGATCCGCCACTGGCTACATTTCAAGTGGCATCAGTCTGCTTACAAACACTGTAAACATTGCATCTTCTGTGTTACGCCCTAGGTTAGAGCTTACCTGTAAAACATAAGGGACCACTCTTGCTTTTATGCTTGTTGGATGTCACATTCTGTAATGGCCAAACGTTAGAGATATTAGAATGAAACCTTCACCATTGTGTTCAGCATCAAAAAGTAGGTGACCACGTCCAAAAAATCAGACCTAGAGGACCATTCACTAACCGGATGTGTGTGTGTGGGGGGGGTTTCAAAAGTAGGTGCTTCAGTACGTTTTATCATATCTCAGCAACCGTTTGTCTGACAAAAACGTGACCACCACCAATGTGTTCAGAATGGTCGATGTTGGGGGGACGTTCATTAATAAAAATTCACAAGTGAACGTGCTACTTGCGGAGACACAATCGGCGACTGAAATCCAAACAAAACTAGGACATCCACCTGTTGAGGTTTAAAATGTAAGCAAACTTT
Source organism: Thereuonema tuberculata (assembly GCA_023159025.1). Taxonomy (NCBI): domain Eukaryota; kingdom Metazoa; phylum Arthropoda; class Chilopoda; order Scutigeromorpha; family Scutigeridae; genus Thereuonema; species Thereuonema tuberculata. The sequence goes on along the minus strand of JAFIDM010008419.1, from coordinate 49,636,585 downwards.
ACATGAAGCTTCGTATAGTTTTGAATGTTTAGGGAAAACTGTGTTTCAATGACAACATATTTTGACGGTTTTTGATCCCTGATTTGTGAAATCAATGTCTTTCTTTTAAGAATCTAAATCTGTTACTATAGTTTCAGCTTCCTATAAATGTATGACAAATACTGATATTTTATTTTATTTTTAACAGAGCTTCAAGAAGTTGTAGTGATTTCTGCCATAATCGAACGAAGAACGACTACTGTTGCACTCATCACAGACTGTGTTGCGAAGACAAGTACAAAATGGGAAAATAAAGAAGATAGGCAAGACCTTTAGCAAAAATGTTACTTTATATTAATAATAATCTACACTTTCCAATTATGTAATTCAAAATGCACAAAAAAAAATAAGTTTCAATATACAACCTTAAAACAAACAAACAGGATTTGATCCGTAAAGACTTATTGTTCTATCGAATTTCTTTTTCTACTTAATGTTCTCTTTTTGTACCTTATGTTTTATTTAAAATAAAAATTATTATTGAAAGTTAGTTCTTCTGTCTCTTATTGCACTTCAAAATATTGAATCTTTTCAATTCTTCACTCGCCAAAGCCTCGTATTGGAAGCGAAACTGCTTGTGAACTTTTTAATTGTATATAATTTTTTTATTTTAACTAGTTTTGTGTATTGGCTCTCCGCAATTTTTTAATTACTATGCGCACACATAAATTTCTATATTTCAATTCTTCTGTCTTAGTAATTGAATAATCAGTACACAGTAGAGTCGCGGTAATCCAGTCCCGGTAATCCGAGCTTCCGTGTAATCCGAGGTGAGGCTAGTCGAAGGTCACGCAGGGCGACGATTCCAAGAAGTCATTTGAGGGGTCAGTGTGATAGTTTTCCATTTTACTACTTAGACGATGGCGTGACATCGCTGCTAAAAAGCGTTGCTCTACTGTGAAGCAGAAGACCTTGACAGTTTTTTAAAGTTGTGAATGCTTATGAGTCTTTTCATGTAACCAGGTAACATTGTTAATGTATCTGTAACTTTAATATCTATTATGAATTAAATTTGACTCGTTTTAGTTGAAAATTCCAGATTTTTTTTCTTTTTTCCGTGTAATCCGAGGTACCATCAGCCCCAATTACCTCGGATTATCGAGAGTCTACTATAATCAGTATATACCGAGATCTCTTCCTTGTGAAATAGTATAATTACAACAAAGAATTTCGAATGTTATGTTATGTAGTGAATGTGGGTGGCAGAGAAGCCAATAGACCAGAGGTCTATTCTACTATCCCACGGAAATAAGGACAGACGGAGAGAAAGACTGAGAAAGTATGGTGGGAGAAGTGCAGTGGAAACGGGAAACACCCCGAGAAAACCTGCCCAGAGCGGATTGTCCACCATTCCGAAACCCGGTTCTCAGAGGTGAGAGGCCAATGTCACAGCGACAACGCCAACCGAGCGGCCTAAGAATTTCGAATATTGAACAAAAAATGTCGGTTCGCCAATTAAAAAGCGTATGTAAATACTCCTTATAGCGAACTCCAGCATTACGGTAACTCCCGAATAACCAAGAAATATAAGCAGCCCTCGTTTTACGCCGGTTTAGAATTTAGGCCACAATGAGGAAAAAATTCTTAACTTTTAGGAGATCCCACTGTCCTTCCTACAGTTACAGTATTTGTGTAAGTCATATTTTCAAGTTAAAATTTTAAAATTTCATTTTTTTGCTGTATCATAACTCCAACAATGAAATAATGGTAGCATTATCTGAACAGTGGCGCCATCTCTAAATCGCTGGAAATAACATTCTTCCATTTGTTATACAACACAGGCCAGACAGACAGCGCCACAGCGCGTCCAACTAAGGTTATGACTTGAATTAAATAATAAAAAAACAAGCAATGCATGTGAGCTTATGTGGCATTATCGTCTGTTTTGAAACAAAAGAAGATTGTACAGGAAACTCCATTTTATCAAGAGCTCAATGCATGTCGGTTCAATTGTTAGCTTAATTCTAATATCTGGAGTTGTCATGACAACTGAAATACAATAAATACATTCCTGAAGTAACTATATTAAGTCCTCTTTGCAGATCATCATGAATTCAACATATTCCGATGGCATGCTCTAAATTCTTCTCATTTTCTTTATATTTAAGTCTGTTTGCATGATTTTAAAATTATGAACGGCGGAGAAAGAGAGAACATTCGGCGTGGCTTCAGGAACGCAAACGCCCGTCAAAGAAGGCCATCCCGAGAAAGAGGTAAGGAGAAATAAAAATATACTTTTAAAACTTAGAACAATTCCGCATAAAACGTAATTGATATCCGTCCATCTTTTTCTTTATCAGAGGAAATATATCAAAAAAAACTTATGAGAAAATGGTTTAAAATTTTGAGGAATATCTGTCATACAGTTGAAAGATTTACCGATTTAGGCTAAACTTGGTTGGTTGGTTGGTGTTTAATGGCGCAAAAGCAGCTGCGGCTAAGCTGCGCCAAGGCTAAACTTAAACGAACTAAAGCCGGTATGGCCCAAATACATTAAAGATATCGGGTAACTTAATTCCGGTATTTTTAACGAAGGATTTATTAGCTCTTAAATCAAGAATTCATATGTTCTAAGACTGGCTGCGGATTGGAGGTGATGGGTTCGATCCCCGACCACGACGGAGGGCGGGGATTTTTCCCTTCTCCTCCAAACTGGTCAGAGGGCCTACCCAGTCCTCTGTAGAATGGTATCGGGTTTCTTTTCCGATAGTTAAAAGCGGACAGGCATCGGGATGACCACCCGACCTCTATTTAGTGTCGTTGATCATGGAGTGCAGGGAGCCTTGCCTCCCGCGACCCCAAAGGCCTGCATTGGCCTATAGTGGGATACTTTAAGACTGGCTCTTAATTTTGTTCGATTCGAGTACCTCATGTAATATTATTTTATGGGGAGAATCCCTATAACAATGCAAAAAAAAAAAGAAAAAGAAAAGTGGGCTAATATTTTAATTTTGGTAATTTCCAACCAGGAACATGCCTACATGCTTAGTAATTTTTGAAAATAAGATTTGTTATGCGATAGATAGCATAGGTTGTAAACATTAGTGTGTTCATTTGGGATCTGGGGAGACCTTTCCCTTTATATTTTTTAATGATTCGGTGTGTTACATGATCACATCATAATTTAAAACGACGATTCAAACAATTATCCCTTGGCTATTCTAGTTGAGTGGGAGAGAAATGAATAAACCGTCAAACATCTTAATCTTAAGCGAATAGTCACTTCTTCTCAGAGCAGGCCGCTAGTATTCGCTGCCCTGCACCACGTTAATCAAATAGTGTTTCATTCGACTGTCATTTTGCATCATGGGGTTTCATGCTTCTTAATATTTACAATGCTTTGCGGGAAACAAACATACATGAAGTGATAGTGTTGCATATTTACAGTAATAGCGATTTAAGTGTATTTTTTTCGAGCTTTAAAAGGATTTTTAGTCGCAAGGAACACAACCCTTTCATACATGGTTACATTCAATGGCTAATTGTGTATGACATAGAACCATTAAAATACAGACGAATTCTGGTGATTTTGGAATGAAATGATTCTGAAATACTTAGTCGATCACCGATGGAAAACACTAGGTTTTTTTTTTTTTTTTTTTTTTTTGTAGTTTTTAAGAAAATTAGAAATTTAGATGACACTCTTTGCTCAAGCACCCCCTATAAGAAAACTGACGGTCTTTGGACTATTTTGAAGATAGCGGAGAGCGTAAGTTGCGAAATTGAGAATCGTCGCGAAATAGAAAGTCAGTTTTGTTTTCTGTTGTATTTCAAACAACATGTTTTCAAACGAAACATCCTGGAAACGATGATAACTCAATTAACCTAATTAATTAAAAGGATTTTTTTTTTTTCCAAACGAAACATCGTAGAAGGGATCTAACTTAATT
>JAFIDM010008419.1:49612128-49624521 GCA_023159025.1 Thereuonema tuberculata | reverse complement strand
CCAGGCCCACCCTCTTATAAATTTATATTTATTAACCATAAAGATGTATGTAATATGTTTCTATCAAACTTCTATTCTTGAAAAAGGCCCAATAACCGGAGGCATATGGCATCAATTTTTATAATTTTGAAATGCTTTAAAATTATGAAAATGAATGAATGATAGTTGTTTTTCTTCTTATTGTTCTTTGAGAAATTCATAAACTGTTCCTATGTTGACCCATCACACGATTAAGAAATGGCATGTAGTTAATAAATATTTAGGGACCATTGCTTCTGTTAACAATCTTCTGATCCTGAATTATTTTAGTTTATTTGCTTTTCATCGATTCATTACATTTAAATTTCAATTCTTCATATAGAAACTTCAGATGAATATGTATTTACGTGTATAAGTAGAACTTGCCAGCTTGAAATATAAAGAATTGATGAAAATCTTCACTGGTACTTTAGATGTAATGTTAAAATGAGGCTTATGGGTGTTTATTAACACAATTTTCAACAAAATGCTATCTCTTTGAAGGGTTTTTACTCTTTATATCTTGGATAAAAGTAATGTAGTGCAGTTGTTAATAACCAAATCACATGATTCTAATTTCCGTTGTTATTTTGATTCTCTGAAATAGCCATAATTTTTGATCGTATGCTTCTGTCATTTGATATCGTTCTCTCAAATCAAGTAATCATAGAAACGGGAAGCAATGCTTCATGTAATTGATGCTGCTACTTAAAGACAAGAACCAATCGGCTACAAGATCTAAAATTTTTGACTTTCGGTTTTCGCTATAGATTTAAGCTGCCTTTAGACAATGCAATTTGTATAAAAATATTAAATTACTTTTAGCAAGTTATCAATCTGTTCGAAACCATATGTATATTGAATTTTAGCCAAAGCAAGGTGCATTTTGACTGCAAATTTTTTAAGTTATCAAAGAGTGACAAATACTTCCACAGTCCATTGTGAATGTGGTGATCTTCAATATGAAGAAAAAATATATATCATTAAAAAAATTGACATCTGCTCATTCTGATGCAGAGCAACAATTTATTTCAATAAAAATATTATTTATTTTCGAAGACAATTTCCTGACTATGACATTTAATTCATAATAACCTTGGATTCAGTTGAAGTGGTAGTCAAAATGGCATCGACTAGTTCATTATGTGCTCTGCTGACTACCACATAGGTTTTGTGTTTGTTTGTTTTTTTATAATAGGAAAAAAAAAATGGACAGCACCATAAAACAAGTAACAATAATATGAGTCTATCTAAGCAGTTAAAAAATAGCATAAAGCTTTATTAAAGATTTAACATAAGTAAAATATAGAGATAAGTGCAAACTCTCTAATCATCTAAGATAAGTGGTATTCGAGAATTAACACTCAAACTAGATAAGGAAATTGCAGATATTAAATGTAAAGATAATACATTTACATTAATATATGTGTGTGTGTATATATTAAATGTAAAATAACTTATAGTTGCAGATGGTGCAACCCTACTTTGCAGGAGAGCAACATATTAATGGACATGAGTTGTTAGTTGGAATTCTCAGGAACAGTTGGCAGTCAATCTTTGGGGTAAAACTCAACTGCACAGAAGATGGTTCTGCTTTGTCCCGTTGATTGAGAAATAAGCTAGAGAAAATTTACTATTACTTGGAAAGAATAAAAAGAAAAGAAAGTGTGTATGTTCAAGTGCGTATGTATAAATGATGAAATTAAAAGATCCTACTCTTGCCATAGATATTAGTATTAAGATGATTTACTTTAAAGTTTCATTTAACGAAAGCAAAGTCATTTAAACAAATTTAATGTAATGCACCCCCCCTTAACCCTTTGCGGTCTTAGGCAAATCCCAAAATGTCCACAGCCAGGACATCGTATTTTTAAGGGTGTTGTGGGGAGCGTAATGACAAACGTCTTTTTTTTCAAAACTATAGATTTTTTTCGAGATTTAATGTTAAAATATAGAAAATTACAATAGAATTCAGATATATAATTGTTAAATTATAAGAAAAAAATTAATAATTTTTGAAATTTATCATTATGTGAAATCTTTTGAAGCATTCTCCTGGACACATTGCAGAAAGAAATGTGCAGGTTTTACAATAATAATATGTTTCCTTCCTTCCTTCCTCCTTTTACTTTTCTATTACTGTACACTATACAGTCTTTGTGCTTTTTATTTTCAAAATCGTCATCTAAAACACTACAGTGCTTTCGTTTACACATATTAGGAACGCTCGACGAAGGACCTGCCATTTTGGTTTCCTAACAGGTATTTCGGCTGATTTTTCAACAAAATATTTTAGCAGATGCTCAATAGACGGCGCAAAACGTCAACAAAAGACACTAGAAATAGCATATGACTTCCACAGCGGTTTATTGTCGACAGAAGACAACGCCAGCATCCAAAAATGACATTGTCGATTATATATCGGCAATGGACCAGACTGGCATTTCCTCAATGTCGATTGTATGTCGACATAAGACCGCAAAGGGTTAACAAAAATCCTGGCTGGGGGAGATATGAGAAACATCAAGGGAAGAGGAGGCCATGAAGTTTTTACAGTAATTTGAGAGAGGCAGCATAAGGCCAAGAAATTTAAGAAGTACTTCAAACAGCTCAATTATTTCAGGTGCTGGGTCAGTATGATGCAGGTGTAGGCAAATTTATTAATTCAACACAACAATTCAAGAAAATTTGACATTTAAGCACCAGTAAGTACAGATCAGGGTGAGATGGAACAAAGGAAAACAGATAGATGGCTAGATACAATTTCTGCTGCTGAATGGCATGTGGGTTTTTGTCTATTCAGGGGATATATTTGCAAAATTTTGTACATTTGGCCTATTGTGAATAGGCAAAATCACATTTGGCAGGAAAACACTGGAGCGCATTTTGTATTTTTGTGCTAAAGAAACGTTGTTGTTGTACCATCCCAGGTTATTAACTCGTGTATTTTATTTTTGTTTTTATTTTAGATCCGCCACAGAGTTTTCCATCATATTCCGTTATTCTCCAAGTCAGTTACAAAGAACTTCAGGAAGCCACACATGATTTTCATTCAACTATTCTTGGAAAAGGTGGATTTGGGGTTGTTTATAAAGGAAAGTGGAGGAACACAGATGTGGCCATTAAGAAAATTGAAAAGGTTTGTTTTTACTTTTTTAGTTTTTATTCTGTTTTAAGTTAGTTTCTATTACTGCATTAGTAGCTTTATATATTAATGTAATGAAACTACCTACACAGTATTAATAAACTTCATTCTTTTATTCAAATTTCAAAAGATTTTTTTTTTTTTTTTAATGTTTTTAATGAAATAGAATAGTGCATGGATATCCTCATCATCTTCATTATTATTATTATTATTACTAAAGTGGAAAAAATTGAAAAAAAATCCTGTAATAATCTGAAATAATTAATGCAAAGGATGCTAAATTAGAGATGTGTTAAAATTGCTGGATTCTACTATAAATTGTAATACCTGTAGTGCAATCTCATCGGTGCAGTAATTTATAAAAACATGTATCAATATATTTTGATATATTATAAATTCTGTTTTATATTTTGGTTCAAAATTCATAAGAGGTCAATCGAAATTCAGGCTGTGTGCTGTATCAGTAACAATTGCAGATTACTACTAAACTATTAAAAAAAACCCAATAATTTCATGTGATTATTTAAGTTGGAAACAAAATGTAAGCAAAAATTAGCCTCCAGGTTTCTAGGTAGCTTAGATTAGTATATGTTGTTACAGAGTGGGCTGAACGGGTGCGTGAAATGAAATTGCCAATGTATGGGAAAGATATTCTAAAAATTTTGAACAATGTTTTTTAGAGTTCGTGATTAATTTATTAATAATAAAAAAAGTATTTAGTATGAGTTATGATGCAAATTATTTTCATCTGGTTGATAGTAAGCATTTAAATACCACTGTTTTTAAAAGATATCACATGGGGGCCTATGAATTTGGTACCTTCTTTCTTTCTTTATTTTTTATTTGAACAATTCCTCTAAAGAAATCGTATCTAAAGAGAGAAAATAGACAGAAAACGCACACACAGAAATAATACATCTATAATATATATTTGACGATTCTTATACTGAATCTGAATGCAGTGCAGTTGATAAATCCAACCAAAGTAACTGGATTGCCAAAACAAAGTTATAATTACTAAATTTTTTATGATTTACTTTTCTCCTTTAATTCATTGATATTAATTTGCTTTGCTGAATTTTTAGTTGTTTATTTATTTATTTATTTATTATTTTTGTTTTCTTTTTTTGAAGTGAAGGCAATTCTAAATTCATAACAATTTAAATACTAATTTTGCAATTATTGCTGTTGTCATATAATTGTTTTATATTTGACAGAGAGAAAATCCTGGTTCCACAAATGTAGAGGATGCTAAACTGCAGCAATCATTAGTTGAACTGAAAACATTAGAATCGTAAGTAAAAAAAAAAAAAAAAAAATAGAAATAACATTAATAAAATAGTAATAATGAAAACATAGTTTAATTTAAGATATAGAGAATGAATTGAGACCTTTCGACATTAAATGTTCTTATTGAAACTTTTTATCAAGACTGTATTGATGTGAAAAAACCTCAGCATGAAATAATCAAATTCACTGTATTTAATAAGCTACCCCACAGCAACACTCATCAAACTCAGAACTGGGAGAACTTTTAGGTTTTTCGGTGAATTTAAAGATTAATCTTACAGTATATGAAAAATAAACAAGGAAGGTTAACACCACCATAATAGATGTGTGACAATTTAACAAAGATGAGAGGGAACCAAACACTTAAAAAACAAATGTAAATTTAAAAAACACTACATGTTACGGTATCCCATGAACAGATTCCTTCATCAGGTGATTAAGGAACAAAAGGGAACAGACTTCGGTTTTCAATGACTGCGTGACATGTGCTACATCTAACCTTTTTTTCTAAAGTTTTCAAATTAAAATTTTATTTTACTGAAGGCAGTTTCCAAAAAATAACCTTTTTTCCAATTATTATTTGAGATGGTTTTAATTGTTTTTGTTATCCTATTCATTGTAGACAATTATCAATATATATAATCCATAACAAGATTTCAAAGGATGTAATGCCTCAGTACCGGCCCAGTAGCCGAGTGGGTAAGGGCGCTTGGCTGTGAGTTGAAGGTAGCGGGTTCGATTCCCGGCCTCGGCGGAGGGCGGGAAATTTTCTACGCACCATTCTCCTCCAAACGGGTCCTAGGGTCTACCCAGCCCTCTATAGAATGGGTACCGGGTTACTTTCCCGGGCGGGCATCGGGCTGACCTCCCAAACTCAATCTAGTCCCGTTGGTCACGAAACGTTGGGAGCCTTACCTCCTGCACTCCCGTAAGCCTGCACGGCCTGTTTATGGGATTGCTTTTTAATGCCTCAGTGCCATTCGAGGTGATCATGGTTTCCAAGGCAGATATAACATAAAGAAACATCCTGACTCTGTTCTCATTTCTAACTAATTAATCTTACTATCCTACATAGCAGTAGTGAGAAATTTGTTTCAAATGTGGCTAAAAGGGATCAAATAATTGTGTGGAGGTGTTTAGTTGAAGTTCTAGATCTTGTTATCTAACCCCTTTTCTCACTCTCTCTCTCTCTCTTTGACTGAAGTTTGAATTACTGTGTTTAATCTGTTTGTAGGATTCGGCATGACAACATTTTAAACCTCTATGGTTTCTACCTTAATGATAACATGTTATGCCTGATATATCAGCTGATGGACAGTTCTTTAGAAGATAGGCTTCTGATGAAGGTAAGAAACAGTCTTTTGATGCTTAGATTATGTAATTAAAAATAAAGCGCAGTCAGTTTAATTGACTGATATTAATAATGATAATAATTTGACGTGTATGACTCTACTATACGACTGTTACTATAGTATCAATTTTTTCCAAATAACAGTAGCTAATGACAGAAGAAATTTGAGTTTTAATATTTATTATCAGAAGAATTAACACATTCTGATTCTAGGGGCAGCTATATATTCCCTAAATTTATGTTGCTCGGCAATTGTCCGAGCGTTAATTGCTTTGGTTAACTTTGGAAGGCGTTTTTTCGAGAAGCGACCACTCGAGATTGTTTGTATGCTATTGTAGTTCAATAATACACCAATAAGTGGGGTTTACTGTCGATAACATCTCACGAAATCTCAACGGAAGTCACAGAAGTGGACCAATATCGGCACATGTTTTGGAAGCATATATATAGTGTTTTGAAAGCATATTGAAATGACTACATTTTTTTATTGTTTATAATATAATTAGAACGATATAACTTTTAATTTTCTATTGTTTAATATTACTTTTTTCTGATTTGTCATATTATGGATTTTTTTCCTAATAGATATATTGTGTAAAACTTTTTTTTTGTCTCAATTTTTACACTCCTTTGTAACTAAATTTTTTGTTTGTTATAAGATGTACAATAAAATCTAATAAACCAATTTAAAGACAAAGATTAGCTCTTTATCACGGATCCAAAGTAATTATCCAATTATGCTAGTGTTCATGATACATAAACTTTCAAAATGTCCGAAAATAGGACGACCTGTGGGGAAAACAAGGGGAGCAAAGGGTATGACCTGAAAGTGTTAATGCAAAGTGTCAAGGAATGAAGGGCTCACATTAGGAGTGGATAATTATAAACAACTTTATTTTTCCTTCTGACACAAACAAATACAGTTTTAGTAATACTTACAATAGTATTTGATTTCTCAATAAATTATATTGCTGGTAACTAATAACTGTCTATTGAATTTTTAGGATCCAAGCAAACCACCATTAAGTTGGTTTGACAGATGCAAAGTTGCTCGAGGTGCTGCGTGTGGAATTCAGTTTCTCCATAGTAGTAGTGAAAGACCACTCATTCATGGTGACATCAAAAGGTAAACATTGAATATTTTATCAAATAGCAATAGTCTTAAATCGTTAAGTAATTACTCCTAATGTATTCAACCACGCAAGTGAATAGTTCACTGGGGAAATTCATTTGTCAACTCGAATCTGATGCCTTTCTTTAATACTTTAAGCCTAAGATTTGTACATCAGTTGACAATATGGGTGCCAACATACATGTAAAAATCTGAAATTGCTGGGATTTATGAGCCTGCAGTCTTAATAGACCGTTGTTTATCCTTCTTCATACATTATCCTCTTAAAAGTTAGGTCTTCTTAAAAATGTTAATAATGGGTGAGACCAAGTTGTATACTAAATGACATCCTAGTACAGCTGTTTCACGTTAATATGGCAATCGTCAGCTATGAGCAGTCAACCGTATGCAACCAGGTCTCGGTACACGGGCCTATATGAGAAATCGTCGGAACGAATGTGGAGCTCGCAAAAGTTAAAACAAACAATAAAAACTCGCCGAAAGGACAAATGGCGAGAAAATTTCATGTGCAAGCTACCAGTTTGTTTGTTTTAACTTTTGCGGGCTCCACTTTGGTTCCGACGAAAAATGTTAATGTAAGTTCACATATAGACTCTATTTCATAAGACAGGATTCTGAATAATAACGAACACGTGAATTATCAACATAGTTGAATGTTGGATGATGTTTAATTTTGCAGTGGTTGGTGAATAGATATACATTAATACATAGGTTATTTAATTGGCAATTGTTCTTCTACAATTGCTTTTCAGTTCAGTTCAGAAGAAAACTTTTATTACAAGCTTTTGATTACTTGAGCTTATAGATATTGTTCATACGTCTCAATGAGTTGCATCTTGGAACTAAAGAGAAAAAATCATCTACATCTTTCTATCATATCTGGTGATCAAAAAAAAAAAAAAGAGACTAATAGGCAAATTGGCAAAGACTATAGGGAAAAAAAAATATTTAAACCTTTTAAATCAGCTCTAAATCTAAAAGGTTTCTTTCCCTCTACAAATGTATTTCAATGACACAAAATAAATCGACTGATAATTAATGGGCAGTATTTGTTTTCTGAATGCAGCTAAAAATCTATTTTCCTTTGCAACATTGAACTTCATTTCCATCATGGCATCCCCTCAAGCTCATTGTCTCCTCTGAAACAAAAGAGAGGCATTTTTTTTTATGCCTCCACTTTGACTATTAATTAGAACTGCCGAGTTAAAATGGTCAGCACCAATAGGAATTCTTCTTAAAAATTGTTATTTATTACAAAAGATATGGAAGGCACAAATAAATAAAGGTTTCTGTTTTTGAAGACCTTGGACCAGGATAACAAGAATTTCTAAAAAAAAATGATTATTTTTTTTTTTTTTAATAAGAGTATACAGGATTATTATAAAAGAGTAAGCCATTTTAAGTGTCGTTATAAATCTATTTATTTATTTATTTATTTACAAGGTAATGGATATCAGTGATCGAGAAATCAAAAAAGTTCAGCCAATTAAGGTTGAAAACTGATGTAGTTCGTAACTTTGTCTGAGTATTGATACTTGGGAAAATATCGAGATGTCTTGATATGCAATCCATGAAATTCTTCTTTGAGAATAAGTTAAAGATCTTCCTAATATTACTTTCAAATTTAAGGTACATTTTAATGAATTGACACAACGGGCAAAATGTGGAATTTTGTTATTACGCAGGATTTTGATTATTTAAACCAATAAAATGCCAACACACAATTTCAAGATAAAAATACTAGTTTATAAAAAGTTAAATTACTTAGTATGAAGCTTTCTGGCCCCTGTGCAGCCGCCCCTCATCAACAATTGATTTTTGATTTTGATTATTATTACAGGATTATAATTTTGATATTATACTATACTATCATAGTATAGATATTTATACTATGCAATTCCAAAATATGCTTGCATTTACTATTTGTGAGATGAAAAATAAAAACTATGAAGTTAACATAAAATTTTTCATTTTTCTATCCACTGCTAGTAAAAGCTGATATTTCCAGCTTTAAAAGAAAAAAAAAAAGATGGGATAATTGCTTACTTAAATTTAACTTTATTAGCATTTATTTCACACTCACAGCATTTCTTTTTTTCTTTTTAATTAGTGCTAATATTCTTCTGGATAAAAACTTGGAGCCCAAAATAGGAGATTTTGGATTAGTTCGTGAAGGACCTCTGAACCAACACACCCACACATATGTTTGTCATGTGAATGGAACTCAGCCGTACCTCCCACACGAATATCTGAGAGAACATAAATTATCTACAAAAGTAGATACATACAGCTTTGGTGTGGTAAGGAAATCTTTTTAACACTTAACTTTTTTTTTAAAAATGTTTTGCAAAGTTCTGGTGTTATAAGATATTTTAAAATAGGCATTTTTATGTTCTACATTAAATGAGGGGTTTTGTTAAGCCATATTAGCGTAACCTTCAAAAAGCAAATTATTGGGGAAATGGTTTCAAAGGTTTGGTGGTCGTGTACAAAAACAATAAAACAATATATGCTTTGCTGCTGTACTTTATGTAGTACAGAAAATTAGCTATATAAATTATAACAGCAAAGTGTGTATATTTTTTAAAATTTTTTTTTGTAATCGATCACCAAAACTTTGAAACCATTTCCCCAATAATTTGCTTTTTGAGGGTTAGACTAGTATGACTTAAAGCCACTCAAATATACTTTTAATAGGATTTCTAAAATGACTATATGCTCATTATATTTAGGATAACCACTTTTTTAAAACAATTGTAATAAAGTCACATTTGCATTGACTACGTTTCTAGAAAATGTTAATTCATAAAATTAGTAGTTTCTTGAATATTCTGTTCGTAAGTGCTTATCTGATTGCTTAAAATGTAGATTTTGATACGGATTCTTAATTTAAATATTATGTTAAGATTCAGTCTGTTCTTACTATGACAAATGTTGTACTTTTGTAGTGCATTGCATTAATTAACCAATTGCCATTGTAAATCATTGAGATGTGGAAAATATACGAATTAAATGTTCTATAAAGATGTATGTCTTTGGAACAAAAAATAATGCAAATTTCCTTTTTTCAGAAGTTGCAGTGTAGATAAATGAAGTAAATAATTTGAGAGTTAAATAACTTAAAAAACCTGTAGTAAAGCAACTTACAAATTGCATCAATATGATCCTGCTACTTTAGAATTTACTTCAGACAGTTCTTGGCTTGTACTTGGAAATCTGTAAACTGAATTGTGGAGTTGATAACTGATTTCTCAGTAATGTTTGGGAAATCAGTTCTGAGTTTTCCTTTGAATATTTATTTCACTCTGTAATTTATCGCTCTGAAGTTTGATATGTAACGTAATTCTACGATAATATATCTTGTAAATTTAAATCCATGGCAGCCGGAAATATAGTTCATTCTTCTTTGCAATTTACTGCCTCTTGAATCTGCTTACTGAAGATCTATGTTCCGGTTTTGTTGTAAGGCAGATATCTTATGGTTTTGTGCTTGTGAATTTTCACTTATACATATTTGTACTTAGGTGTACTGCTGATAGGAAAATCTTGTCATTCAAATTTGCTTCATTTTGTAGCATCCCATTACCTTGTTACTCAATTTTTTTATATGTATATAAAACCATTTATCATCCTACAAAACAATTTTTAGATGATCTAAAATTTACATTGTTCCCTTTGTTGCTTAGATTTAATGCTTTTATTTACTGTCACAGCACTTTTCAATCACTAATTCATTTTGATTGTAATTTTGTAGATGACAATATCACAATCATCATACATTATAAAATTTGGTGAAGTGCACTATTTTGCATTCTAATTCTGGTCAATGCACTTTATTGTTGTTATTATTATTTAAGAATTAATCTTTTAATTAATTCTTTTACAAGCAGTGCATAATTGGCAGGGATATTAACCTCTGTCTTTTTCTACTATTTTCATTTCATTGTTTTGTTATGAACTATATCACTTTTTTCTCAGTTGTAATCTGAATTACCTACTAATAGGTTTTTCGGACTGATAAGATACAAGCTTAATTCCATTAAAAGCCTGAAGACAGAATGTTTTGCACTGTAGAGCTTTTTGCAAATATTTTTGCATAGCACATGCAACATTGTTACTGCCGATTTGCTGGATGACAAGGTTCAGAAAAGAACTGAAGCAATTAGGAATTAAAAAAAAAAAAAGAGTTATGGCTAGTGTTGATGCCGATATGTTTCACAAGGTTTGCGATGATCTAGACTACCATTTTGATGTGTGCCGTTTGACAAAGGGAGCACATATTGAACATTTGGGAGTCCAAAGTAAACTGGAATAATTACTTTAAAAAACAGTGTAAACTGATTCCTGATAACATTAATAGTTTTGGATTACTAACAATTTGAACATATCTATTTCTTTTGTGTGTGTGTGTGTATATATATATATATATATATATATATATATATATATATATATATATTATATAATATTGTAAAGAAAAGTGTCATCAAGTCTAAAAATAGTTGGGGGAGTTTTTTTGCACAGATTGTTGAAATTAAACAGGCCATATCCTTCTCCATTAAAAAGGAAAATGGCAATTGACTTACGAAAATAAGCAGATGGTTTTGAATAGGTGAAGTTGCTACATGGTAATGCTCAGCTACTTTGCAATTAAATCGCTGTGTTTACAAAGATGTTGAGAATTATTGAAACAAGTTATTATTTTCGACATTTGATGTATCTGATTTTTCAAAATAGAAAGTGAGGGATTGTTTCACACAAAAAAAAATGGATGAGTTGAAATGACTGTTTTGTCTATACAGTTGATGGGAACGTTACATTGAATGTATAGTATTTGTTTTATTTGATCTTCTTTTTGTTAATTTACAGCATTTAACTTTCTCTGCCAAACAAACTTAAACTATGGTTCTATTTCTTGTAGGTATTGTTTGAGTTAGCTACAGGGAAACGAGCATTTGATCCAAATGAACCATCAGGCAGACGATACTTGGTAAATACATGTCATTATTTAAAATAAGTTTAAATTGCTGAATTGTATTTGAGAATGATTACTTGTCTGATGAAAAAGGATTTTTTTCCAGAAAACTAGTAACTAGGAAAGCAATACAGAAATTAGCAATTTTTTTTTAGGAAAAAAAAAAAAAAAGATTATTATTATTATTCTTGCAGGTTTGAAATTGCTTTCTTAGTTCAAGGAAAATAAGTTAAATAATAGTGTAGTGGTGCTTCATACCAAATTGATTGTTTTATTAAAGAGATTTAGCATATGGGCAATTTCTTAACTTTAATTTTTTTTATATTTTATTCTTTTTTATTTTTTAAAATCATAATTTTTGCTCTTGCATCAAATTGCTTTTTTAACCCTCTTACTTGAAATGTAACATTTATGGAAAGCACTCTTCAGTTTATAACAGTGACATTTATAGTAATTTATAATAGATGGATAGTTTTTATGTT
>JAFIDM010008419.1:49595154-49612028 GCA_023159025.1 Thereuonema tuberculata | reverse complement strand
AGCACCTTCTATTTTCACCTTTCTCCTTCCACAAATTTATATTTACATTCAGCTTCTTCTTCTAAATGTTCAAACAAGATATAAAAGTGAAGATCACTAAACCAAATACAATGCCTATATACATATATATATATTTATTTATTCTTACAAAACATCCAGCCAAAGCATTCAAACTGTCATTATGATGAGATGCACATTCGCTTGCTTTCATGCCTTGAGAGCTATCATCGGCTGGAATCTGGGACAGCTGTTTCGTCCTTATTAGGACTCATCAGCCACATTTACCCTCAATGATCAAGCTCAGAAAGCTTGAAAGCCTATGGATTCTTCTCCTGCTTCTGGAAGTGGGATCAAAAGAAGCAAACAATAATACTGACCACAGCGATTTTTCTATTCTTGTTTGGTTTTTTGGGATCCCACTTCCGGGAGTGGGAGAAGGACCAATAGGCTTTCACGCTTTCTGAGCTTGCTCATCGAGTGTAAACCTGGCTGATGAGTCCTAATAAGGATGAAACAGCTGTCCCAGATTCCCACCGATGGTAGCTCTCAAGGTGTGAAAGCAAACGATTGGATCACATTTCAATTTTTCATGTTATATTTCATGCACTTTAACCCTTCTTATTTATTGTCATTATAGATGAAGCATTTCTTTTCCTAATCCAAATATAAAAATCATCAAGCATTGTCATCCCATTTGTTAAAGGCAAAATATTTTTTGCTAATGCATTACCAAATCTGATAAGAGGTACTGTTCGGTTTTGTTTACGAGAGCCTTCAATGCTTTTGCGCATGCGTCAGGCCCCCCTTCGATTTCTTCAAAATAGAGGCGAGGAGAAATAAAGAGGGGATGTTTACTTTTTATCAACGTTAGTTTACTAGTTGTGCATTCTATTTGCGCTTTTCGGGAAAGAATTATGAAAAGAATAAATACTGTTGCAAAAATGCTCCTTCGTTATTTTTTTCTTAAAAGCGAAAATGTCCAAAAGAATTTCTTAGGAAAATGCCCATCTCAGCGTATCACCCCTCTGCGGAGTAGAATCGTCCGCCAGTGGTGACTCTGCCTTTTCAAAACGAATAGTAACTACTTATTTTATTATTTTTTTTTTCTTCTTATGTATGTGTCATGTGATCAAGCAGCTGACTATATGCTGCAAAAAACAATAACTTTTTGTCGACTTATATAAAATATTTGTAAGTGAGGTCTTATAAAACAAGTACCTTATTGAATGCAGGAACTTCTTTTTGCTTCATCAGGTGATTAAAGGAGATATCTTCTTAATTACAATCTTTCCCTAATTATTATTATCCTTTTTAAGTAATAGTACCAAGATATAAATAAACAAAAAACAGTGTCTCCTAGTTCTAAATTTCTGTCTTCAAATTTTAATGTGTTTTTCTAAGCAATTAATATCACTGAAAAGAGAAGGACTTAAAATAAGCATATCCTTCTTTTTTTTTGCTGGCTATCAACTGTATTTAATTGTACCTCAAAATATATAAAATACAATATGACATTAAAATTGAATAAAGCTTAAAAAAATAATTCTAACACATTTAAATTTTCAAAAATGTTGCAGTCATTATAACCATTAAAAAAAGAACTGTGAAAATGATAAATTCAGAAATTAACATCTTAGATTAAAACTGATCCATATTCAATCATCATTAATACTCGTATCCTTATTTCAATAAGTCTTAATAATAAAACCAAAAGTAATTCTCTAGAGTCTTCTATATTCTTGATTAATTTGCTATGAGTTACAATTTCTAGCATCAGTCGAATTATTGTGACTCGTATTGTCAAGGAAAAGATCCACTGTTATAATATATACGTTAAGTTTTATTTCAACTGCAGCAAAATTGAAATAAAATGATACTTTTCTCATTTATTTAATTTACTTACTAATTGTCTCAATTTATATTAAGACGGTTTTGTCTTCATAAAAGTCAGGGAATCAACATATACATATACACAAAAAACAATCCATGGCACACTTGTAAGGAAGATCAAATATTAACTTTTTTCATTAAATCAGACAAATCTGGGTTATTTAGTTCATGTTCGCCACTGCTTTTCCCTTTGGAGGAGAGCGGAGGATCCATACAAATGCACTCCTCTGAATCTGCACTGGTTTCCGATGCACGAAGAGGTCCCTGTTCTGGAATTGCACTGGAAGATTTTGGATGGTTAATCACGTGCAAGTCATTGGTACTGGAAACTTTGCTCTTTGGCAATGCAGGAGCTTGATCATCTTTAAAACCAAATTCAGTCAGATTGGGAAGATATAGATCTACAGTTTCTTTCTTCTCACCCTATCAGAATTAAAAAAAAATATAAATAAATAAAATTCACTAACAAATGCAGTAATGTTAAACAAACTGAATAAAATTTATAACAAAGTCTCATTTTTTTTTTTTTTTGAATTGACAATAAATTTAAATGTAATTAAATGAAAAGTGTCAAAAAGGTTGCAATCAAAAACTGAAAATCTGGTTCAGTTACTATAACTTCATAAAATTTAGAAATCATTTAAAATATCTATACTTTATTAATGGTAGTAAAATATTAAAGTTTCTAATTATTATTTCTTTATATAAAAACTCTTCCGAGGCCAGTCCCATCTCAGGGAATAAGTAGTGGAGTAACATCAGTAGACAGAAGTGACACCAGGGAGGCCTGAAATTCTAAGGAGTTGTTCTCTCATCAGGAACAATCTGTGCTACTTAAATTTTGCTATTACTCAATCAGAAACATGAGAAACCAATTGGACTGATTTCATAATAACGACTTTTTTGGCTTGAAACAACAGACTGGAATAGGATTTTGGAATGTGGGAACTGGCAAATTAGAGCACTGCTTGAAACTACTTAGTAGCCTGATCAAAACAAGATGGACTGGCTTTGGCAAACATCAAATCAGTGATGGAAAGTTTTTTGTTTTATTCAGAAGAGAGGAACACTAAGATCTTGCAGAGGGATTTGGAATCCTGAATAAAGAAGTAAATTAAAGCCTGTTAGATTGAAAGCCAGTGTTGGAACATAGAACAGCCACGTTTAAGACCTGTGTAGAAATGTATACAAGGTGTTTCGGAAATAGTAGACAAAGCAAAGAGATACAGGTTCCAAAAATCATTATGAGTCAAAAATGTTCTGTGTCCTTTTGTTGTACGGACCATAGTTTTAGTTAGGAAATGAATGCTTCGGGAATGGTCCCTAATCAAAGAAAGCTCAGTTCACATTAGTAAGTGTAAGTATTGGGTGAGTGCAAAAGTTCTACCCGTTTTTGGATATGAAAATTTGCAATGGAATTGCCCTCACAAATGACATTGTAATGACGCAAATCGTCTGCCAATCAAACGTGTGGATGCCTCACATATAAATGCATCGTGTCTCACAAGTTAATCATCTCAAAAAAAATATCAGAGGGTGTAACATGGAAAGCGAGAAGGACCATATAAGACATTGTTTGTTATATGAGTTCGATAAAAAGAGTATGGCAGCCGCAGCATGTCGCAATGTTTGTCAAGTTTATGGGGAGGATGCAATAGACAAAAGCACATGTCGTCGATGGTTTCGTAAATTTAGGAAAGGAGACAGAAGCTGCCAAGATCAGGCTAGGAGTGGATGGCCATCACAGGTTGGAGAGGACGATATTGATCAAGCCATAAGGAACAGCCCGAACCCAACCATTCAAGAATTAGCAGAGACCTTCAATGTACACTGGACAACGGTCGAGAGACGGCTGGTTAAGTTGGGTTTTACGAGAAAGTTGGATCGTTGGGTTCCACATAACCTGACAGCTAAGCAACAGGATGACCGAATCGCCACCTGTGTTTCCTTGCTTTCCCGGTACAAAAATGATCCATTCTTGACACGAATTGTGACAGGAGATGAGAAGTGGGTTATGTACTGTAATGTAAAGCGTCGTAGGACTGTGTGTCGCCCTTCTGATCCGCTTGCATTGACTTTGAAAGCTGAACTTCATCCCAAGAAGGTGTGATTGAGTGTGTGGTGGGATGTGCAGGGAATAATTCACTGGAAGGTCCTGCCACTCAACCAAACCATCAATGCTGCCTTCTACTGTCTACAGTTAGACAGGCTGCATTCAAATTTGGTAGCAAAGTGGCCAGGTCTCATCAATCGTCACGGTGTTATCCTTCATCACGATAATACCAGGCCACAAGCTGCTGTCATCACTTGCCAAAAGTTACTAGACTTTGGTTGGGAGGTTTTACCCACCCTCCCTATTCTCCTGACTTGGCACCAACTGACTATCACCTATTTCGTGCTTTGAACAATTCCTTCAGTCAAAAATCTTTGATGATCTTGATGCTGTGAAAACTGCCATCCAAGACTTTTTTGACTCAAAACCGCCGGAATTTTACCGCCCTGGGATTCTCCTACCAGAGGTCCTAGATAGCAATGGGGATTATGCACAATAATAGGTACTGTTCATTTTGCGTTTATTTGCTCTTCTTTATGGGTAATAAAAACGGTTAGAACTTTTGCACTCACCCAATAAATAAAGTAAAGGTTTAATTATCATACCTGCTTTCAGTCATGACATTTGTTACCCGGATTGCTTTTTGTAATAAACCTTTACCTTTTTTACTAACACTTTAATATGAACTGAGCTTTCTTTGATTAGGGACCATTCCCAAAGCATTCATTTCTTAACACTAAAACTAAGGCCCATACAATAAAATGTCATAGAACACTTTAGACTCAAATAACCTTTGGAACCTTTGTATCTCTTCGCTTTGTCTACCATTTCCAAAATACCATCTATATTGTACTGATATGTCCCAATGTAGACCAAGCATCGTGAAGCAAAAGATTGGTTGTACCAATAGCTGAGAAATATTGTCTCCAAGATCAAAGGAAAGGACATTAAAATAATTATGGGGATGTTAATGCCAAAATTGGAAGAAAAATACAATAGCTATGGAGACCATCATGGACAGACATAGTGAAGGAAAGAATAATGAAATGGTGAATTGTTTATGGACCTGTGCCTAGAATATGACCTTGTAATTTGTGGCTCTGCTAGAACACATAAAAGAAGAATGATCACACAAATGACTGAAAGTATTCAAAATGCAGCCAACCGAGGAGATTCAAGACAGTTGTACAAGATCACGAATCAATTATCTGTAAAGCAACTGAGCCAGAAGAAACGGATCCAAGAGAAAACAGGGGAACAGCTAAAAGATGTTAATGAACAGATAAGAAAATGGGAAGAACACTTCTCTGAGGTTTTAAATAAAAAAGAAAGAAACAAAGCTGCAGAAGAGCTCCGGAACTCAGACCAACAACCAAGGTAGAAATCGTGAGGGCTTTGAGAAGAAGCAAAAATGGCAAAGTTTCAGGAATTTACAACATCTCCGTCGAGGTAATGACAGCAGTCTGTGAGACCACAGTTAAGTTGCTCCTTCCAATGTTCCAAGAGGTGTTGGATTCAGAAATCTTGCCTGAAGATTGGGAAAAAACAAACAAACAAGAGGGTGTGATAATCAAACTTCCCAAGGGAACCTCACCAATTGTAATAATTGGAGGGGTATAAAACTACAGTCAACCCCAAGCAAAGTCTTCTCTTGAATCATATTGGAAAAGATATGGGATCCTTATCAATAAGAAACTGAGAAATGAACAAGCTGGATTCAGAGAATGCAGATGATTTATGGACCAGATAAATACATTGAGCATCATAATCGAACATTCTCTGGAGTTCCAATCTTTTCTCTATTTAGCCTTCGAAGATTTTGAAAAGGTGATTGAAAGCGTAGAAAGAGAGGAGACTTGGAAAGCAATGAAGAGCTATGGGTTTCCTAAGAAGAGAATCAACCTGGTTCAGGCAATGTACAGTGAATTATAAATATGCCAGGTGAAACATGAGGGCAGCCTCTGAACTGTTAACAGGTGCAACTGGAGTGAGACAAAGATGCTTATTCTCACCTTTATTGTTCCTGTTGACCCTTGATGAAATCGTGAGAAGGGCAAACACAAATATGCAAAGGGAAATACAATGGAGCTTAATGGAAAGCTTAGAAATGTTAGGCTTTGCGGACGAAATATGCCTCGTCTCATATCTTCCAGGATATGCAAAGCAAACTGAAGGACCTCAACGAAGCTCAAGTAGTAGGACAGAAGATTAACTCAACAAAGATTAAAGACCTTGAATTAATAATACCAGGAATAACTCTTTTGCCTTTGAAGAAAAAGAATTTGAGCAAGACTCCTGCTGTTACTTACGTAATATTGTGATATGTGGAGGGGCAGACAAAAATGTCTGCAACTGCATCAAAAAAAAACAAATGGTATTTTGCACAGCTGAAACTGATCAGAAGGCTCAAGGCTTACTACTGAGAACTAAAGCTATGAATCTTCAATTCCAACTGTGAATTTGGTATTTTTCTACAGCTGCTAGATGTGGTAAGTAAGCAACATGAAGTGTGTGCAGACTTTCATTAAGAGATGCATCAGAACCATATTGCAAATATGGCGGCCTGCTGTCATCTTCAATGAAGACTTGAATGAACACATCTTCATTCAATGAATTGAACACAACAAATAACAGACCTCCAGATATAAAAATGTAAGTATATATGAAGTAAGTGTACAACTCCTATTGTACAGCAAAATGTACAGTAAATGGAGCTGTAAGTGGATTAGACACAGAACGAGATGACCTTAGAATGGAACCCGTAAGGAAGACCTAGAATGACTTGGTGTAGAATGGCCATTGTGTACTTGGCACGTGCCAGATCACATTGGAACCAAGCTGAGTATGGTGGCATTCTCTTGTGGATGCCCCAGAATTAAGTCGTGCCCCTGTTATTAATATGATTTAATTCAGGGGCATGTAGGGCGTCCGCAAGAGAATTCCATATGGCTTATGGATTTAAGTCATAATAATCAAAATTTGCTATTCAAGGAAAAAAAATGTTTTTCAATTTTCAGCCAATTTTATTATTATTTACTGACCTGCTTGCTGTACTCTGGTAAAGGATTTGTTGATGGTGGACAGTAGCTCGACAGTGGAGGTGGAGCAAAACTGGGCACTTCATATTCATTCACTACTTCTGCATAGCTAGGCACCTTTACACTGGGTGGCCTGACATCCAAGGCTTGAAAAGGGTGATCCACATTTTCCTGGTCCTGATAACCAGGAGCACAGGCAACATCTGTTTGCTGTACAGGCATATTCATGTTTTGATAGTGGGGATAAGGAGGTGGCTGTTGATATTCATAAGCATCAACTGGTGACTTTTCTGTTACAGGTTCCCCCTGTAAAAATGATGTGACAAAATAAATAAACAAGTGGCCATATGGAAGCACATATGGAAATAATGATTTGAAAATCTCGTGTTCTGACATTTTAAATATATATATATATTGCATGCAGAAATCCATTGTTGGGTTTAAAAGAAAGAAGAGAATTAAACTGATTTGAAGTAATAATCAACAGACTCTGCCACACAGTGTCCAACTGATATGAAAAAATGTCTTTTAAAATAAGATACTTTCTGTTTAATCCCCATCCCCTCCTTATGCTATAATTGTTTAGTAATTTTTAATAAGCTCAATCCCCCTTTCTTAAAGTCTATTTAAGTGCTGTTAATATTGATTATAAATGTTTAAAACCATATAGCCCCGCGAACACCATCCAACTTTGCACCAACTTTAGTCGGCAGACTTCGAGTCCGCCAACTTTTTGTCAGCCGTCACACCATCCAACTCGCAAATGAGTCTGCCGTGATAGAAGGAATCCCATAATGCAATGCGTTTCCCCCAGCAGCTGTGAAAAATCCTAAAAAAATTCTGGTTTTGAAACCTCTCTGATAAATTATGCCGCATACAATTACTGCATTTCAGTATAAACTTTATTTATGCATGAAAGAAACTCGCAATACTCTGATATTTATTGTGTACGCGCTTGTCTTCGACTCAAATCGGCCATTTCTTCCATGGGCATTTAGTTTTAGATGCCATTTCTTCCATGGGCATGATGTCACGACTGACGTGTTCCAACGCTGCCCTGTGATTGGGTAGTTCCGACCGACTTCCAACCAACTTTCCAAGTTGCCCGTGCAGAACCAACTCGAGTCGGTGGACTAAAGTTGGTGGCAAGTCGCTGAAAAACTGGCTCAAGACTGTCTCTACCAACACGTGACGTCAAAATCGGCCGACTAAGTTAGTGCAAAGTTGGATGTTGTTTGCGGGGATTATGAAAGCAAATTTAAATTATCATTCATGCCGGTATACAAGTTGACATACAATTTAAGTAAATCATGAATTTTTGAACTGAAAACTGACTAAGATACTTGCCACATCAGCCAACTGACATTTTTAACACAAACATATTCCCGCAATGTTATTTATAGACAAAATATTTTCCACTTTTCAAAAACATAAGTGAATAGTGTCTAATTTGGCTGCTACAGATTGTCATAAGATGAATAATAAAACATATTCAAATTTTGAAAATTATTTTTACAATAAATTTAATAAATATTTTTTTTTTAATGTTAACAGCCCTATAAGATATACTTATAAAGTAAGGTATACCTGTTATATAGGTGCTAATATTTTGATATTAATTTTAAAAAATATATATTTATGTTATCGATTAATGTGTGATTAATCAATAATTAAAAATTATGAGTTAATTACTATTATAGATTTAATATGATTTTTTGTCTTGAATTACATCAGATATTAATTGTTTTTTAATTTTGTTAATTTTTTCATAAGTTATATTTATCCCATTTAAGTTGTTTAAAAAGTGTATACTTAATCAAATTTATCAATCTGTGGCCAAATTTATTCTTTGGTCCAGTTATATTAAAGATATTTAATAAATCATTTCTAATGTTTATTCTATTTTCATAATTCATACATAAATATAATCTATTTTCATAAATTTGGTTTTTCTAATATCCAAAAAGTTAGTTAAAATTATCTTATATATAAATTTCTCTTTAATCATTAATATTTTATATTTAATTCGAATATTTTGTTCTTCTTGTTGTGACATAGTATTAAAGTTGATAAAAATATTATTAAGAATTTTTTTTAACAAATGATTTATATTTTTGATTCGAAACTCAGTTAAGTATATCCAGCAATTTAATATATAATTTAAAACTGAATCAACAAGAGATTTAAAAATTATTAACTTTTGTTCGAAAGGAAAATTTTCGTATATGTACAAATAAGTATAAGAGTGAAGTTTGTTTATAATTGAATTAAAGTGAGAATCCCGTGTAAACTTATTATTTTTATTTGAAGTCCAAGATATTTTTGCTGAGAGATGAAATCAATTTTATTACAGTTGCATCTTATATTATTTGTAGAAATTAAATTTAAACAATTAAATTTGTGAAATGTAAGAAATGAGTCATTGTCTACAAACTTATTTTTATTTTTGATAAGCATAATTTTTTGTTTTTTTTATGGTTTATAATCATTTTATTATTTTTAGTCCATTTTGTAATGCTATTTAAATTCTCTTGAAGAAAAGTCAATGTAGTGAAGCAGTTTTTATCACTAGATAAAAGAAGAACATCATCCGCATGAATGAATATTTTAGAATTGTTAATGGAATTACCTATAGAATTTATATATAGTTAAATTGGAACCATGAGGTACTCCGATTTTCATATTGTAAAGATTACTAATATTATTATTGAATTTAATTCTAAATTTTCTATTTTTCAAATATTTTTGTAATAAATTAAATATTGGTCCCCTAAGAATCATTGAATTTAATTTTTTTAACAGAAAATGATGATTAACGTTGTCAAATGCGTTTTTGAAATCAATGAATGAAATGTAATTTACCATACTGTTATTTAAATTATTATTAATTTGTTTGGTAAACTTTTCTAATAAATGTGTCACACTGTTGTTTTTTTGATAAGCAAATTGATTTTTGTTTAAAATATTCATTTTATTAATATAATTATATATTGCATTTGTTAAATAAGTCTCAGTAATTTTAGTGGTATTCGAAAGTAAAGAAATAGGACGATAATTTTCAAGGTTATTATGTATTCCACCTTTATAAATTGGAATTACATACGCTAATTAAAAAATAATCATCAACGACAATACTAATAAAGTGAAAAATTTACATCTTACATTGAGAGCTATATTCAACCATTTCAGCCAGCCTTAGTCTTAAAATTTTAAGCCATATGCTTAAAAATAATAAGCAAATGTTTTAATATTCAATTCACAACTAACATCTAAAATAATATTTTAAAATAATTTTTAGATGTGATTATTTTCACACTTGGGTACAATTTTTAGCATTAGGTAAACTGTCAGAGGATAAAATCCATTGTAAACAATAATATACATATCTTTACTTGCTGCAACAATGGCATAACTAAAAAAAAAAAAAAAAACATCATTTTCCAGAAAATAATTTAGAAAGTTTCGAAAGTTAATGAAGTGTGCCTATGCAATAGTGACACAATCCCCTCACTCATAGCAAGTTTTAGAAACTCAGTTATGTCATTCTATCAGTAAAAAGAACTCCAAAGGCCTATTCTTTTTTTTTTTTTTGCAATAACCCGAAACTAATCATTTTTTAGTTATGTCATTGCTGCAGCAAAATGAGCGATATTAAAAATGTATTTTCTTATATAAATAATTTTCTGATTAATTTAATATCAATTAAAATTGTGGTAAGTCGGTCAGCTGTCATTAAAAAGTAATAAAGTAAACATTGCACATCCCACGGCATGTACAGTTCGTCTAACTTAGGAAGGCAGTCCCCTAAGGCGTGGGACTTAGAACTTGAAAAAATAGGTTTGCAGAGCTTAACCTCGTTATTATCGGCTTTAAGTAACTATATTTCCGAAGAGCTGAATTCTCCAAAATACTAAAAAAAGGATCACATAAGACCTTTTTTTAATCCCGTAATAATACCCTGATACCCTTTCACCCCTATTTTTTCAAGTTCTCAGTCCCAATGCCTGAGGGGACTGCCTTCCTAAGTTAGACGAACTGTACTTGTAAGGAAGATCAAATAGTAATATTTTTCATTAAATTAGACAAAGCAGAGTTATTTACGTCATCAACATCACTGAGGAAGATTAGGCTTTTCCCTTTAGAGGAGAGGGGAGGCTTCATACTGATACACTCCTCTGAATCTTCTTTGGATTCATCTGCACAAGGAGTTGTATATTCAGGAACTGCACTGCAAGATTCCGGATGTTTCATCTCCCGTGAGTCATTTGTGCTCACAACTTTGTTATTGGTTGGCTCTGGAACTTCTTCGTCTTTCAAACCCATTTCACTCAGTTTGGGAAGGTAACGAAGATCCACAGCTTCTTTGCTCTCACCCTATCAAAATTTAAAAAAAGAAATGATTATCATTAAACAGACAAGTAGTATCATTTAAATGAAGAAAAGCTTATAATTACTGATACTTAATCAGATAACGGTTAAGTAGAAACTGGCCTGTTACTATAATCAAAAGCTGATATGTGATAGTTATACTGTATTTACTCACGTATTTTTTGCACTTTTTTGGGGGAAAAAAATCGTTTTGAAATAGGGGTGAGTAAATTATACGAGAAATAAAAAAAGCTTTCCGAAACAGCAATTTCTCTCCCAGCCGCTCGGTTCCCATGTTTCTCAGCAAATAGAATTACACGAAATTTAAAACAAAGTTTTAAAGCCATGTAACAAAGCTTCTGCTTTTCACTCATTTTTGTCACAAATAGCAAATAAGTACACCGATTGTGAGATTTATCACTACCTACAGCTGTAGCAAATCTCAGGGGGGGGGGGGGGGGGCTTCTAAGCGAGAGGCGACCTTCACGAAAGCAAACGTTTTATGGTCGGGTGGAAGGCAGTTTAAGACGAGCGTTGTGAGGCCCTTTACCATTATAACTGACCAGTCTACTATTCGACACTGAGAAAATTATGCGAGTAAAAAAAATCCAAAATATGCGTTTAAAAATTTGGAGTGCATAAATTATGCGAGGGCGAAAAATATGTGAGTAAATATGGTAATAATTTCCTGTTCACTAAATTTTATGTTAGAAATCAGAAAATTTCATGACTTATCCTTAACCTTCGGCATACAAGGTGAAAAAAACTCCTCACCTATACAACGTGGGGTTAAATTAACCCCACAATGAATTGCATGTATTTTATAGATGCATTAAATAAAATTCGCTTGAATGTGTTTTTCTGTTGAAGATATTATTATATTATTAAATAAATACAAAAGTATAAAAAAAATTAAACTTTTTTAATAGAAAAACTAAAAATTTTTACAAATTCTCCTTATAATCAACAATTTACTATTAAGTCACAACAAAACAAAAAAAATATAGATTTTCATGTAGGAACGTATTTGTTTCATATTATATCCTTTAAACTATATTTATTCGGCTTTTTGAACATGAATTTTAGGTTAAAAACAAAAAAAAAAACCTACGAGTGGACGCTTATTTTTTTAGAGACGTCCCCTACAATTTGGGGTTAAAAATGCCCAGGACCCACTTTGAGCACCTGTGTACACCACTGCGGCGCCTTCGGTACTTATTCGACAATGTGATGTGACGCGGATATGTGTAAGCTCCAGCTACTGAGAAGGTCAAGTTATTTGATTGCATTATAAGGGACGCATTATAAGGGATTATCAACGCATTTTAAAAGTGTTGGGGTAAAAATAACCCCACCTTGTATGCCTTGTAGGTTAAAGTAAAATAACCATTCCAGCAAATTTTCATACAAGTCCTCTTTAGAGTTTTTACCTGCTTGCCATAATCTGGTAAAGGATTTGTTGACGGTGGGCAGTACATGGATTGAGGAGGTGGGGCAAAACTGGGCATTTGATACTCGTTAATTACTTCTGCATAGCTAGGGGGCTTTTCATTGGATGGCCTAACTTCTGGTACTTGGATCTCTTGTCTAACATTTTCCCTGTACTGATAACTTGCAGCAGGGATGCTTTCTGTCTGTTGCACAGGAATACGCTTGTTCTGAAACTGGGGTTGAGGGGGAGGTGGTTGTCGATATTCATAAGGTTGAGGAGGAGGTCTAACAGGAGGTGGCTGTCGATATTCGTAAGGTTGAGCAGGCGGCCTTTCTCTAATGGGAACCTGTAGTGAAGTGAAATAAAATAAAATAAAATAAATAAATAAAATAGCAAATAAGCATTTAGAGATTCTCTTATGAAAGTTCAAGTAGAAATAACAATATTTATATTTAATATCATTAAAATTTGAGACCAATGTTCAAACTGACATCTCAAGACAAGCCTGTTTCACGCTTATTAGGCGATCATCAGTTGAGAGTAGTCAGAATGAACAAAGCAGATCTCATAAAGGAGGTTTATTTGAGGTTGAGTGGGGAAAGAAATGGTACCTCCTTGAATATAAACTAAAAATTTACTTAAAAACTTATTAAAAACTTACTATAAACTTTGATATTTAATACATATACTTTTTTTTATATAGCACATAAATTTATAAGAAGATTATCAACTTCATATTTGAAATAGCACAAAAATGATTATTAAATTGCCATCTATGCTGGCAAACAAGTTGATCCCAGAATTCAAAGAAAATCCTTTTTTGCACTGAAAACATCTGTTCACCATATTGGGTGGATCGTATGTTTTCCGTAAAAATAATCCAGTGATATATTATTTTCAGAAAAAATATCTTTACTTTTTCACAAGTATTTTTCGATCACTGGATCATTATAAGCTTGATAATACAGAACATTCTCTTCACACCACTCCAATGTATTCCACTTTATAGATATAATATTTCGACTACAAATAGAATTTCACAATAGTTTGTCTTCCTGTTCGAAAGACTTCTTCAGGTGACAGAATGAGGACAGGAAATTCTTCCTCTTCTTCAAATTTTCGTTTGGATTACAAAATAAAACAAAATAACTAAACAAACAAACTTATTAACAATATTTAAATATCCAATAAAAATAACAGGCTACAATTGAAATCTGGACAAATTGTCCCTAATTTATTTTTTTATAATTTTCAACTAGAATTATGGTTAGCAAATTTAAATCCGCTTATTGGCAAAACTTTTTTTTTTTTTATTTTTTTTCCCCCTGTTTTTTTATTTTGTTTTGAAAAGTGGATTCTCCTCTCACAACCACCAGGTAAAAATGGATTTGCCCAACATGCAACCATCCCGGGGGATATGTGTCCAGGTTTCAATTGTAGCCTGCTTATTTTTGCAGGGTCCTAAAGAGGGGCCAGATCGGTCCAAGACAACAACTTTTTCTTTATTATTTTGAGATAAATAATATTCTTCTTAATTTTTTTTGTTTAATTAAATGTTTTTAATTTAAGAACGAAAACCCAAATCTGGAGTAAGGGGTACAAACAGGGCGCTTTAGTTGCAATCACGAAATTTCACATGAATGTTCTTTGCCAATATTGAAAAGATACATATTTGATGAATTTTCAATTTTTGGGTTCTAAAGGATGTAAACAGGAGGGGGAGGGGGGCAAACATTTTTGAAGGTATGTGATTCTCTAAAACAACTTCAGTTGGAAACACAAATTTCGCATGAGTGTTCTTTGCAAAAATCTAAAACATACATATCGACGAATTTTCGAAATTCACATCCTAAGGGGTGTAAACGGGTTGGTGGGTGGGGGTGGGGAGGTCAAACTTTACTGAAGGTTACATTACATGATTTTCAGGTTGCAAAATCAGAATATAACATTACTTTGTAATCATCACATTTGTTTTTTACAAACTGGGAAGGTTTGAAGTGATAACAATGTGGAGAGGGGCAAAAAGGGGTGGGAGTCTTATATTCTCTGAACTCGATATTAATTTTATATCTAGGGCTTATCGAGTTACAAAATAGGAATATAACATTAACTTAATTACTATGGGACTTTTTTACCAACTGGAAAAGTCATCTCATAATAGCAATTTCAAAATCATCCACATCACAACCACTCTTTTTTGTAACCCGAGGAAAACATGGGTATTTCTGCTACTATCATATAAAAAACATAATACACATCATCTAATTGTTTCAATTATTGAATTATCAATATTACAAAAACTTTTGTTTAAACAATTTCTTTCACATATCTGAATGAAATATTACTCATTTTAAGGATTTTTTCTTTTATTAATACAATCTTTTGAGTTAATAAACAAGACTCAATCATTAACCTTTCCTTTTCATTAGCAATTCTACATTCGATTTTAACAATAGGGTCTGGATTATGTCCTTTATCCATACAATGGTCTGCCCATTCAGAAATTAAGAAACTTTGTGTTTCAGATTATTAACTTTTCGAGATGGCTAATCTTATCTATTTATCACTGGAAGATTGGAAATACTTGGGGAATTTAAGCTACTATTTTTAATTATCATTGGTTTACCTCTGAATATTCAAGAGGAACTTGCCTGTTTTTGAGGTCCCTGACATTGATTGCTAGGTTGATAGTGAATCATCTGATTGATTATCTCCCTTTCTAATGGAGATGTTTCTGGTCTGTCCAGTTTCTGCATCAAGGTTGCTTCTGAAATTTAAAAGAAACAGAATTATAAAATGATGAACTTTATCAGTAACATTGAAGCATGACCATAATAAGCTTTCAAGAGCTAATAACAATAATGAACTAAGTACCTAAATTAAAACAATACCCCTCTTCTCTGTTTCCTTTCCTGAGAAATATCCTGGATTGAAAAATGATTATTACATTCTAGAATAGTGCTTCTCAACTTTCTTTTGCTTCACGGCCTACTTATGTATTTAATAAAATCAAGAGGCACACCGTATGTTATTCTTAATATCCCATGGGACACCAACTTTTCCGTTGCTTTATGAAGTCTACTAGGGTCCTTTGAAAAAGCTTCAGCACGATTTGTACATGAATAACAGTCTATTTTAAACATTTTAAAAATATTCTGAAATGACTGAAAAATGCCATTTATAAGCAGATTTGAATGTGAATTAATACTTTATTAACCTTTATTGTTAGTAATGCAGGATGCAATTTTAATTGATTAATTGCTGTTTACACAGATTATTTGAAGTAAAGAATTTTGTTTTTCGTCAAATTAGAGCATTTGACTATATGTGAAGCTGAATGCTTATTACAGATGCACTCTCCTAATCTTCATATAGCACACCAAGATCATGTGAGGATTTAAGGCCATTGCACATGGATCCGGAAATCGGTCGGTCAGATCCATGTGTAATGGGCTTAAGGGGAGCGTTTGAGACCAAAATTATCACATTGAAATGAAAAAAAGGTAAGGTGAATGAGGGTGTTTGGAACACAATTTACGTACAGGGTGATTCAGTCCAAAATTTACATATTCAAAACACCCTTATTCACCTTATCTTTTTTTCATTTCAATATTATAATTTTGGTCTCAAACGCTCCCCCTAAGCCCATTACACATGGATCTGACCGACCGATTTTTGGATCCATGTGCAATGGGCTTTAGAAGCTCTGAGTTAGAATATATGGAATTAACATTGCTAGTGACAAAGAATGAGAATTATGAAATGATAATTGAAAAAAGATTCAAATTAATGTAGGGAAAGTAGGAGAACCTAGAGAAAGTTACTTATAATCCAGTGTCCACCACAAAACGTAGATGAGCACTGAATAGGGAGTGAACCCTAGCATCCAATGATGGAGCTTTTTTTTTTAGCACTGTATCAATAGTGAAAAAAGTAGCACTAATCAAACAAAACTTTCTTATTAATATTTTAGAAATCCATGTTTTAGAGTATGCTCTTTGGTAAATTTGCAAATACTTTAAACAATATCATCAGATAGAGATGGTTTAAAAAGTACTAATATTATTGGGATGCTGATGATTAAGAAGTTAAA
>JAFIDM010008419.1:49569779-49589977 GCA_023159025.1 Thereuonema tuberculata | reverse complement strand
GTGATAGTAGAGAGATAACGGCAATGTGGCAGCTTTAAAAATAAAGAATGCTAGAAAACCAAGAAAACAAGTAAATCTGAACAATATTGTAGTTACAGAAATGTAAAGTATTAAACATATTTTTCATTAGGGAAAAAACAAACAAAAAAAAACACATAACTTACTGTTAGATTTTATTACAACTTCTAAAACCAACAAACTGCTTTCGAATATCTGATAAACCTGAGAATTAAAATAAGAAATATAAGTAATCTTATATCATTAGTAAATTCAGTAAATTATAAATTAAGCTTTAAAACTAGAATTTGCTTTAACATTCTCTAATTTGAGTGCAAATTTATTTCTAATTTCAATATTAGGGAGATCTCTTGAAACAAAATTTCAGCAAGGACAGAAGCTGAAATATTTGTTTTTCGAAATACAGCTGCATGCATGATTTGCTAATGATTAATCTCCTAATTTCCTTACCTGAGACATTTCTGGCCTGTCTGCTTTGTCAGGTGATGTGCATATTTGACCCTGGTGCACAAAAGTTTGAAATAAATGCTGAAACTTTGCTCCTCCATTTGGATCGCACAAATGATCTATTTTTTCCTTTTTTGAGCCTTGAAAATAATGAATCTATAGAAGTAGCATAATAGAGAGCAATGGAAATTAGTGAATTTTTAAATTTTAACATCAGCCATCTTTTCTTTTAACTAAAAAACTTAATCTCACATGAAAGCAGTTTTCCTCATCATATACAGAACATTAAAAAAAAAAAAAAAAAAAAAAAATCGAACTCAAGCTACTTTTATTTATACACATACACACAGATACTCGACAAATTACCAATTTCATTTATATGAGGGCTGTTCAATAATGAATGATCATAATTTTTTTCTGACTCCATATCTT
This sequence comes from Thereuonema tuberculata, assembly GCA_023159025.1. Classification (NCBI taxonomy): domain Eukaryota; kingdom Metazoa; phylum Arthropoda; class Chilopoda; order Scutigeromorpha; family Scutigeridae; genus Thereuonema; species Thereuonema tuberculata. The sequence goes on along the minus strand of JAFIDM010008419.1, from coordinate 49,589,080 downwards.
CAGTCGTCTTCCAACTTCTGGTGGTCTTTCTCTCATTGTAGTCCCCATTGGTTGCAATGCATTATTTATCCCAGCATTTCTGCCAGTTGTCGGAAGACGTCCTGGAAGCCATTGCTTGACAGGTCCTTCAGAATCACTCCGAAGAAGTGCTGTAGGGAGGATAAGAACACGCTTTACATTGATTTTGGTAAGATACTCCATAACTACATTTGGTGCAGCATCCATCCTGTGGCATGGAGATGTGGTCGTTTTCGCACGACATCATCCTTAAGGGTCTTCAGTACACTTTTGTAGTACTCTGCTGTTATAATTGTGTGTGGTGGTACAACATGCTGGTAAATCATTCCTTGAATATCGAAGAATGTGATGACCATGACTTTACTGCAGATGCAACCACTTTGGCTTTCTTTGGCGTTAGTGATGATGGAGGTTTTTCCACAGGTGAGCTTTGTTGCTTACTTTCAGGGTCAAAATGATGAATTCAAATCTTGTCTCCAGTTATCATCATTGAAAGAAACTCTGCACCGTCCTCCTCAATCGTTCTTTTAAACTCCACTCAAACTTGCATGTGAACATCCTTTTGCTCGGAATAAGCAGTCTTGGAACCACAGAGCACAAAGAGTCTCATATGCAGTTCGTCCCTTAGCAATATATGGCAAATGCCTAATATGCATAATCTCTGACAGCTGTCGTAATGCGATTCATCAATCTTCTCTCACAATTGCAGCGGCAGTGTTGATGTTGATCTCCGTAAGAGCTGTGACTGGAGTCCAAGGACTAGTGCCTTTGATTGCCTTCCATCTTTGAACATTTTATACTGCTGCCAAGCAATACTGCAGAGAAGTACAGATTCCCCACAAGCCTGCTGTAACATTGAATAAGCCTCAGCACATGATTTCTTAAGGCCCAAACAAAATTTCAGTGCAGCAACCTGTTCTTCACGACCCAACTCCATTGTGTCATAGGTGAAACTATGCATGACTCAATGTGAAAGCATGCCACCTGTCGAAATCGGAACGAACCTGCAACTACAACATCATAGGACATCATAGACGACACGTTACACCAACAATACATCACAAAATCATTGTTGTACCGAAATTGAGAGAATAAAATAAAAATATTATTAAATATTCAATAAAAAATTCATTATTGAACAGCCCTCGTACATTCAGTAAAAAAACAAAAAACAATGAACATAAAAACTATCCATCTATTATAAATTACTATAAATGTCACTGTAATAAACTGAAGAGTGCTTTCCATAAATGTTACATTTCAAGTAACAGGGTTAAAAAAAGCCATTTGATGCAAGAGCAAAAATTGTGATTTAAAAAAATAAAAAAGAATAAAATATATATAAAAAAAATTAAAGTTAAGAAATTGCACATATGCTAAATCTCTTTAATAAAACTATCAATTTGCTATGAAGCACCACTACACTATTATTTAACTTATTTTCCTTGAACTAAGAAAGCAATTTCAAACCTGCAAAAATAATATTACTTTTTTTTTTCCCTAAAAAAAATTGCTAATTTCTGTATTGCTTTCCTAGTTATTAGTTTTCTTGAGTATTTTTATTAGCATTTTCTATCTATAAATAACATTTATTTATAAAGATAATACAAATTACGAAGATAGATGAAAATAGATTTATTTGTCGGATTTAATCCTTAATTAAATAAGCTACAGAAAGACAATCAGTGCCTTCAATCACTTGCAAAATGAAAATTAAAAATCTCCTGTTCATTTCCACAATGAAGATATAGCTTCCTGATCAACAGACATTTGTTTAAATATTCTGTTGATAAGTAATGGATTTATGTAATATTTATACACGACAAGTGAAGAATGATTATTCAAATAATAAATATTTAAGAACTAAAAAAATAAATAAATCCTTTTTCATCATTCTTCAAATACAATTCTGCAATTTAAACTTATTTTAAATGATGACAAGTATTTACCAAGTATCGTCTGCCTGATGGTTCATTTGGATCAAATGCTCGTTTCCCTGTTGCTAACTCAAACAAAACCTACAAGAAATAGTAACCATAGTTTAAGTTTGTTTGACAGAGAAAGTTAAATGCTGTAAATTAACAAAAAGAAGATCAAATAAAACAAATACTATACATTCAATGTAATGTTCCCATCAACTGTATAGACAAAACAGTCATTGCAAATCACCCATTTTTTTTTTATTTTTTTTTTTTGTGAAATAATCCCTCACTTACTATTTTGAAAAATCAGATACATCAAATGTCGAAAATATTAACTTGTTTAAATAATTCTCAACATCTTCAAAAATACAGTGATTTAATTGCAAAGTAGCTGAGCATTACCATGTAGCAACTTCACCTATTCAAAACCAACTGCTTATTTTCGTAAGTTAATTGCCATTTTCCTTTTCAATGGAGAAGGATATGGCCTGTTTAATTTCAACAATCTGTGCAAAAAAACTCCCCCAACTATTTTTAGACTAGATGACACTTTGCTTTACAATATTATGTAAGATGATATATATACAAAAGAAACAGACATGTTCAAATTGTTAGTAATTCAAAACTATTAATGTTATCAAGAATTAGTTTATACTGTTTTTTAAAGTAATTATTCCAGTTTACTTTGGACTCCCAAATGTTCAATTTGTGCTCCCTTTGTCAAACGGCACACATCAAAATGGTAGTCTAGATCATCCCAAACCTTGTGGGATAAAGAAAAAAAAGAGTTATGTCTAGTGTTGATGCCGATATGTTTCATATCGGCATCAACACTAGACGTAACTCTTTTTTTTTTCTTTATTCCTGATTGCTTCAGTTCTTTTCAGAACTTGTCATCCAGCAAATCGGCAGCAACAATGTTGCATGTGCTATGCAAAAATATTTGCAACAAGCTCTACAGCGCAAAACATTCTGTCTTTAATGGAATTAAGCTTGTATCTTATCAGTCAGAAAAACCTGTTAGCAGATAGTTCAGATTACAACTGAGAAAAAAGTTATACAGTTGATAACAAAACAACGAAATGAAAATAGTAGACAAAGATAGAGGTTAATATCCCTGCCAATTATGCGCTGATTGTAAAAGAATTAATTAAAAGATTAATTCTTAAATAATAATAACAATAGAGTGCAATGACCAGGATTAGAATGCAAAATAGTGCACTTCACCAAATTTTATAATGTATGACGATTGTGATATGTGTCATCTACAAAATTACAATAAAAATGAATTAATGATTGAGAAGTGCTTGACAGTAAATAAAAGCATTAAATCTAAGCAACAAAGGGGACAATGTAAATTTTAGATCATCTAAAAATTGTTTTGTTGTGCAATAAATGTTTTATATATATATATAAAAATTGAGTAACAAGGTAATGGGATGTTACAATATGAAGCAAGTTTGAATGATAAGATTTTCATATCAGCAGTACACCTAAGTACAAATACACCAAAGTAAGTGGAAATTCACATGCCTGAAACCATAAGATATCTGCCTTTCAACAAAACCGGAACATAGTTCTTCAGTAAGCAGATTCAAGAGACAGTAAATTGCAAAGAAGAATGAACTATGTTTCCGGTTGCCATGGATACAAATTTACAAGATACATGATCGTTGAATTAGGTTACAGATCAAACTTCAGAGTGATAAATTACTGAGTGAAATAAATATTCAAAGGAAAAGTCAGAACTGATTTCCCAAACATTATTGAGAACCAGGACTCATCTCCACAACTCAGTTTATAGACTTCCAAGTACAAGCCAAGAACTGTCTGAAATAAATTCTATAGTAGCAGGATCATATTGATGTAATTTGTAAGTTGCTTCACTACAGGTTTTTTAAGTTATTTAACTCTCAAATTACTTACTTCATTTTATCTACATAGCAACTTCTGAACAAAGGAAATTTACATTATTTTGTGTTCCAAAAACATCTTTATACAACATTTAATTTGTATATTTTCCACATCTCAATGATTTACAATGGCAATTGGTTAATTAATTGGTAGTGCACTGCACTACAAAAGTACAACATTAAAGTGTCATAGTAAGAACAGACTGAATCTTAACATAATATTTAAATTAAGAATCCGTATCAAAATCTATATTTTAAGCAATCAGATAAGCACTTATGAACAGAATATTCAAGAAACTACTAATTTTACGAATTAACATTTTCTAGAAACATAGTCAATGCAAATGTGACTGTATTACAATTGTTTTAATAAAGTGGTTATCCTAAATATAATGAGTATATAGTCATTTTAGAAATCCTATTAAAAGTATATTTGAGTGGTTCTAAGTCATACTAGCCTAACCCTCAAAAAGAAAATTATTGGGGAAATGGTTTAAAAGATTTGGTGGTCGATTACAAAAAAAAAAAAAATAAAAAAAAATACACACTTTGCTGTTGTAATTTATATAACTAATTTTCTTTACTACATAAAATACAGCAGCAAAGCGTATATTATTTTTTTTTTATATACACGACTACCAAACCTTTCAAACCATTTCCCCAATAATTTGCTTTTTGAAGGTTACGCTAATATGGCTTAACAAAACCCCTCATTTAATGCAGAACATAAAAATGCCTATTTTAAAATATCTTATAAAAACCAGAATTTGCAAAATATTAAAAAAAAAAAAAAAGTTAAGTGTCAAAAACATTTCCTTACCACACCAAAGCTGTATGTATCTACTTTTGTAGATAATTTATGTTCTCTCAGATATTCATGTGGGAGGTACGGCTGAGTTCCATTCACATGACAAACATATGTGTGGGTGTGTTGGTTCAGAGGTCCTTCACGAACTAATCCAAAATCTCCTATTTTGGGCTCCAAGTTTTTATCCAGAAGAATATTAGCACTAATTAAAAAGAAAAAAAAGAAATGCCGTGAGTGTGAAATAAATGCTAATAAAGTCAAAATTGAAGTAAGCAATTATCCCATCTTTTTTTTTTTTCTTTTAAAGCTGGAAATATCAGCTTTTACTAGCAGTGGATAGAAAAATGGAAAATTTTACGTTAACTTCATAGTTTTTATTTTTCATCTCACAAATAGTAAATGCAAGCATATTTTGGAATTCCATAGTATAGCTAAACATCTATACTATGATAGTATAATCTCAAAATTATAATCCTGTAATAATCAAAATAAAAAATCAGATGTTGATGACAGTGGCTGCACAGGGGCCAGAAAGCTTCATACTAAGTATTTTAACTTTTTATAAACTAGTATATTTATCTTGAAATTGGCATTTTATTGGTTTAAATAATCAAAATCCTGCATAATAACAAAATTCCGCATTTTGTCCATTGTGTCAATTCATTAAATTGTACCTTAAATTTGAAAGTAATATTAGAAAGATCTTTAACATATTCTCAAAGAAGAATTTCATGGATTGCATATCAAGGCATCTCGACATTTTCCCAAATATCAATACTCAGACAAAGTTACGAACTACATCAGTTTTCAACATAAATTGGCTAAACTTTTTTGATTTCTCGATCACTGATATCCATTACCCTGTAAATAAATAAATAAATAGATTTATAACGACACTTAAAATGGCTTACTCTTTTATAATAATCCTGTATACTCTTATTGAAAAAAAAAATAATCATTTTATTTTTTTTAGAAATTCTTGTTATCCTGGTCCAAGGTCTTCAAAAACAGAAACCTTTATTTATTTGTGCCTTCCATATCTTTTGTAATAAATAACAATTTTTAAGAAGAATTCCTATTGGTGCTGACCATTTTAACTCGGCAGTTTTAATTAATAGTGAAAGTGGAGGCTTAGAAAAAAAATGCCTCTCTTTTATTTTTAGAGGAGACAATGCGCATGAGGATGCCATGATGGAAATGAAGTTCAATGTTGAAAGGGAAAATACATTTTTAGCTGCATTCAGAAAACAAATATTGCTCATTAATTACCAGTCGATTTATTTTTGTCATTGAAATACATTTGTAGAGGGAAAAAAACCTTTTAGATTCAGAGCCAATTTAAAATTGTTTAAATATATTTTTTTCCCTGTAGTCTTTTGCCAATCTGCCTATTTGTCCCCCTTTTTTTTTTGATCACCAGATATGACTGCAAGATGTAGATGATTTTTTTTTCTCTTTAGTTCTACAGGTGCAAGTCATTGAGATGAATATCTATAAGCTCAAGTAATCAAAAGCTTGTAATAAATGGTTTTCCTCTGAACTGAAATGAAAAGCAATTCTAGAAGAACAATTGCCAATTAAATAACCTATGTATTAATGTACATCTATTCACCAACCACTGTAAAATTAAACAACCTCCAACATTCAACTATGTTGATAATTCACATGTTCGTTGTTATTCAGAAATCCTGACAAATGAAATAGACTTACATGTGAACTTACATTAACATTTTTAGGAAGACCTAACTTTTAAGAGGATAATGTATGAGGAAGGATAAACAATAGTCTATTAAGACTGCAGGCTCATAAATCCCAGCAATTTCAGATTTTTACATGTACGTTGGCACCCATATTGTCAACAGCAGTTACTGATGTACAAATCTTAGGCTTAAAGTATTAAAGAAAGGCCTCAGATTCGAGTTGACAAATGAATTCCCAGTGAACTATTCACTTGCGTGGTTGAATAATGCCTTCTTTAAATTCCTTTTGTGCCTAGCGAATTGCAGGACAAGGAACTTTTGTATTTTGTATTTTTGTTTATGTTTGGTTAGGATTTATTCGGGGGAGGTGCCGCTCTCGGGAGCGAGACCCAGGATTCTAACCTCTCGCACCTTCTGAGTCTGTCATCGGTGGAGTTAGGATGGCTGACGAGTCCTAAAAAGGATGAAATGGTCCGTCCCAGTCTCTTTCCGGTAACAGCTCAGGGTGCAAATTCCTTCGTTTAGTGTTCTGCCGTCATTTGTTCCCTATTTTTTGAATTATTCAGGCACTTTAAATTTCTTTTCATAAGAGTAATTATTTAACAATTTAAGACTATTGTTATCTGATAAAATATTCGATGTTTACCTTTTGATGTCACCATGAATGAGTGGTCTTTCACTACTACTATGAAGAAACTGAATTCCACATGCAGCCCCTCGAGCAATTTTGCATCTGTCAAACCAACTTAATGGTGGTTTGCTTGGATCCTAAAAATTCAATAAACAGTTATTGGTTACCAGCAATCTAATTTAATGAGAAATCAAATACTATTGTAAGTACAGTCGGACCCCTATTTACCGAATTTCGCGATTTAACGAAATTTTCTTTTTCCCCGATTAAAATGAAGGCAAAAACCCCTATTTAACGAATAAGAAACCCTGAATTAACGAATTATTTTAACAGCCGAAAAAATTTTTTTTTTTTTATTAGTTTGGGTAAACATACCTAATGCAGTAGGATATAAATGACGCTATATTTTCTTCTCTCCATAAAGTCGAAAAAGAACTTTTTCAAGTCAGGAATCAGGGAAATTGTCAAACATTACTCAGTAGCCTACATACTTTAAAATTTCAAATTAACTAGTGTTTAATTATTCGCTGTATTATTACCTGCTGAATAAAAAGTGTACAATTTCTAATTATGGATATTGTTATATAGTTGATTATTAGAGCTGTTCCATAAAGTAAGTGCAGAAATTTTTTATTTTGTACCCCGATATTACGAATAACCCCCCATTTAACGAATAAAATTTTCGGTCCCGATGAATTCGTTAAATCGGGGTCCGACTGTATTACTAAAACTTTATTTGTTTGTGTCAGAAGGAAAAATAAAGTTATTTATAGCTATCTACTTCTAATGTGAGCCCTTCATTTCTTGACACTTCGCATTAACACTTTCGGGTCGTACCCTTTGCTCCCCTTGTTTTCCCCACAGGTCGTCCTATTTTCAGACATTTTGAAAGTCATGTATCATGAACACAAGCATAATTGGATAATTACTTTGGATCAGTGATAAAGAGCTAATCTTTGTCTTCAAAATGGTATATTAGATTTTACTGTATGTCTTATAACAAACAAAAAATTTAGTTACAAAGGAGAGTAAAAATTGAGACAAAAAAAAAGTTTTACACGATATATCTATTAGGAAAAAATTTCAGAATATGACAAATCAGAAAAAAGTAATATTAAACAATATAAAATTAAAAGTTATATCGTTATAAGAATATTATAAACAATATAAAAATGTAGTCATTTCAATATGCTTTCAAAACACTATACATAGGCTTCCAAAACATGTGCCAACATCAGTCCACTTTTTTGACTTCCGTCGAGATTTCGTGAGATATTATCGACAGTAAACCCATCTATTGGTGTATTTTTGAACTACGATAGCCTACAAACAATCTCGAGTGGTCGCTTCTCGAAAAAACGCCTTCCAAAGTTAACCAAAGCAATTCGCGCTCGGACAATTGCCGAGCAACATAAATTTAGGGAATATATAGCTGCCCGTAGAACCTGAATGTGTTAATTCTTCTGATAATAAATATTAAAACTCAAATTTCCTCTGTCATTAGGTACTGTTATTTGGAAAAAATTGTTACTATAGTAACAGTCGTGTAGTTGAGTCATACACGTAAAATTATTATCATTACAAACATCAGTCAGTTAAACTGACTGCACTTTTTTTTTAATTACATAATCTAAGCATCAAAAGACTGTTTCTTACCTTCATCAGAAGCCTATCTTCTAAAGAACTGTCCATCAGCTGATATATCAGACATAGCATGTTATCATTAAGGTAGAAACCATAGAGGTTTAAAATGTTGTCATGCCGAATCCTACAAACAGATTAAACACAGTAATTCAAACTTCAGTCAAAGAGAGAGAGAGAGAAAGAGAGTGAAAAAAGGGGTTAGATAACAAGATCTAGAACTTCAACTAAAAACCTATACACAATTATTTGATCCCTTTTAGCCACATTTGAAACAAATTTCCCACTACTGCTATATAGGGTAGTACGGTTTATTAGTTAGAAATGATCACAGAGTCAGGATGTTTCTTTAAGTTATATCTGCCTTGGAAACCATGATCACCTCGAATGGCACTGAGGCATTAGATCCTTTGAAATCTTGTTATGGATTGTATACATTGATAATTGTCAACAATGAATAGGATAACAATTAAAACCATCTGAAATAATAATTGGAAAAAAGGTTATTTTTTGGAAACTGCCTTCAGTAAAAAAAAAAAAAAAAAAAAATTAATTTAAAAACTTTAGAAAAAAAGGTTAGATGTAGCACATGTGTATGCAGTCATTGAAAACCGAAGTCTGTTCCCTTTTGTTCCTTAATCACCTGATGAAGGAATCTGTGAATGGGATACTGTAACATGTAGTGTTTTTTAAATTTACATTTGTTTTTTAAGTGTGCTTGGTTGCTCTCATCTTTGTTAAATTGCCACAAATCTATTATGGAGGCGTTAACCTTCCTTGTTTATTTTTCATATATTGTAAGATTAATCTTTAAATTCACTGAAAAACCTAAAAGTTCTCACAGTTCTGAGTTTGATGAGTGTTGCTGTGGGGTAGCTTATCAAATACAGCGAATTTGATTATTTCATGCTGAGGTTTTTCACATCAATACAGTGTCTTGATAAAAAGTTTTAATAAGAACATTTAATGTTGAAAGGTCTCAATTCATTCTTTATATCTTAATTAAACTATGTTTTCATTATTAACTGTATTATTAATGTTATTTCTAATATTTTTTTTTTTTTTTACTTACGATTCTAATGTTTTTAGTTCAACTAATGATTGCTGCAGTTTAGCATCCTCTACATTTGTGGAACCAGGATTTTCTCTCTGTCAAATATAAAACAATTATATGACAACAGCAATAATTGAAAAATTAGTATTTAAATTGTTATGAATTTAAAATTGCCTTCACTTCAAAAAAACAAAACATAAATAAATAAATAAATAAATAAAAATTCAGCAAAGCAAATTAGTATCAATGAATTAAAGGAGAAAAGAAATCATAAAAAATTTAGTAATTATAACTTTGTTTTGGCAATCTAGTTACTTTGGTTGGATTTATATACTGCCACTGCATTCAGATTCAGTGTAAGAATCGTCAAATACATATTATAGATGTATTATTTCTGTGTGTGCGTTTTCTGTCTATTTTCTCTCTTTAGATATGATTTCATTAGAGAAATTGTTTAAATAAAAAATAAATAAATAAAGAAGGTACCAAATTCATAGGTCCCCATGTGATATCTTTTAAAAACAGTGGTATTTAAATGCTTACTATCAACCAGATGAAAATAATTTGCATCTTAACTCATACTAAATATTTTTGTGTTAATAAATTAAACACAAACTCTAAAAAACATTGTTTAAAATTTTCAGAATATCTTTCCCATACATTGGCAATTTCATTTCAAGCACCCGTTCAGCCCATTCTGTAACAGCATATACTAATCTAAGCTACCTAGAAACCTGGAGGCTAATTTTTGCTTACATTTTGTTCCCAACTTAAATAATTACATGAAATTATTGTTGTTGTTTTTTTTTAATAGTTTAGTAGTAATCTGCAATTGTTACTGATACAGCACAATAACAATTTCGATTGACCTGAATTTCGATTGACCTCTTATGAATTTTGAACCAAAATATAAAACAGAATTTATAATATATCAAAATATATTGATACATGTTTTCATAAATTACTGCACCGATGAGATTGCACTACAGATATTACAATTTATAGTAGAATCCAGCAATTTTAACACATCTCTAATATAGCATCCTTTGCATTAATTATTTCAGATTATTACAGGAAAGAATAATTTTGGAACTTAGTTCCTTTCCTGTTAAATTTTTGTGTTTTGTAGTACTACAAATACATGAAGAATGCATGTATTTAGCACCTAATTTTTTTTTTTTTTTATGGAATTTTCTGAGCCTGAATAATAAAAATACAGTGGTACCTTGGTTAACGACGGTAATACGTTCCAGGATTATCGTCGTTAAACAAAACCGTCGTTATCCAAGGTGTGATTTCCCAGGCGCGATTTTAAATATCATAAAAATATGGTACATATCATTTATTCATTTATATTTGCTACAAACATTTATCATTAATAAAATGAATAGTTCATGTCAATCTTCACCAGAAGTACAAATTGTGTGTAAAGAAAATATAAATGATGTAGGTATGAATATTTTGCAAAATTTAAATGCGACTTTCTCAAAAACTATTGGCAGCCACCCAATATACAGGTATTTGGCCTGAAGAACTGCTTAAAACTATTTTGGTTCCGTTACCAAAGAAATGTAATGCCAAAGATTGTAAAGATTACAGGACAGTTAGTTTTATATGCCATACTACAAAAGCAATAACAAGGATTATATTGAAAAGAATTGAAAGGAAGATTGAGGAAAATTTGGGAGAAGATCAATTCGGTTTTAGAAAAGGAAAAGGAACTAGAGATGCCATAGGATGTTTGAGAATGATGGGAGAAAGAATGTTAGAAGTGAATAAAGACTTATTTGTTTGTTTTATTGATTGGGAAAAGGCATTCGATAAGGTTAATTGGTATATACTACTGAGGATTTTAAAAGAAATTGGCATTGATTGGAAGGATAGAAGACTAATAAAGGAGATGTATTGTAGGCAGGCGGTGACTGTAAAAGTAGGAGATGATGAAACTGAAGAGATGGGTATTGGAAGAGGAGTTAGACAAGGGTGTTGTCTTTCCCCAGTGCTTTTTAATGTATACGCAGAACAACTCACTGCGAAAGCTTTAGAGGAAGCAAGAGGTGTTGTGATAGGAGGAGAGAGATTGAAAACCATTAAATATGCAGATGATCAAGTAGTATTGGCAGAATCAGAAGAAGAATTACAGAAAATGATGGACAGTGTAGTAACAGTTGGGAAAGACTTTGGAATGAACTTAAATGTGGGAAAAACCAAGGTGATGAGAATAAGCAGGCAAGAAGGTAGTGTGAATATCTCCTTAGAGAGAAAGATTATACAGCAAGTAAAGGCTTTTAAATATTTGGGATGTCTGGTGAGATGGGATGGAAGTTGTACCGAAGAAATAAGAAGTAGAATAGCAATGGGTAAAGGAGCATTTGAAAAGGTAAAAGCACTGTTGACAGCACAAGGCATTTCAATAGAATTAGGGAAAAGGTTTGCTAAATGTTTTGTATGGAGTGTGATGTTATATGGTAGTGAATCATGGACTATTAAAAAAAAGGAAGAAAGATTTCTAGAAAGTTTTGAAATGTGGCTCTGGAGAAGAATGTTAAAAGTGAAATGGTCGGATAGAGTAAGGAATGAGGACGTTTTAACAAGAATAGGTGAAAAAAGGAAATTGTTAGAAACCATACGCAAGAGAAAAACATCTTGGTTAGGACATGTGCTACGAAGAAATTGCCTACAACAAAGAATAATAGAAGGAAAAGTAGAAGGAAAGAGAGGAAGAGGAAGAAGAAGGATTGGAATGCTGGATGATGTTAAAAGGGGAAGAAAGTATGAACAATTGAAGAAAGATGCACAGGATAGAAGAAAATGGAGAACGTCCAATTGAAACCTGTCGAAAAGACAGTTTACACCAGAGAGAGAGCCACCCAATCGACGAGGCGTTGTAAACCAAAGCCTGCATCGTCACCCAAGACATTTTTTGTTTACAGCAACTCATTGTTAACCAAGTAAGTCCTTAACTAAGGCCGTCGTTAACCAAGGTAACACTGTACAACTTTTCCTAAAAACATAAAAACCAAAAACCAAAGTGGATTTTTAAAAAGAAATTTCACATCTCTGGTATGATCCCAGTTGCTGAGTGGAAAGTCATGAAAAAGTGCTTTGCTCTACATGAAAATGCACCTCTAACTAGGTTAAAAAAAAATCATTAACGTTAAGAAATTGCTCATAGACTCTTCAATAAAACTATCAATTTGGTATGAAGCATCACTACCCTATTACTTATTTACCTTTTATTAAGAAAGCAATTTCAAACTTGCATAAATAATAATGTCACATATATCCTTTTTATTTTATCCACTTGTATATTAATAATTGTAAGCAATAAATCTAATAAGTGTTAAGGATGAACATATCTATCTAAATTGCAGTAAATAAATACAATTAACTTTTCATTGAAATCAATTTTAAATGAAAATTTACTTAAAATTTAAATGAAAACATCCAATTAGGTTATAAAAAAAATCTTACAATCTAGTAAAGGAAAAACAGACACAATCCAGAATTATTAATATACCTAGTGGGTAACCTAATAATGATTAATAACTTTATATTTTTTTATATTTATTTTGTCATAGAAATATGTAAAACTAATTTTACTTCAATTTTTTTCCATTTTAGTACTAATAATAATATCCATGCGCTATTCTATTTCATTAAAAACATTAAAAAAAAATCTTTTGAAATTTGAATTTAGGACATAAAAGAATGAAGTTTATCAATACTGTATAAGTAGTTTCATTACACCAATATATAAAGCTACTAATGCCGTAATAGAAACTAACTTAAAACACAATAAAAACTAGAAAAGTAAAAACAAACCTTTTCAATTTTCTTAATGGCCACATCTGTGTTCCTCCACTTTCCTTTGTAAACAACCCCAAATCCACCTTTTCCAAGAATAGTTGAATGAAAATCATGTGTGGCTTCCTGAAGTTCTTTATAACTGACTTGGAGAATAACGGAATACGATGGAAAACTCTGTGGTGGATCTAAAATAAAAACAAAACAAAATACACGAGTTAATAACCTGGGCTGGTACAACAACAACGACGTTTCTTTAGCACAAAAATACAAAATGCACTCCAGTATTCTCCTGCCAAATGTGATTTTGCCTATTCACAATATGCCAAATGTACAAAATTTTGCAAATATATCCTCCGAGTTGACAAAAATCACATCTACATGTCATTCAGCAGCAGAAATTGAACATTGGAACTTTGTTCCATCTCAATCTGATCTATACTTAATGGTGCCATTAAATGTCAAATCTTCTTGAACTGCTGTGTTGAATTAATAAATTTGCCTACACCTGCATCATACTGACCCAGCACCTGAAACAGTTCAGCTGTTTGAAGTACTTCTTAAATTTCTTGGGCTTATGCTGCCTCTCTCATAATACTGTAAAAACTTCGTGGCCTCCCCTTCATGTTTCTCATATCTCCGCCAGGCACGTAGCCAGGATTTTGCTAAGGGGGGGGGGGGAGGGGGTCCATTACATTAAATTTTTATAAATGACTTTTATGAAACTTTAAAAGTAAAATCATCTTAATACAAATATCTATGGCGAGAGTAGGCTCTTTGAATTTCATCATTTACACATACACACTTTCTTTTCTTTTTTTCTTTCCTGAAAGAGGGCGGGGGGGATGGTCTCTGCTGTTCCCCCAAGCTCCTCTTCCCCTATTTGAAAATACTGACAATGTGTATATGTCTACATCACATTGTCTAGTTTTCATCATAGTTCTGATCATCGATGCTATCACTGAAGCTCTTTGCATCTGTCACCATTTCCGTCACCAGTTTCATCACTGAATGGCTACAGAACTCAGCAAATTTCAGTCAAAGACCATTAGTGAGACCAATTACTCCCGATAAAAATGTGATGCATCAGTAAAATGATGTGACGCATCATTTGAAAGTGACAAACGAGACACCAACATTTATTCTATCGACTGTAACATTCTGAGGAAAATTTAACATGTATATCTTATAATATAAAACATAATTAGACCATCACACATAAAATAAGGTATATTTAAAATTGAAATACATTTTGAAAGTGCTTGTATTTCAATTGTAAATTACATCTTATTTTATATTTTATAGGTGCTGGCCGAATTATGTTTTATGTAACATTCTGTTTGACCATTTGTCGAAAGCACAGATTTAAATTTTAATTTTGTTCTATATTTATTTATATTTATCAATTTTCAAATTATTTATTAAAATAATTGTACTTTTAACTCATCCATATTAAGATACTAATCTTATTTGTCATTCTGAAAAATTTTAACATTTATTATTTATAATTACAGAAATTTATTTCAATTTGTTTTGTTAGTATCTACTGTCTAATTCCATATTTCATAATGCAATTTTAGGCCTAGTGCTTTATTTTCTATTTCGAACTTTATAATTAGATTATTAGAATAAGGAGGATAACTGAATTAAACATTAATCGTTCGGCAGAACCTAACGATGTTCTGATTCCAACCAATGGACTTTCGTATTAACTAGCATGTGCTGGCTAACACATTCTAGCTAACCTTTTAATTAATGAAAAGTGAGGAGAAGAAGCTCAGACATGATGTAGGACGGATGTATTATTCCGTTGTTCCTCTCTCCGAGGGGAAGAGATGGAAAAGAAGAAAGAAGAAGCTTCGACAGCATCAGGGTAGATATGTAATTGAGTTGCTCCGCTCTCCGAGTGTACGAGATGAAGAAGAGCTATGAAGCTGATGTATGTATGTATGGGACAAACCATAAGAAGCTTTAGAAGAAGGATTCATTTGGGAGGGACAAAGAAGATACATCAACAGGAAGACTGTGGTTGTTGGTGACAGCGTAAAGGTCCTGCCACCTGCGAAGTTGTGGTGAAACATCCAGTATTGCCTTAGATGAGTTCCTGTTGTTGAATGCATGTGAAGACTTAGTAGTCCAGCCAACAGATGGCATCTCTACATTTTCAAGTTTAGCAATTTGACAAAGCGGATGTCTTTGTGGTTAGTGATCGCTCTTTGATAACTTAAAAAATTTGCAGTCGAAATGCACTTTGCTTCGGCTAAAATTCAATATACATATAGTTTCGAACAGATTGATAAAGGCAGAAAAGTAATTTAATATTTCTATGCAAATTGCATTGTCTAAAGGCAGCTTTAATCTATAACGAAAACCGAAAGTCACAAATTTTAGATCTTGTAGCCGATTGGTTCTTGGCTTTAAATAGCAGCATCAATTACATGAAGCATTGCTTCCCAGATGATTACTTGATTCGAGAGAACGATATCAAATGACAGAAGCATACCATCAAAAATTATGGCTATTTCAGAGAATCAAAATAACAATGGAAATTAGTATCATTTGATTTGGCTATTAACAACTGCACTACATTACTTTTATCAAAGATATAAAGAGTAAAAACCCTTCAAAGAGATAGCATTTTGTTGAAAATTGTGTTAATAAACATCCATAAGCCTCATTTTAACATTACATCTAGAGTACCAGTGAAGATTTTCATCAATTCTTTATATTTCAAGCTGGCAAGTTCTACTTAACATGTAACTACATATTCATCTGAAGTTTCTATATGAAGAATTGAAATTTAAATGTAATGAATTGATGAAAAGCAAGGAAACGAAAGTAATTCAGGATCAGAAGATTGTTAACAGAAGCAATGGTCCCTAAATATTTATTAACTACATGCCATTTCTTAATCATGTGGTGGGTCAACAAAGGAACAGTTTATGAATTTCTCAAAGAACAATAAGAAGAAAAAGAACCTTATCATTCATTCATTTTCATAATTTTAAAGCATTTCAAAATTATAAAAATTGATGCCATATGCCTCTGGCTATTGGGCCTTTTTCAAGAAAAGAAGTTTGATAGAAACATATTACACACATCTTTATGGTTAATAAATATAAATTTATAAGAGGGTGGGCCTGGTAGCCAAATGATAAGGTGCTTAACTGTGGTTGGTGGGAGGTGGGTTCAATCTCTGACCTCGGGGTTTTTCCATGCCAGATTCTGCTCCAAAAGAGTCCTAGGGTCCATCCAGCCCTCTATAGAACAGGTACCGGGTTAATTTCACAGGGGCAAAAGCCAAAGCCGTATCATCTACTCATAATAAGAGGTAATATGTAAATTGCAGTTGACTAAACTGAAGCACTGCAATACGAATTCACATGAAAATTAATATATTAATTTATCTATTCATACATTCATATATATGTCTCATGTGCAGTAATGTCTGCTACAGGCCCTGAACTACCAGGAACATGAAGAAAGTTTATGATACATTATGAAATGCACTTCTTAGTAAGCTCTTAATTTGTGAAAGTAAATAATCAATGGGCAAAAACATCATTCAAGTGTTAAATAAGATTCAACTAAGAACTTGCACATTAGGACAAGCACAGAACACTGAAATTTATGTTCTTGAACAAATCTCCTGAAAGCAGAGTCAAAGAAGTGAAATAAACCTTTCATCTTTTATCTAAAATGGTTATTCTAATGCTGGAAATTTAATTACATTTGAAACCTTAAAATACAATTTTTATAATCGTTTAAAGATATAGAAAAACAATGCATGCAATAAATCTTACCTGTTGCTGAAGTTTTTTTCCTAATTGAAGCAACTTTTACATTATGATTTTCATCACTTTGTTTTCTGGGGGGTAAGCTCTCCTTTGGACTTGCCTTGTGTGAATACGGCGGCGGAGGTAGGCAATCGCGGAAGTTTTCTTTGCTTGGATATGGTGGAAGATTACTCTTTGAATTAGCTTTACTGTGATACGATGGTGGAGGATCGCTCCTGGTCTCAAGAGAGGATTTTGAATCTCGATGATTTCCCATACTGAAAAAAGAGAAAACACTTATTAATAAACAAGATACGTTTTTCACAGGAATCATAGGGACAAGCAACCACTGAAATCAAGATACAGTAAACTCCAGATTATCGGCGGACCTCACCTGTTTCCATTTTTTTTTTACTGTACAATAAATTATGAAATTAACAAAAATTTTTTAAATCTAGAGTAAGGTAAACAATAAAAGAGGCACATTTAGCGATGTCCAAGTAAGGGGTTTTCGTGTTTCGATACGAAAAAACAAAGACAGTTAACCGATTTTTTTTGTTAAAAAGTAAGAAAATAAAGTAAAATAAAATAAAATAATTGTTTATAAGTGTATGTACTGCCATTTTAATGTAAATAAAACTTGTTATAAGCATTTTTGTGTTGATTTTCATCCTGTTTCATCCTATTTCGGATTATCCGCGGAATTCGTTTATCCGTGGTTGCCGCGCCACCCGATTCCGCGGATAATCGGGAGTTTACTGTACTTTCCAATTTCTAAGTAAAATCAAATACAATAGTATTATTTTTTTAAAAAAATCAAAATCAAAAACCAACAAAAATTTTGTTCTTGTTGTTTGATTTTTTTTTCAGAATGATGGCTGCCACAATTTCCTAGTAAAATTTCTGTAAGTATAATAAAGTGGGTTATTTTAAAGGAAATTTTCATTGTGATTTCAGCCTTGTTGATCTTTGTGTAATCAAAATGTATAATTTATCAAATTAGAATCAGAAGGGCAAAAGTGCACTTGAAAGGATTTTAGATTATAGGCTAAATTACTGAGGATAATTTAGTCAAAGAAGCTTTAGTATGAAAGGTGATACTGGCTTCCAAACAGTACAATGCCAACTTAACAATGCTAGTTGGCCGAATCTATAATAATCATTTTCACCAGAATATCATGAGCAACTTGAAAGGAGATTTCAGCCAATATTTGAAACTTAAATGCTGGTTTGGAATACATAACAGTTTCCAATATCTCAATTAATTGCATCCTGCTACCAAAAAACAAAAACAAAAAAAAAAAACGCCAAATACATTCACACATTCAAGCAACTGCTTTTGCAGAGCTGACAGCCCAATATATTATTAGATATAATAGTTTACAATCATAACATTATGGTCTTAGGAGTGCATGATTACTAAATTCTTCTACAAATTCTCTTCTTTTCATATTCTTGTAATGTATAAAAGTAACTCCATAAACTCTTTCATAGTATTTAAATAAATTATTTAAATACTATGAAAGAGTTTATGGAGTTACTTTTAGTGCATGATTACTATTCAAAATAACACTACGCTTTACTTAAAACTCTTACCAATAGGCTTGCTTGGAATTTGACTCCTTCAAATAGCTTAAACTTGGTTTTGATGACATGCTTACTTTCCCATGGCGACTAGATGTGTCAAATTCTCCATTTAGTTTGGCCGAACTGTAAGAACCGTCTTTGACAGGGGAACTCGATACACAGTCTGAAGGAATATTCTGTCAAAATACAAATTGTCATTATTACAGTGCTCCTAGAAAATTTGTAAAAGTTATAAAACATTTAATCAAGATAAACCTCTTACCTGAAAGTTTATTTTAGAATCAACTACAATCTAAAATCAAATTGGATTTACTTATTTACATAAAGATAATCCCAATTAGCAAATAAGATAAAAGATTAATTTTTTCATAATTAGAATATTTGGACTGACTTAATTCACCCTTAACTAACTTAATTAATTCACTAATTTACCAAACTATTTCC
>JAFIDM010008419.1:49546488-49561425 GCA_023159025.1 Thereuonema tuberculata | reverse complement strand
ACCTACACCAAGTCATTCTTTCACTATAAAAAACAGAGAAATGTTTGCCTGGGCTTGCCAAACCTGTAAGAAAAATTTTATGGATTATAATAACAACAATTATAGAGAAATTATAATAGAAATTAAATTATATCATACTAAAACTGTGATACAACACAACCACTTTGAGATTAAAGTGTTGAAATAAATACTTTAAATATTTATATCTTGCCTATGCATTATAAGTCGTTAAGTTATCTCCAGGGAATAGATGTCAATTATTACAACTTTACTTTTCTAAAAATAACTTAATAAATTCGGAAGTTTGTTCTGGATATCTGGAAATGAATTTCAGTGATGAATTGTCACAGAAAAGCAGTGTCTCCACCATCGATGATATTTGATAGCCCTTCACTGCTGCTATTGCTCTACATTATAATTTCCATTGAAGCAGGCTTTTATGGAGTACTGTCATATTGATTTTTGTCCACTCCTCCTGACAAGCTTTTTAGAGACCAACTATCATGCAAGGATATCTACTTCCTATATTCATTTTAGGAGTCCAAATGCACAAAAATCCATTGGAGTAACATCTCGTGACTTCACAGGAATGTTTCTGAAAGGTAAAGTGTGTATTCCTGTTCCATTCTTTCCAGAAACAAATGGGTCGAAGCAGAGATGTGACTGGAGGTTTTATCTGATGGAGCCATACCTTGTTTGTGTCATAACTGTATAAATGGGGAATCTCATTTCAATAAATTGGGTTCAAAACATTAGTTTGACAGTAGTGGGAGTTCACCTTTGCATTTTGTGCAACACAACAAATGTTTAACTTGCCCTTATAGCTGTATCCTGCAATGATCATGAATACCTTCGAAAAAGCTTCTTTGCATTCTGTATACCATCTTTGAAACTTTTTGTTGTCCCTTTGACGGTAGTAAATTGCCCAGAGTTTATTGCAGTCATTAAGGTAGATGTATGCTTCATCTATGGGTTACTTCCTTTTTCTCTCAATAGGTGGTGCTCATATAGTTTCTACTGTTTGTTCAACACTCTAAAATGTGTCAAGGCAGCAGAGCTTTTGAACTCCACTCTTACAATGCTTTTTTTTTTTTAAATTCAAATCCCGGTTGTTTATGGTGTTCACGGTAGTTAAAGATGTTCCTCTTTTCATTGCAATAATCCTCTGGGTTGTGGATTGCTTCCGGCTATGAGAGACTTTCCTAATCACATCTGGAATGATAGGTTATTACCTTCTACAATTAGTCCCCTTCTCACATGTCCTTTGTTGTTTGCCACACAAAGAGATATCCTTCTTTGCCACATTAAATCCAAACTTCTTTCATGCCTTTATGATTGCAGAATAGCTATACTTTATGTTGGAAAGGGCAGTAATACAGCCATCCCAAAATGGTTCAATTTTCTTTGGCATCCTTGCTGCCAAGCGTGTAGGATTTCCACACTGAACAGCAAGTGAATATCTGCATCACCATTGTTAGCATGTGCATGTCAAGTCCATACAGACCAGTAACTGCTTTGCAAATCGTTTACAGAGATTCAGAACAACCCTCCATATGTTAAGTTGTTATTATAATATGTCCTGTAATAGAAGCCATTTCTTCAGGCCAAAATATACAAGTATGCTTGCATTTATATACAAATAAAATTTACATAATTATATGGCTTAAACTCTGAAATGCCAGAAATAAAATTTCTTTCCCTTTAAATAAAAACCACCAACTCATTCTTCTTCTAGGTAAACATACTATATTTCAAAAACATGTACTGTTTTCTTCTTCAGATAGATAAACGAGCAAAACTAAATAAGTTTCCTCTATTAAAATAAAAAAAACATGAAATAAAATCGAAAATGATAATAATTGAATTATATCACATAACAATATAATTGTCATACATGATAACAATATACAGAATAACATAATAAATGTCGAATTTGACAAATAATTTTAACATCGAAAAAGATAAGAATAACTATGAATCTGATAAATTTCGATGTTTAAATTATTTGTCAAATTCGACATTTATTATTATGTTATTCTGTATATTGTTATATACGACATTTATATTATTATGCTCATTGTTGTTATGTGATATAATTCAATTATTATCATTTTTTATTTTATTTCATGTTTTTTTGATTTTAGGAGAGGAAACATTTTTAGTTTCGCTCCTCTATCTAGCTGAAGAAAAAAAACAGTTCATGTTTTTGAAATATAGTGTGTTTACCTAGAAGAAGAATGACTTTGTGGTTTTATTTATTGAATATTTACATATTTTGATGTAAGTATTTCTTTCCCTTTGTTTCTGCGAATGAAATCATCAACAAACTTAAAAGAGAATTTTTAATTTTTTAAGAATAAAAAAAACAAACAATCTTTTATCCTTCAAGACAACTAATCAATAAAATTCAAATTTAAAAAAAAAATGTGTTACCTTCATCAAGTGCAAATCCAATTTTTAATTCCTTAAACTTCGGATGTTCTATAAATTTCCTCATTCCCAAATCGCCTCCAATTTCTTCATCTAACAATTATAATAAGTTATTAATTAAACTACTATAATTAATTATTCAATCAATAACCTGAAAACGTAGTTATTTTGCTTCCCAACACACAATCCTTTCTGTTAATTCTGTTTCAGAGAACCAACAATAAACCAATACGATTAACACTACTAGCAAAATGCCAGGTAAAAGATGCTGCAGAGAGAATTGTTAATATATTAATGAATTTGTCCTCATTACTGTGAGCTACATATTAAAAGAAAAAGGTATTAGTTTACCTGGAACAAATGATAAATGAAGAGTCCTTCTTAATTTCTTTCCTTTCTCTTTGAGTTTTCGAATCGCTTCGAGATATCTGAAATTCAAGAAAGATTAGTAGTGTATCAATTTTCATTTTCTTCAATTTAGTTTTATTTTTGTTAATTCTTATAAAAAAGCAGTCTTAGCCATGAAGTTTCAGCAAAGGAGGAAAAACGCTTCCAATTTTCACCTAAAACAATTAAACAGTGTGGGTGAAAGAGAAGCTTGATTAAAGAGTTAACTGACAGATAATAGATGAACCTCAAATTAAGTTTTATTAGAGCTTGGTAAGTTTATTTCATCCAAAATGTAGTCAGCCATATTAAATCGCTCACCACTGAGTTAAGTTTAGAAAACTGCTGTAAACTGAAGATACGTGATCTTTGGAAAAACTCAAGCTCGCTCTCTTTAGCTTCAAAACACTCATAAAAGCTATGAAGAAAACACTGTAGAACCACTATTGCATTGAAGTAATACTTCATAAATTAACAAAAGCTATTTTATGAATGATCCCACATTTCTATGATGGCAGTTGGGACTTTTTTTTTATTTATGTCAAACATTACCAGTAGTTGTACAACATACTACCATATTTACGATAAAACTGAATTATCAGAAATTTGCATCAGATTGACTAGAGTAATGATTTGACTGAAAACAAACTGAAGTATAACTGTCATTTTTTAATTCAGTAATTATTTAAATTACTGGAGGCATCAAGATTTTCTAATGGTCACATTTCAAAAATGTTAGTAAGAAACAAGGTAGGGATAGCGATTAGTAAACCAATCACAATGCTTCGCAACGTCTTCTGATACGTATAAGAAAATATAGTTGATATTGCTTTAATTTCCTTATTATTATAAATGTGATTGTTGCACATGCAAAAGACGCAATTGTTGCGATTGTTGCTAATGATATTTTAATGATACTTGTCCACAGACAAAACGGGAATATCAGAAGACTAAAATTAACATTTCCCTTAGCGATTGTGTACTCATCTGAGTGACACCGACAGATGGTGAGTGGAAACACCGGCAGAAGAAGATACACAATATTGACAGAATGATTAAGAGAAATACAATACTTTCAAAAAGTATAAGCTTTAGTTTTAGACTTTACAAACTGTCTGAGGAAACTTTACAGTCTAAAATCATTCTCAAAAACAATGTCCCAGTAGATTAAAGTAGTTACAGATAAAGTTACGCCAATTAAGTTTGCAAAAGATTATCATGGAGGGCACACTTATTTTTCTGGCAAATTTGTCAGAAAATTACTTCTTTAGTTATCTCCTTTTACCTTGTATTATTATTTTAATTAAAGCAAGAAGTCAGTGCCCTGTAGCATGTCTGTGGTATGATTAAAAAAGAAAACATGCCATAAAAAAGATTGGAAGAAAAAAAAGCTGCAAGTGATGAAAAGCAATTATTGAAGAGGGAGGGGATGTTGAAGTGGTTTGATTCTTCATAAAAATCACATAAAAAAATTATCAAAATGGTACCTCAAAACTTAAAAATTTCAATTACTAACTTCTGACTCATTCAACAATGGAAGTGCTCAAATTGCTTCTTCTTGTCTTCCATTACCTAATTATTAAGATATTAATCTTACATTAACACCTAGTTGCCAGTTATGAGTTGATTTAATTAGGTGTCCAAGTATTTAATGCCAAAATTGTACATCCCGTTTCTTAAGTTAATTGTCCCATATAATCACGATATTTAACAAAGTTGGAAAAAAAAAGTAAGAAATAATAAAAATTTTGAATTTTTAAATCTTAGATTTTTAAAATAAATAAATAAAATTTACTGAAATAAATCAGTTATTATCATAATAATAATTTGTTCTGAAAAATGAGTAAGAAAAACAAATCTTGCTGCTGTTTAAATCTAATTACTAAAAAATTTAAAGCGCCTTGCTTACGACAGTCGTTTGGATTTCCCTTACAACTTGTGAGAATTGGTGAGAAAAGGCTTAAAAAAAAAAGCTTGAATTTTATGTGTGGCACTAAACAGCTCTTATTTCACTGAGTATGAGGTAGAAACCTTAGGATTACTGATCGTTAATTTGTCAGATTTAAATGCCAATATTTTGAAAACAAACACTTTCAAAGTGAACCTCACATTGCAAGTAGTCTTCAATTAAATTCTGTCTCTGTAGTCTGCATACAGGGTGACCATATTTGTAAAATCGCAATGAGATTTGGACTTCTTCTCAGTTATATAACCAAAAAAGTAAAAAAAAAAATCACATTGCATGACAATTCATTCCAAAATTGGGATGAGGGACATGCGATTCTAAATTGGGACAATCCCAGCCATATCGGGACGGCTGGTCACCCTGTCTACATCTTGTAGGTATAAAAGGTATAACAATCCAAAAGAGCTGACAACATGTGCAAAGCAGCATTTCAATGTGGAAGAATTTCAATTTCCCAGGAGTGGAGAAAAAGGCAAATCTCTCGCTGCAGAAACAGGTGCTAAACATTGGATTTTTATTTTCATTCACTGATACATAATGAACAGCTAACCAGAGAGGATATTGTTGAATGAAGCAGTGATAGTAATAGAAAGTGAGAATGACTCCCACATTCCTTAAACAGAAAACATTCTTTATCAAATTTACACTTTGTGTCAACACAAATACTTACTGCATGCCTACACACTTCATATCCTACATAAAAAAAAGAAAGAAAATAAAAATTTCAGAAAAAATATGCAGAAAGGAATGGAAAGTGTTCCACCTTCCGATTTTAAAGTATTATTTTCTAAGAAGAATTTAAACTAAGCCAATGATTTGCCTACGGGAAAAAAAATCAATTTAAAAATATACCATTCATTGCTTGAGATAATATAATTTTACAAGCATTAAAATTTGTTTACTAACAATGAAAAATGGTGAAATTTTACTTAAAAGAGAATAATGATGTTTGGTTATTTTTATTCAATATATATGAAATTTGTTAAAAAAATTAGTTTCTCTTTTTTATTAGAGTACGAACTCATCAAAATAACAAATTTTACAATGGACATTATATTGGAAATGAAGTCACCAAATGTTCTACAATCAGTTACTTACAGGGACTATTCATTAGCAATTTTTCAATAAAAAAAACAATTACCGGGAAATTTCTAGCTGTCTGTGAAATTCCAGTCAAATTTATATCTACAATTAAATGGTATTGTTGGGTTACAATCAAAGGACACTTCTGATTTCACTTTTCATAGTAGACTTATCTGAAATTCAATTTCATCAAAGAAGTTACAAATATATTTTTATATTTTTGTTATTATTTAAATAATTATATATTTTTTTTAATAACTTGGCTTGGCTGTGTAATGCCGATGTAGAATTTCCTCATATTAATCCTTCCATACTTCATTCCCAGCTCCATGTGAAGAATTCGTTGCAAAGGTATTTTGCCCGTTAAATTCAATCTTTGCCTGAAGCTTTGAATGAATGACATCAAGCATTGAGTATTCATTCCCATAAATAATTCCACTGATAGTGGTTCTAACAATATATAAATTCAAAGTTGTTCACTCCCACCACTGGCTTTAAAGGAATCACTTCATTGGGGGTGATCAACAATTTCCAGCAAAAAGACCTCTCGTGGGAAATTTTCTTCACCTTCTAAGCGGACAAATTCGTTGTATAGCCTTCTACCCAGCACTTTAGAAATGCATATTTCATCACTCTTGACTCTTGTAATATTGAAAAGCGTTCCAAATTATACCCCTGGCTTAGTTGTGTAATGTCTTCTCTTGCATACTGACAAAAAAAATGCGATTGCAGAGATGCCATGTTTTCCAGGCAAACATAAGTGATCAGATTTCACTATATAAGGATGAACTTTCTCTGCTGATTCTGATTATAATGACAAATTGGTGAACTCTAAGGCTAAATTCTTCATTGTGTAATGCTCGCTGCCAGAGATGGTTTTAGGCTGCATAAGAACCCCTTTTAGATAGCTTAAATAACGTCACTAATGACTCATTTAATTTCTAGACTTCCTGCCATCCAACCAAACAAAAAAAAGCATTGAGACCCTAAACAAAGCCTAGGGTGCATATGTTTAAAAGTACATCTGCTCATTACAATTCACTGAATCTGTAAAAATTGTTTTAACTAATTAATATCATCCAATTTATTCTTGCTTTTTTAAAAGGTAAAAAAAAAATATGCAAATTCACTTCAATCTGCCCCTCACAAATGATTTTTACCACTACAATAAGGTTTTTCTATTAATAGCAATATTTTCATCTGAAATCATTCATCACTGCATTAAAATATGTAAAAAACTGTATGTAAGCATAGGGAAATTACACATCGTATAAGAATGTATACGATTTCTTACTCATTAAAATCCTTACAGATCAGGAAACCTGTTGTGATAGTTCCTTATTTCACAAATTTAATAAATAAAATATTTAAATTTCAGGATGAAACGAGTGAATATTTTCATCGTGGAAATCCAAAGCACCTTCAATTAAACATACATCATCATACAAATGACTTGAATCATCATAATGCCACAAAATCTAAATTGTCCACTTCAAAATACCACTTATTCATTCAAATGTGATCAATAGAAATTTCAATTATCCATTAGAAGTAATCCGTTAAACTGTTTTGGCAGAGAGTCATCTGAAACACAATTTCCTTTATAATTCCATGGTTTTCCAAGGTGATTATTTTAAGAAGCCTCATTATAGAAATCTGCTTTGATGTTGTTTAACGGGATCTTACATTGTATTGTCCTTGGAATAACTGTTCTCAATGCAAATGAAGTTTGCATTCGTTAAGTTCTTTATTTAAATGGAAACTTTTTAAAAAGATTTTCTTTCATATTTCGTTTTTTCTTTTTGCTGATTTCTTTTGCAAAATTTTGTATTTCAAAAAACGACATTATATTATGAAAAAAATTAAGCAAGTAAATCTAACCTGGGAACCCCTTGCATAGATGTCACCATTTGCAGTTTTAACAGCTTCAAAAGGATCATAGGTCCACATTTCCTATGAAAACATTGATTAAAGAAAACATGATTCATTAAAAGAACACATAAAAAAAGTACCTTCAGTATTATGAAACAACTAAAGCAATTTTTTAGTTATACTTAAAATTCAAAGGTTATGTTAAAAACCTTAAAAAATGTCAATAATGCAGTGTGAATATCACTGAAAACTTATTTTGTTCTTAAACATTTCAAATAATTGATTCATTTGATGCTACATAGTATAGTTATTAGGTTGATTCTTTTATTATTGCTATAAAGTATCGTTAAACATTAATGATTGTAAAAGAGCTGAGATAACAAAAGATCTTCTACAGAAATCATACTATCAGCTATATATATTCTAATGAAGTGCAGTAAACTCCCGATTATCCGCGGACCTCTCCTGTTTCCATTTTTTTTTACTGTACAATAAATTACAGAATTAAAAAAAACTTAAATCTAGAATAAGGTAAACAATAAAAGAGGCTAACAAAGTAAGTGAAGACAATTATAGACAAGCAATTTAAAGAACGATCTTGTTGGCGGAGCTTAGGCCGGCAGGTTACACTACATTACAGGAGAGCCTTCCCGTAATAATAAAATTTAAAAATAAATAAATAATTTAAAATAAAATCATTGTTTATAATGTATGTACTGTAACTGTTTGTATTGCTATTTTAATGTAAATAAAACATGTTAAAAGCATTTTTGTGATAATTTTCGTCCTATTTCGGATTATCCGCAGAATTCGCTTATCCGTGGTTGCCGCGCCACCCAATTCTGGGATAATCGGGAGTTTACTGTATCTACTATGTAATATATACATTTAATCTTTCAACTTACAGGATAAACAGGGACTACATCCATATGAGAATTTAATAAAATGCTTGGCAAATTAGGATCTTCTCCCTTCCACGTCATTAGAACAACAGGACGACCTGGATGAACCTACAAAGCAAAACAATAATTCAAAGAAACTCCTTCTCTGAAAACAAGTCACAGAATTCAATGGTAACCAATTTTCTAAATGAAATGCAAAACGAAAGATTTCTAATGAAACACTAATACAGTAAAGTTATATTAATATTCGAATTTTACTTCAATTTTAATTTTCCCTTATTAGTTTTTCAATAAATATTTTTAACAGTGTTACAAATTGGAATATTCCATAGATGTATGTATTAATTGTTTTAGTAGTGTAATTCCAGCTCAGAAAAGCAAAGGTTTTGCTTTTAATTTGCAAAGTTTAGATATACAAAGATTTTATTTTTCTTGCAAAATAAAGGACTTCGATTAATGCAGTTAAAGGCACAATATGGCATTTAAATGATAATTAGATTTTGCCATTAACCCCATCATACTTATTTAAAAGGTTAAACTTTACATTACAGTAACCCCGATGGCCTCCTGGCATGGTGACTTGCTGCATAGTGTCATCTCAAGATCACGGTTAGCCAGATGAGGGTAAATTTATCTAGTAAAAGATCTTCCAAAACCATTCTACTTTTTAACTACTTAATTGTTCATTTCACATTATCCGCCATCCTCAATATAGTGCGACTGCCACCGTATATCAGGCGGCCATTGGGTACTGTAATCTAAAGTTACATTTAGATCAAACCATTTAAATTTACAGATTTGTTATGGATTGCAGTCATTTGCTCTCTTCTGTTTGTTTCAATTGTCTCCACGATTTCATAATGCTACTTTTTCACAATTACTTTTTTTTTTTCTTTTCCATTTCAGGAAGTTAGATCATATGGAGTCTATTTGGTAACTGCTCCATTTATGGTTTCATGTTTGGTCAAACAATAACAATGGGTGAGACCAAATTATTTATAAGTAACATCCTGGAACAGCTGTTTCACGCTTGTTGGCGATCATTGTTATTATTAATAATTCAAATGCGCAGTTTGAATTTTTATGCTTTAAAAAAATTCATTGAGGCCTGCGCACTGCTGGCACATGAATTTTCTCACTAGTATTTCATTGGTGAGTTTTCATTTTGTATTTTTTCCTTTGATGCACCACTGCACTATAATAACCAAACAAATTGAAACAAATAAGAATATGCAAATTGTATCGGTATTCACTCTCAGACACTACTCAAAATTGTCTCAGCACACCAGAGTTTACAATTCACAAGAGCAAATCAACATGAAACAATAACAGCTAAAGTGTTCCGAAATTTGTAAAATTATGAGCATAATAGCAACATAGAAGATCTCAATACAGTAATTAATTGTAGAACTAAAAAACACAAATATTTCAATGTCAGAAACAAAATCCAGTTGAAGTAGAAATTGCAGTGTTTATTCTTAACTTAATACTGCCAATATGTTTTGTATACATTACCTACATTTTCAAGGCTTAACATTCAAAATAATAATAATTACATTGGAAAAAAAAATTTCTGATTAATATAGAATACTTTTAACATGATACATTTATTCACTGTGATATATTATTCAGCAAAACAAGCTCTTGACTATTGTTGAAAAAGAATAGCATTTCTAAAAACCGTCAATTACAAACTTATATTAATAAAAAATTTCACAATTTCAGGAATTTATTCTTTTCTATTTAGCAAATTATTATGAAATTTCTTTATAAATAACGCCTCCTTAAATGTCTTATTTTTGAATGTTAAGTCTTGAAAATATAGGTAATATCATACAAAACATGCTGGTGAATTTAAGAATAAACACTGCAATTTTTACTTCGACTGAATTTTGTTTCTGACATTGATGCATTTTAACAGTCATTGTTCAGATAAACAAAAATATTTAAAAGGCAAATATTTGTATTTTTTAGTTTTACGATTAATTTAGTTGTTAACACACATTAAATCCTTTTAAATAATAATTAATATTTATTGGACACTTTCTGAGTAGCTTTCACGCAACTAAAACTTGGTTCTTTTTGCTATTTCTCTTTTTGAAAAGTGTCTATAGGAGTTACAAAAAAAAAACAAAACAAATCTACAAGTTTTTCTTGTAGAGTAAGAGGCAAAATCAACATCCCCTCTCTTTTCCCAATCAACTTTACTCACTATGAAATCAATATTGCAAATTTTTATGCAGTGAATTTTACTTCACATTGGTTTATTTTATTTGAAAAGTCTGCTTTATGCAAATATCACTAATGGAGCAATCAAATGTATCTTATGATGTACATCTACAATAAACTTGTAATACAATAGAATACTTTGATTATTTAAACAAACAATAGATCACCTATCAACATTTAACTGTTCTAAATGAGAAAACGTTCAGGTTGCAGATGGTGGAAAATTTATTGGAAGCATGCCATAGAGTAGTACGATGCTCAGGTGAGTCAAAATGCCATCCACTTTCAATTGTCACCTGCTATCATTGCCATAGTTTCTCACTACTGATGAATGGGTCAGTATAGCAGCAAATGTGCCGTTGAGATGGAGCAATAGAGCATGAATCTCAAAAATATAGTTGTGGGACGCAGATAATCTCCTAGACTTTAATTTCATAAAGATTTCATAATTGTAGGATTAATGGATTTTTGTAGTTACTAATTTTCAAATAAATTGTCTACATCTTCAACGGTAAGTTTTAATCTGTAAATTGTATAGAAAATTACATAAACTACCTCAACAACAGAAAAAACTAGTCCTATGTCTGCCGCTTGCTGTTTCAAGAACTTTACTGCCCCATCTGTTAAAAAGAAAAAACAGAGATAAATTACAACTTCCAGTTTGTCAATAGATTAGTCAATTTTCAGATAAACAAAGGCAGAATGAAAAAACAGAAACATTCCCCCAGAGTCATCTTGTGATTTCTTGCTTGCCTAAAATAATAATCTTCTGTTTTAAAATTCTTGATTGGCTTTTGCAACATATTTCAAGAAGAGGGATTAATATAAATATTTTTAATAATTTTTTATCATTATATGCAAAGAAAAAGTTCCATCTTAACTAAAATATATATTTACAAAAAAAAAAAACTAAAAATTTAAAAACATCCTATTCATTGCACAACAAATTCTATAACGTTTGCAATTGCAGCAAGAGGTATTTGCAATTATTAAAAAAAAACTTAATGTAAAAAAAAAAAGTAAAAAGAAATGCAAATACTTTTACAAACCTTCATAAATAAAGTACTGTAATAGTAAGCCTTTAACTACAGGATCCTGAGGAAGCTGAAAGTAGACCTGCGTGAGAGTAACGCACTATGACATTAGCACACATCAGTGCTGTTGTAAGTGCACTACTCTCACATCATTAGTCTGTAAGACTAGTGCACTGCATTTACTAATTTGAAAATGTTTCCAAGCATGATAATTAAAAATTTTTCAATATAAACATCCAAGAGGGAGCCATATCTCAACTTACCTAACCTACAGCTAATCAGCACACACACTTGAGCTCATATTAGGTTAAATATTTTTTCCCCCTTATTTGTATTCTTTACATTGTTAATATTTAAGTAATTTGATTAAAAACCTTTCAAGTAAATATAAAATTTTTAAGATATGTTTCTTTCGAAGAAGTAATGAAGTTTAAATGCCAGTAATAGTGAGCACCGTCATATCACCCTCGGTTCCAAGAAGTGTGCACTAATCTTACAATGTTTTACATGTGTGCTACTCTCACGACACCGAAACTAGTATAAGGTCCTCCTCAGCTGAAGTTACCCAGAGTATGAAGACTCAAAAGATTTTTGAATTTTAGGAAGTTTCAAGATGGAAAAGCAATCAATTTCTCTTAAAAATTAACAGCAAAAAGCATATCCTTTAATCAGCTAGTTTCTATAACATATAACATTCATTTTAAGTTGGATGAATATTGTAATGTTGTTTGCGGGTACAAAGGACGGCAAACAGTCGGAATAGAGTTTCGGATGTTCTCTGACATTTGTTTTAAAAACAGGGGTTTTTATACAAAAAGGAATAGTTGAAAACGAAGAAATAGCCTGCCATTGGTAGGTTTTGAAAAACAAAAGGAAGGTAACAAACGTTACCTTTCACGAAGGGTGAAAGTTGGAGAGGGGTGGCTGAGGTTGTTGAATTGAACGGTCATAAAAATAATGGTCAGTTCAACGAGAAAATTACTGAGAGAATTTTAAAATAAAGTTTAGTTAAAAATACAATATAAATCATAACAATATCTAAAAAATCATTTTCATTCTGATAAACTATCCAAGTTTATTCTTGATTTCCTAAGTTAAAAGATATGCGTATTTATTCTCATGGTTTTAATCTGACAATGCAATTTATTTACACTCTCACCATGTAAATTTCTTAATTGTTACAACATTCAAACAATCAACAGAGGAAGTGAAGATCAACTCACAATTTTTTTTTTCTTTTAATCCCCCAGCAATCCTTATTAATGAAAGGATCAGTTTTATGGCAGGATTTATTCTATTTCTGTCATTTTTATTATCCTCTCCATGAAGAATCTGAGCAATTTATGTTACTTCCCTTCTATCCAAAACATTAATGTGACTTAGATATGTTTACAGTGAAACTTTCGTACGGCTTCAGTGCTTTTAATTCGACTTAATTCTTATTCGAAAATGAATATTAGCTTTAAATTTATGATTTTTTTCTGGCATTCAAACAAAGCAACCCATTCCTTTAATGTAGTGTAGGATTCAAAACAACTATGGCTTGTTAACAGAAAGTTAAGAAGACAACAAAAAAAAAAAAAATTTTTAAAAAAGCAAAGGAAAAAGCTAAAAACAAAAAAAATTGAAACTTATTACAATTAATTTCTTGACTTAAATCATTAAAAATCCCTCTCTTAATCCAAAGACAGATCAGAGAAGACTTTGATCATTAGAGATAAGCCATAATCTCTTAAAACTGTCTTAAAGATAACTTATATACAATATTTTTTTTCTCTTCAAATGAAAAACATAAGAAAAATTATAGAAAATAGAAAGTATTATACTTTTCTCAGTATTGCTGAAATGCTTGAACTCAAAGTATTTACATTATTTAATTAACGATTTCCCTAAGCTATCTTGATTTCAAAGGTAACCTTCATATAATTTCTTTTCAGCTTTTTTAATGTTTGATAACAAAATAAAGATTTTATTTTTATTTTTGGATGAAATCATTGTAAAAATTTTATTTACAGAAAGGGCAGTAATTTGACTTAGAAATTCAGTGAAAAGTTTTGAAAAAGAAAACTTGTCTATGATAGTCTTGATGCAGTTACTGAAAGTTAAGGATTTCTGGGAATTAATGCACATGGTGAAGAGGGACAATAATGATGATTCTGGTCATTGGATATTTAAAACCTCATCCTTCTCTGCTTCAACATATTGCTTAATTCCTAGAATATCTTCATGTTGATTATTATCTGTCTTTCATCAACTAACTTGAAAATAAAATTACCAATATTAACAGCAAACTTGCAAAATGTGAGCAAATGTTGAAGATTTTTTTTTCTAAAAAACATTTTTAAAATTTCAAGCATTTAGGTTTAGTATCTTAAGTCATATGCCCCTCCGTATAAACAGTACGTGGAATTTCATTATTCTGCTGATGATAGCTAAGTGTTTTTAACGAGCCGTAACTGTCCAGGTTGTTGTTGTTGGTTGGGTTTTAATGGTGCAAAAGCAGCTGTGGCTAAGATGTGCCAGTGTCCAGGTTTTTTCATCTTTTTATTATATAATTTTAATGAAATATGTTTGTCATGATTATTTTAGTCAGATATTTTCTGCGCACACATTAAATAAGAATTTGTTAATTTCTTCCATACCCCTATTATTCACTTCGTAAGAATAACAATCCCAGAGATTCAGAATAAAATATCTTTAAATACAAAAAACAAATAAATAATAATAAAAACACTTATACTAATATCGACACTACAGATATTGAATATTGATAATTGTAAAGATTACTTTGATTCACTGCTACGCTGTTCACTATTATGGAGCTCCACATAAATTAATCCTAAAAATATCTTAAAATTCAATATTTCATTTTTGTTAATGTTTGAAAAAGTAAAACATTAACAGAATTATTGTAAAAGGTTTACGGCCGAGTGCACCAAACCTCAGTTAACTTTGATGGCTGCAGTGTGGATGCAGCTAAAATTAGTGGGGGGTGCTGCTCCAGAAAAATTTTAGCCTTTGTTTTAAAATTGTG
>JAFIDM010008419.1:49506162-49534403 GCA_023159025.1 Thereuonema tuberculata | reverse complement strand
TCTGTGAAACAAAACATTAATAATCCAAAAACTAATACTTGCATATATTGCATTCGATCTCTTGATTATATCTTGCTGTAATTTCTGCGGGAGTATATTTTATCACTATGTCTTGAACGATCTACTTTCAGCTGCCATCCTTTCCAGCCATCCTGTATCATTAAAGGTTTTCAAAAAACTTAATTTAATAAACAAGTTTATTTCTTCTTACTATGTAAAATGTGATAGTAATAAGCTTTATTTTTATTAATTGGAAATGCCGCGTTTTGTAAAAATGAATTCTTCACTATTATCAAACCTCTAGGGTCAGATAGAGGGTTGTTGAGTATACTTTGTTAGAAATGCTTCCTAGAAAAATTATTAAAAATTTGATTTATCCTTTAAATTAATCTAGAATTTTATTCTTATTAATATCTTTTTAAGTAAATATAGCATTTAACTTCTTTTTGTGATGTTCAGGGTAGTACAACACAGTAAGTGAGATAAACGTGTCTGGGAAGAGATGAAAATCCTGATGTTTGGAGAAATACCAAAATTAAGAAATTTAAAAAAAAAAGCAAAAGAGAATATGTAACTGAATTTTGGGATAACCCACATACACACTGATAAAGAGGAGACCAGTAATTTTTATTGCAGCAAGGGAGAGGGGGGAACTGGTGATGACCTAAACTCTTTTACTCTAATTGGATAACCCTTGAAACATGTTAAACTGTCATTAGCAAATGAGTCTTTACAGTATTATGGAGTGGAACATATTTATGCAAGCTTTGGCAAATATAAAGCAAACCTTTATCAATAGCAAAACTCAAGCCAACAAAGTTGTAAAAAAATTTGAAAAGAAAAAAAACATTGTTGGAGATCACTTTACAAATTCAGAAATCAGTTGTTCTGCTAAAAAGCTCGACCAAAACAATGATAAAAGAAATAAATATGAAATGAATATTGAAAAATATTATGGTGTCTTGGACAGACGAGATCTATATTGAAAATTGATCTATATCCAGTCAGCGTTTACCACATTTAGGATTATGTCAAATGTATTGGTATTTACACGTTTCTAATACTTTCTTCTTTCTTTTATTAGTATTCAGGTCTATGTACTATTGTATAGATTTGAATATGGTTCAAAGCCTGGCATTCCATAACATTTGAGGGCATTTCTGAAGCTAATGATATTCTCATGTAGGCATTCTTCACCGTATGGAATTCCCGTCCCTCACGTCAAAGTCTAGTTGAAAGTTTCATACACCTTTTCAAGGAATTGAGATTTACCTGCTCTTTCTCCCCTCCCATCACTTGTCTATTTACATGAGCTTTGACAAAAACATCATCAAAAATCTTATGTTATTTTAATCTTAACAGTTCAGCCTTTACTAATTAAATAATTTATTTCCATTTAACAGTTAGGTTATCCAGCGTTAGGATTCTCTCCAATGAACAACACACCTATATTGCTTCATGATCATAATGAGTATCTAAATGAGAAGGTTTATCTTAAAGGCATTGATATATATTGCAATATTCTTTCAGCAATTGGCAACGTTTCAGCAATTGGCAATAATTGATTGTTTTGAGGCTTTTGCCTTTCTTCATGAGAATTATTAATTTTGAATAATCAAGAAGTAATGAATGGTATTTAATTAGCCTAAGAAATTTGATGAAAGCTTTACTGAATAGAGAATTATTCCCAAACGAAACATTTGTGTGAAAAAGTAACTTTTTTAATTAAAAATTTGTCTGCTTCACAATATATTTTTTTTTTATCCTTGAAATCAATGAAATGTTATTAATCCATCTGACATAAGTTTCCTATGTAGTTGAATTTCATTATCTATATTAGACAAAGAACGTAAACAAAGTCACGTGTACCTTGCAGCTTATGCCATTACCAATTTTTCCCATCAAGGTTCACAGAAAACTTACCCAGGCTCCAAACGACCCTAGATATTTTAGTTCCTGATACTAAACAAACATAGTCTCAAAAAGGATTTCAATTGCTGTTCCAATTTATAATTGTATACTGAACTATCACAAGCCTAAATACTAAGAGATACAGAGAACTGTGAACTTAGTTAGGTAAGTTGCTGTTGTATTTCTAGGACTTTTGATTGTACATTAGCAGATGAAACAAAATTTAAATGTAGAAATACTGAAGTACATCATTAAGTCCATTTTCTGTTCATTACTTTAGCAGCCACTTTGGGTTTGTTTGTCTTTTT
The DNA here is from genome assembly GCA_023159025.1 of Thereuonema tuberculata. Lineage (NCBI taxonomy): Eukaryota > Metazoa > Arthropoda > Chilopoda > Scutigeromorpha > Scutigeridae > Thereuonema > Thereuonema tuberculata. The sequence continues at coordinate 49,532,184 of JAFIDM010008419.1, read as the reverse complement.
TTTTCCGCAATATAATCACTGAATCATAATGAACTCGGCTTATCTTTGCAAATTGCTAGATGTTATATCAGGGCAGAATGCTCATTCCTATTACTGTACACAACAGTTTTCAAGCCATGTTGCAGTAACAGAGGGCACTATTAATATTTACAAATCTTGATGGATGGAATTAAGCTGTGAGAGGAATATGTGATAGAAAACGCAGGTATATTATCTGCTACTTCAGTTGGAAGTTGGCATCCAGTGACCACGCTATAATTTAGCACAACTAAAAATATAAATCTTGGAAAAAGAATTATGTATAGTAAACTGTTATTAGGGAGGAGTAACTTGGTGCCAGAACTTGCTTTCTTAGAAGTAAGATTCAGTGCCATTCTTCAGTACCAAGTGCTCAGTTCACAAACAAAAAAACAAAAAACAACTAAAAACTCTTCATTTCTTTATTGCAATAATTAAAAAAACATAGTTAAAAATAAATTGATTGATCATTAAAAATAGCTTCATACTAACTTTAGAAACATAAATGTTTCATTTGAGAATCTTTACTTTATAAAAGAAAATTTAATTAAATTTTAAATATTACTACTTTGTTTACATTGCTTTACGATTTAAACTTTTGTTTCAGGAATTCTTCATTTTAACCATTGAAAAGAAATAATCAAAACGTAGTTAAATATCCAAACAAATGCAATTTTAATAAGATTACTAGATAGTATGTCTGTGAATGTCAAATTATGAATTAAGTAAAATGTTTACAAATGATGTCGAGTGAAGATCTGTAAAAATACATCCTGCCAATATATTTTTTTGACTGTTTGTTAACAAAATTTATTCAAAATGCAAATATATGCATTTCTAACATATTTTAGAAACACGTATATCTGTATTGGAATGCAAACAGATATATTTGTATTTTAATATGCTTATATCTGTTTTTGTATACAAATTATATGTGAAATGATTTCTTTGAGGTAAGATTTGATTTCACCAATTTAGTTCAACTCTAAGGATTCAGTACGTACAAAAATGAAATTATATACAACATTACATTTATTAGTTTCTGTTATTATATTTTATAGTAACAGAAACTTAATAAAATGAGCTTGGGCGAATATTAATTCTGCTGCTGTCAAAAAATCGCTTTTCATAAATTTAAAATGGAACCATCATTTTTTTTTCTTCTTTCTTCATGATTTTAACTGTGTAATTTAACAATGAAATAACTTCCTTCAATTTTATTACCTTTCATTTCATTTCCTGTTTTGTTTTTATTTATTTTTCTTTTCTTCCTTTTTTTTCTATGATATTTTGTGATTAATTTTTTTTATTACTTCTATCCATATATTTTTTAAATCTATAAAAGGAAAAAAAAAAACCTAATCAGAAACCTTAAGGATATTGTAATTGAAAGTGGGATTAGAAAATTAACCAAGAAATATTTTAATAGATTATCAATATTTGAGGTTCATCCAGCAGCTATTTTTGATTAACTGTATTTTGCTTCGTAATTTCCTAGAGTATCTGGGCCTAGATTTTATAATAAAAAGTATAAATAATTCATGTACAAAATTCAAATGAATGCCTTAGATGAACTCTGACCAAATATAACTTCTTTTTTTTTTTCTTTTAAACTAGAACGCTCACAAATAAAATAATGTAAATAATGTAAATCTATGTTTGCATATATTGTATATTTTATGTTTGAGAGCTTGATAAGTTTTCATTGTAAAAAGCAGTATTTTTTTACTAGTTTATTGATGTTAAAAAAAAGTGCCTTAATAATATTCTTACATTATACATCATCCAGAATGATTGAAATTTGTTGTTTAGTTGACGTTTTAATTAAAGAATTTATTTTATTTTTAGATGAAATGTGCTTCGATTCAAATTTGATCCGTTATTCGTTTTAACTCATGAATTGCATAATGCAGAAAAAAATCCAATCATATGTATGTGCCTTTAAGCATTTTAATATTAAGGCTAAAAATTACTTATGATTTATTTTTTTCTAATTGTTGTTCTTAATGAAAGATAAAGCGATTCAAGACTTATCTTGTTGGAGCTAAATTTTACAAGGGAGGTGACCTAATTTAAAGCTAACAAAAATCCAGTTTGGAATAGGGATCGGTGATTTCCGTCAAATCAAATCCTAAATCGAATTAGCGACGTAGACTCAAATTGGCCAATGATTTATTCAAATAAAGAAAAAAAAAAAGAAGACACCTCTTTATCTGCAGACCTTTCCCCCTTGTTTATGTAAGACACATCAGCCTATTTAGTAAATCTTCAAATTTGTTGAATTAAATAGAATCATAAAAATGATTTGAAATTGAATCAAATTTTGATGTTTTGCAGATCGCTAGTTTAGAGATCTATAGTTCTTAGTTAACCTATATAAACAGGCGGACAAGGTTCGATGCATTGAAATGCTAGATTTTTCTATTCCATTGTACAAACAAACATTACAGATTGTTTGATAATATATTCAAGAGATCATTAATATAAGAATCTTATAATTTTGTATAGCTTTATGTTGAATATTGAAGACTTAGAAAATGAGCTATATATGTATGAGTGAAGTTGATTATTAACTTACTGCAAGTTATACATATCAGCTAAGCTTTTAGAGTAATACTATGAATTTTCATGTCCAAAATATTGACTTTTAAGTAATTGCCTTCAGTATCACAAGACAGTGAAGTCAAATTACAACAATCTTATCATTTTATTTAAAGAGGGGAAACAAGAATTTCTTTCAGTGGGTAATCTTATTTGTTGTTTCGTAAATAACTTGAGTTCTTTGTCATAAATTCCCGTCTGTGACTTCACTGCAGGATCACATTCGAACTACAGGTCAGCGATTTGAATATAGCCCTTTTTAGAATAATCAGTTCATTAAGTTTTAAAAAGTGGTTTTATTATAACTGTGTGATAATTTTTAAAGTAGATAATACTACAGTTTATTTAGGATAACTTACTGCTCATTCCACTTTACTTTTAAGAGTTAAATGTTTTGTTAACATCTATCCTGTTTTCAAGGAGAATGTACCGTTATATCTGCTACTCTCGTCATGATATATTTTAGATCTTCCTTTGTCAGCGTTTTACATTTTTCTTCACCGAGTTTTAATTATCCCTTTTCTTACAATTTGTACATTAACAGTAGATGATTAAATCAATTTACTGTACTTTTAATTTCAGTTTAAAAATCCCATCGAAAATTTTAAGCTTTTTGCAGTGGGTGACTTTTTAATTTATTAAAATATGTAGTATCTGAAACTGTCTATATTTTATATAAGAATAAAATAGGGATTATTTTGTCCTATTGTAAAATACATTTAGACTATTTGTTAATACTGAAATGATGCATTATGGGCACTCAGTGCAGTCTCAGATGTTTCATGTTTTGTTTTGTTTTTTTGTGATGCATTTGCTTTTTCAAACTGGAAAAAAAAAAAAGTATGTGTAAGTTTTTATCTTGTTATTTTAAAGTTTGTATCATTTTCTGTAATTTGTTTTATTTCCCAAGAATGCATTTAATGCAAAACTGGTGTTACCAGCATTGTTTTCAGCCTACTCAAAATGCTTTCCTGAGTACATAATGATAATGCTTAAACAGTAAGGGTGTTCATTTTAAGTTGTTTTGTTTCTGTATGGTCTATTCTTAAGATTATAAAGGCCTAAGCCCATCAGGTAATACTACTACTCCATAGCATGAAGTACATCCCAAAATGTTCAACTTTGTAACAGCTGTTTAATATCATGCATAATTTTATACTCTTGAAACAGACATGTCAGTTGAATCAATTTGAACTTGTTCCATTTGTTCAATCTAATTAAAAACATAATACTTGAATGACTGTTGAAAACCATGTGTAGGTTTCCTTGAAAGTAGTGAACTGTCTCCCAGAATCAGTGGATAAGTACTATTGTTGTTCTTATCAATATTACTACCTTGACAGATGTTGGCTAAGCAAGATTATTTGAAGGATATTTTAAATATATTGTGTAATTAAAAAAAAAAAAAAAAAAAAATTTTTTTTGGCCCATAATTTGTTTGTCTTAGGCTATAATTGCAAACAAACAAAAATATCTCTTTGTTCATTGATATTTCTACTTTCATACAGTATACTCTCGATATCTCGAAAACCTTGATATGTCGAAAAATTATTTTTCCCCTTGATATTATATATTCTTCTAATGTTAATTTTAATTCTCTTGTCGAAGAGTTTTCACTCAAAACCTTGTTATGTCGAATATTTTTCAAAAAAAAAAAAATAATTTTTCCGGAAAAATCGCCGTTCAGTTGTGTCGAAGCAAATAGAGGTATTTTTTTAAGAAATTCTAGCAATGTAAGTTCATTGTATTTTACTAATTCTTTTCAATTTAATATAATTATTTTCAACTACTTTTAAAAATAAATATTATCATTGGTTTATTTAGACTTATTGTCAACCATCGTTACATCTTTATACTTATTCTCATCTATCAAGACTCTTTATTTTTAGAAGATTATTCCGTATTTTGTGTTGTTACGGGAATTTTTATGTTTTGGTTATGACCTTGCTATCTTGAAAACTAGCTATCTCGAATTTTTTTTAGCGTCCCTTCGACTTCGAGATATCGAGAGTATACTGTACTTAAATATTAAAAAAGTAAATTATATTCTACCTTTTTAATCATTTGATACATAAATATAGAAATTTTTATTTTATTTTTTCAGTTATTTCTATATAAAGAAAAAAAGAATTTAACCTTCTTAGGATTTTTTTAATAATTCAACTCTATTTTAATTATTATTAATGTTAATAATAACTTCGATAAAGAAAAGTAGATATAGCTTTTAACATTCATTCATCAAATTCTCTTTTCGGCTATTCTAATTAAAGCAAGTTCAGATTAATTGAAACTGATTGTCTGTCTATTATAAAAGATATAAAAAGAAAGAAAAACGCTATTTTATAAAGATAACTTGTTTTTTGGAACTTGGGTTATGTTTTATATGTAGCTACATTGCCTTATCAAAGTGCCTTTAATTTATATTAAGTGTTGTATACGAAATACTTAATGAAGATTTACTAAGCAATAAGCTTATGATGAAACGTAACAATATTCATATTAAAAAAAAAATGCATAATCAATTTAGCATTTGAAAATCAGAGAACCTCACTTATGTTGCAGAAAAACTATGACCAAGCTTTGAAAAGCCATCACGGTATTAATAGAGTTTGACTACCAAAAAAAATCTAGAAATATCAGGCTTAATTCATTTATTAATATGAGTAACTGCAATGTATGAAAAATTCTATAAAAAAAATCACAAAACACTGAAGTTTAGAAAGTAAACATTATTATTTTTTAAAAAAATATATAAATTTAACTTAATTATTTCAGAAGAATGGTTTTGTCTGAAAATGTAGACAAAGATTACTATAATTACTGAAACATAATACTAAAATATTTGTAGAAAATGGGTTTGCTTCTTTGGAGAGAGAGAGATAAAACATAAAATGTGCGAATTTATATTGTGTCGGGGTTATTATCTGTGTCTAGAATTCTTAGGTTTTTTATTTTCATTTCAAAAAAGTTTACCAATTGCTTGCTATTATTATGTTAGTTGAACTAACATGATCCTGTTACTTGTGTTGCCTTTTGTAACATACATGTTCTTCCTATGACATTAATGTCAGTGAAATAAAAAGATAGTATAGATCTAAAGCTTCTTCAAGAAATAAATTCCATTTACGGATAAAAATGTTCCTGAAGAATGGAGAACAGAAACTGCCATTAAAAAGAATAAGGTAGCCTTGCAAAAGAAAGCCCGTACAGCAAGCTGATGCAATTAGGTGTAGCAATTACCCAGAAGTGATGGACACTTTCATTTATGGGTCAAAATAAGTGGATTTTAATTGCATGAAACCAGGTATTTCAGTTATGGATACAGGGATGACTTTAAATTTGACTTGAGATATCATTTTTTTTTTATTTTGACTTGAACTCAAATTGAGAAAACATAATTGAGGTTCACCTATATCATTTCTTGAATTTTGAAATATATCTGCTCAAATCAAATTGCTCAAATACTGCTACTATTATTAGCTCTTTCGTATTAGCGGAAGTTATCTAAACGATACAAATCCTAATGCAGCATAATAATAATAATTGAATTTACTGTAATAGATTGGAGAAGATGAAGAAAAAACTTAAAATTGCAGCTTTTTATATACTTCAGGACTTGCGTTTCTTAGAAAGAATAAATTAAGTTTACTTTTATGTTAATGCTAACGATTGAAACAATGTTTTTTTGTTTTTTAAATTACAGAAAGATAAAAACAAGACTAATTTTGTTTTTAAAAATTTGAAAAAAAAAAATAATAAAATTTTGTTCTTTTGTATTTTATTAATTTTGAAATAAAGAATTTAATCATGAATTTGACTTGTTTTCCAACATCTTGGTTGTCTGATTTTTTTTGCTTGACCAATATTGACACTCCATAGTAGAAACATAAAAACAGATAGGTATCTTTATTCGAGTATCGACACTTCTTGACAGGGCCGCGCCAAGAACGGCACCCGGGCGGCACATCTTGGGGGGCGGCGGGTGGCAAATAATTTAGCGTAGAAATACTAATGGAAAGGAAATATATGCAAAATATATAATTATATATATATACATTTGTTTTATTATGAAAAATATTAAATTTAGGCTAAAATAAATGTAGCTTATTAGGGGCGGCAACTTTTGCTTGGCACCCCGGCGCCAACATACCTTTGCGCGGCCCTGCTTCTTGATATACACTGGAAGAAATTTAAAAAAAAAAGAGGGAATAAGATCATTAAAACAACCTTTGAATGTCTATGATATAGAAAAGAAACAGAAAGGCTGAATTAAGAAAAGAAAAAGAACACACATTAATTTTTATTAGTAGATTAAGGAGAGAAAATGAAAATAAAATACACTTGGTAATGTAAAGTAAATAAATAGAATTAAAAGGATGAGAATATTCCGATAGTTTTGGAATAGTGTGCATATTCCATCTTCAGGGACGGCACAAACATTTAGGACAACATGAGGAGAGGACACAGTGAAAGTGTGGGGAAATGCACAGTATTCCCATCCTTTTAATCCTGTTTCTTTATTTTACTTTACCAAGTAAATGAGTGATGGAGTTGTAGTAAATCATGCTTGCACCTGCATCCTGCTTAAAGCTGGAATTCCGTTGTCTTGCTGCGCAGTAGTGACTGCAGCTCTCGGGCGATGACCTTCACTTTTACAGCACAAACATTTAGGACAACATAAGGTGACGACACATAGCGAAAATGTGGGGAAACACACAGTATTCCAAAATTGTCAGCTTATTCCCATCCTTTTAATCCTGTTTATTTATTATACATTACCAAGTAAGTGCATTTATTTTCATGTTCTCTCCTTAATTTCATACACACACGTTCAGCCTTCTCATCTTTTATTAGTAGAATTACTGTTTTGATTTGAAATCTGTTTATCACCAAGCAAATAAATGTAACTCTTTCAATATATTCTGGAGTGAAATAGTTAAGAACAATAATTCTCAAATAATCCCTTAAAATTAAAATATAAATGGAAAATTTTAAGTTGACAGCAACAAAGAGAAAGAGCTTTACTTAAAATGAATGAAATAATAAAATACACATTAAACAGATTTTTTTTTAATTTTTTATTTTTGTGTGTGCTACTTTCTACCAGAAAGATAATAAAATATACATCATTAAATTCTTGGTCAGCTAATAACCGAAGCTTTATTATAGAAATCTAAAACAAGAGATTCTAAATCAATCACTTATGCTCCCCGACAAAACAATGGGTTGCAGGATCTCCTGCACTATCACTGTGCATTTAAAGTTTATAAAACCATTATGAGAGGGGATCTGCTGTCATTAGAAGTTGCTTTCCACGCCAATACACCAGCTGTAATGACTTTATGCCTTTCGACAATATTGCTAGGATGTAAATGCTGTCTAAACTCCTCCTAGCGCAGATGCGATGAACATCTGCTTCAAGGCAGAAGCTTGACGCATCATTAAACACAACACGAGACCATTCGAGAGCAGACCATGCCTGTTTTGCATGGTAACTCAATAGAGCCTCCAGTGCTGGACTGTAAAAGCAATGACGTCCATCGTCTGTAATTCATCTAACAATGGTGAGGGGCGATACCAGTTCCTTTATACAGAAATTCCCATCTCTGGATGGTGGACAGTGAGCTATCGAAGTTGTTAGGGCTTTCCTCACAGCAAAGCAATTTGTCTCTAGCAATGGTACTATTTGGCCTACCAGAGCCTTAGTGACATGAGTTTCCTTATAAACAACCTTCGATTCCAGCACCTTTCCTCAGAAGCATCATTTCAACCCAGATTCGTCTGCATGACCAGCCGGCATATCTCAACTCCACAATGGGACCTCCTGCAATTGTTCGTATAGTCTTTGAGGGTGTCGTCGAGGTATCATTGACGGTAAACTAATGTGAATGCAACAGTTCCATGAAGCAGAATGTGTCTAATATTCTTATGCACTTACGCGAACCACAAGATAGAGATTTCAATTGAGCCATAGGGGTAATGGTGTTTGCTTTCTTGCTGATAGAAGCCAAGACAGTAAAGTTTCTTTGATTAGATCTCATAACCTGATGATCACAAAACTTAATGATTGTGTATTTGGAGTTCCAAACAGTATCTGCAAATAATTGGTGATGGAAAACAACATTAAACATCAATAAAGGTAAAAGTTGGCCCCAAGGCTTACAATCTATAGGGCGCTGGAGGTATGGCTCCAACGTTTCTGTGCCAACTGAGATGAGGTCGGGTGGCCAGCCCGGCACTCGCCCGCCTCCGGGAAAGAAACCCGGCACCCATTCTACAGAGGGCTGGGTAGATCCTCTTCCTGTTTGGAAGAGGATGGAGCGTGGAAAAATCTCGAACTTGCCTCTTCCAACCCACAGCCAAGTGCCTTACCACTTCGGCTACCTGGCCTACTTAAACATCAATTTGTGATATTAATGTTTGTGACTCATTACAAATCAGTACAAGCTATACAGATTGCCAGAAGAAAGCTGGAAATTAATGGGAATATTCTAGAGATTTAACAGTTGTTTATTGAACTGTTTATTTAACAGTCGTGATTGGCTATTGTTGTTCGTTATATAATATATCAATTTTATTTAGCCTAATTTTACCTAAAGAATTTCTTTTGTAATCTTTTATTATTAAATTAGGGAAAAAAAAAAACAGAACTGGACAGAAAATATGCTTTCGCACACTGAGCCAACATCACTGGGAATCCACAGCTGTTTCATCTTTATCAGCACAATTTATCCTTAGTGTTTGGCTCTTTTGCTTTTCATTGGACTTAATTAAAATTAAAAAAAAAATCTTTTTTTTTTTAATTATAATTAAATTCCTTTGTGCCTTTCAGTGAAAGGACAAGGGATTAGTACTGTGGCTTTTCCAGGATTATTTTTTATTTCATTGTTTTTGTTTCTCTTTAGAACTGAGAATGGTTTCCCTTTAACTTTCGCGGGTTTAACATCAAGGGTAAATTCTGCTGATGATTCCTAATAACAATGAAACAGCTGTTCAGGATTCCCGTTGATGTTGGCTCAGTGTGCGAAGGCTCAATGTGCTTATTTACTGTCCAGTCCTGGTTTTTTCCTGATAAATTATGAATTATTATGGGTGTTAAATTTTGCTTTTCATCTTTTATTATTATGATTTTATTTTTAAGCTGTACCTAGGTCTCGTAGCACATTAACAATAAATTAACAAAAATAACTATTTTGTTAACTTTCTTTATTAATGGACTCTGTGCTGTAGAAATAATAGTCAAACATTAACAAACATTGTATTATTTGAAATGTTTCAATGATGAGCAAAGGCAGTGTTAAACCAGAAGCTCCTGCGAGATCTTAAAGCTACTTTCCTGAACACAGTTTTTCAAAATAACTACATTTGTTAATTCTAAGTTCTAACGAATGAAAATTTACCTTCAAATTTTTTTAGTTGCTGAAATTGATTAAATCCGCAAGTATTAATTTCAACTGCCAAAATCTACTTAATTTTCATGAAACCAGGACCACACAAATGTACAATGGATTAAGTTGGGTTGTTTGTTGGGGATTCGTTGTTTACATTAGTGAGAGTTAATTGTTCTGCTTCTAGTGTTTTTTGGCGGCCCTAGGTTATAGCTTGCCTGTAAAACATAGGGGGACCGCTCTTGCTTTTGTGCTTGCTGGATGTCACACTCTGTAGTGGCCAAACGGTTAAAGATAATAGAATGAAACCTTCACCATTGTGTTCAGCATCAAAAAGCAGGTGACCACGTCCAAAAAATCAGACCTCTAGGACCACTCCCTGACCGGATGTGTGGCAGGGGATCTAAAGTCGGTGCTTCAATACGTTTTTCTTTTATCCTATCTCAGCATCCGTTTGTCTGGCAAAAACGTGACCACCACCAATGTGTTCAGAAGGGTCGATATTGGGGGGACGTCTATCGCCGTTTTGCTCTTTATCGGAAGCGATCGCTTTTGACCCTCCCCAACTTCCGGTTTGATATAAGCGTCCATTAGGTTCATCGTAAACGCTGGTTAGGTTCACTCTACTTTTGTTTATAAAATTGTGCATATTATGGGGCTGCTTTGCTTTTGATGACTGTCTAAAAGCATTAATTATCGTGTTGATGGAAAGTTTTGTTGACATTCCAGCAAAGTTACGTAGTCTCTCCTTAGTTATTATGCATGCTAAATTTCAAGAAGGTGCATTTACTTGTTTAAAAGTTATTAGAAAGGACCACGTTTGATCATACTCACATATTATGGTGTTACGAATCTAACTTAAACAGTAAAATTAAAAAAATATGATTGCTATTTTAGTCATAAAACATTCGTCGTCTTTTCTGACAGAAATGAGATTTCGACTTTTGATAAACTTCTATGAACAGTTCGTTAGCTTGATTTTGTCTCATTATTTCCTCGTCTTTTCTCTTGATCGCGATTGCTTCTGACACAATGCTTCCATCACAGATAAGTCACGTCAAAAAATGTCAGTAGATAACAGCGGAGTTCGTCCACTAATAATTAAACTAACTTCGGGTAAAAATTCTTAATTTCTCTGAAAAACAGTTCATTTTGAGAAAGTACACAGGAACAATGCCTTGGATAACGCCTCAAACACCAATAATCCGGAAAAGGAAGATATTAAGTGAGTGAAATTATTTTTACTTCTTCTGTATTGCTGCACTAAGAGAATAGCAATTCATGCAAGCAATATATCTGCAAAAAAATTTATTTTTTTTTGTTGAAATTTTATGTTTATTTACTTTTATTTCGTACTTACGTAAGATGTTATACCAGTCAAATGACATATTTAGTTAGAATGTTAGTGGACATTTTTTGATTCAATGTGTGTTGTGGGCAAGATAACTGAAACAGTAATGCACTAATCTATAATATATGTAATACCAGCCTGCTACCGTGCTTCGCTCCGGAAGTCATGCATATGTATCACCATATAAATCGCCTTATAGAAGTAACAGGTAACTCCTGAGTTAATCGTGGCCCGCGCCTGCAAACAACCTCCTTAAATGCACTCATTGTCAACCAAATTTAGCGCGATTTAAAACTGCACTAGCGACATCTATCGACAGGTATCTATCAACTGTTTGGGAAGTTTTTCATTCAGATTTGGAGTGAATGGGAGGCTACCCCGCGGGAACTACTTGATTGTCCGGGATGAAAAGTAGCCTGTATCCTTCTCCGTGTCATAGACTACTAGCCTGCACAATTTCATTCAGATCCGTTGCGTCGTTGAAGCGTTAATGACAGAAACAAACAAACTTTCAAATTTTCGCTTTAATAATTATTAAGGATTTAACAGTTTAATGACATTTTTTTTTACCTCTTTTTTAGATTTTAATGTAGGCAGTTTCACCTTGTATCCTATTCACGATTGTAACAAATTTTATCATGAAATTAAATGATATTATTTAGATTTATATAGGTCAATTCGATCAATTATGCAGATAAACAATGACTCAGATAGCTTTAAATTATATTCTTTCTTGAATTTACAGTGGAGGAGATCTCGCAGTGGTTGCGTTGCCCCCGAATCCGTTCCGCACCTCCCATGTATTTAGTCTTATCGTTACTTTGATGTAACTTTCAACATTTCAGCAGTTTGGAGTTAAAATCAAGTTTTATAGACGTTTATCTAACCTTCAGATCAGGGAACTTGTATAGGATTTATTTCGCGGGTGGGCGGAGGGTGGCAAGTTAGGAACTGGCTAACAACTACCAAAAAAAAATTTTTCAAAATTTCGGGGGGGGAGGGAGCGCCAAGATCTCTTCACTTGCTATCGAGCCCAAAACAAATAAAAAAATAAATAGGACTATCTCAATGCCTATACATACTTTTTAAATAAATTAGAACATCAAACTTATAAATATCTTCTCTACTACTTATAAACAACAATATTTCGTTTCTTTTTAATAAGAAACTTCTTCAGGTTGAGACTAAATATAATTCAAGATCCAAGAAGAAAAAGTAAGGATGATGATAGAATCATGCATAATTAATTCTAATTCATGCATTAATAAAGAAAGATTTCTTACAGTAAGTGAAATAGCGTTTGGTTATATTAAAAAAAAAATGGAAAATAGCAAGAAAAATACAATTCAATTGTAATAATAATTGTATTATTTTTACTCGACAACGAAACGCAGGACGTTTTGAAAACGTTGGTAATTTTAATATATATAAATGTTTTTAATTATATTTGTATGTTGGCCTTAATGACTTATTATGATCTTTTTACGCATGTTAAATATTAATTTAATTTAAGAAAGAAAAATAATTGTGGCATTTAAATAAAGTTTTTATATTAAATCATTAGCACTTAGCATGATATTAATTAATATGCTTGTATTATTGTAATTAACATGTATTATTGTAATTTTAAAAAATGCGTGTATTCATACGAATTATGAAATTTAGAGGAAAAAGAAAGTTTTTCTTCTCATCAACCTGAAGATATTTCTTTTGAAAAAGAACGAAATATTGTTTATGAGTAGTAAAGAAGATATTTATAAGTATGATGTTCTAATAAATAGACTAATTTATACATTTGAGATTTCGGGAGAGGGACGACATGGTCCTCTCATTCTGCCATCTAGATGCAATTGGTGGTGTTGCTTCACCCATATACGCCCATGGTTCAGATCGTAATGTAGCTGCCGACTGATTTGGTTGGAATTTCAAATTTTCAACCAAAGAAGCACGGTTAAGACATTATTTCCTTTTTGTTGTTAGACGTTCCCTTGGTTTTAACGTTGCTGAAGTATATCTCTGAATTACTGTGGTTGTATCACCAACGTGTCAGCCACATCACATTGCATGTTTCTTCTAACTTTTGGTTTTCTTCTTAACTTTAAAAGATGTTAAATAGAAATAAATGGTGAAATCTCTTTGAAATTAATTAAATATTAAAGACTATAAATTGTAAAGAAAGAATGTATATTTTGGTCCATTCCATTTCAGAATATTGGACTGTTTCGGAAAATAATTGAAAATTAAATTATATTCTTGAAAATTAAAACTTAAAAATTATGTTTTGTATTGCAATTAAAGAATTTGAAAACAATTTCTTTATTTTCAAAAAAAAAATATTAAAAATATAATGCATTATTCCTCTGTAAGCATTCAAAGCATATTTTAAAATGTGTTTAAAGATTTTGAAATAATAAAAAAATATTTATTGATAGGATCTGTAGTTATGAACTGGATAGTACAAATTTAGATTTAAAATATGATTCTAAATATGCATAAAACTACGGTGTTTCACGAAAGGGGGGGGGGACGAGATGAAATAGTCCTTTTCTAGAATGCCAATATTTATTGCATATTTTTTTTTTTCTTTTTCGAACCGACACAAGTTAAAAAAAAAAAAAAAGCATGGCTCTACATCTAATCTGTTAATCAGAGATTCACAAAGTAAATCGAGAATAATTTACCTTATATGCTCCAATAAACGCCGAGTCTCTTATTGTCGCCGGTCTCTAATAAGCGCCGGGCTGCAGAGGGAACACGACCAAATAGCAGCCTGTCTCTAATAGTAGCCGGGTCTTTGATATTTGTCTACCGATACTAGTGTAAGCGTCCGTATCTTTATAGTCGTGCGTAATACCTTACGGTACATTGCCTTACAAAATGCCGCCGAAACGGTCATTTGATATTGCCTTTAAGATTCGCGCGATGGAATACGCGAAAGAAACTTCCGGTGAGGCGGCCGCCCGTCATTGCTTTTCGGACGACGAATAGCAGCGAAAGGTACAGAAAGACATTGCCATTTATCTTTAACAGTCTTATGTAGCATGTGAAATTAAGTAGCTGTTTGTAATATTAGCTGGTATTTATGTGTAAAAATATTGCGTTCTGAAGGTTTTTGTTAATAATGGCCGGCCTCTAATAGCAGCCGGTCTCTATTAAACGCCGGGAGCCGAGGCTAGTTTTGCAAATAAACGCCGGGGGCCTCTATTGGAGCATATACGGTATACAAATAAGGTTAACACACAAAACTAGAAATCATAACTAAATTTAAAAGAAATTTAAAATACAAGCTTTGAAGCCGCCAGGTGCTCTTTCTCAAGTGGAGATTACAACGAATTGACAATAGGATTGTGGTGATGTGATAAAAAAAAAAGGCGAATTCACTAGTGCATCAAGCGTGGAGTTTTAGATGATAGCATCGATGTTGTCGTCCAAATCCATTACAATTAAACCACAGTCACCTAAAACTCTTGCTGCACTAGTGGATTCGTCTTTTTTAATCACATGACCACAATCATACTGTCATTCGCCTTTTTATTTCCCTGTCAATTCGTTGTAATCTCCACTTGAGAAAGGGTCACTGTCGGCTTGAAACTTGTATTTTAAAGGAGAATTGGCAGATCTGATCCACCATTGAACAGCTAAGATTTATACCTATAGAAAGATCTCTTAAATAGAACATTTTTTTATTATTACAACTTGTCTCAATTATTAGTCCGTTAGGAGTTGACATCTTAATTCCCTATCTAGTTGACATCTTAATTCCCGGATTTATTATTTAATTAATTTTTAATAATTATTTTCAGTAATTCAATATTATTTTCATTTATTAAATATAAATAATTATTATTTACTTAAAATAATGATAATATTAATTGTTAATTACGTATAATATTGTTTTTTCTCTGCAGAAGAACGACCGTTTGAAGTAGTCCCCTTAGTGAGATTTCGCTGCAATATATTAGCGTGTTACACTAAAGCAGTACTTAATTATACTGTGATTCGCTGGCATATTTTAACTATCACCTCTAGAATTATATAACTCCGAACGGACTAATAATTGAAACTAGTCGTAATAAAAAATCGATCTGTTTAAGGAGATCTTTCTATAGGTATATATCTTATCACACTATACAGGGGTGGGGCAACTTCCCATACATTTGTGCCCATTGTCCTTTCTTTTAAATATAGTTATGATTTCTAGTTTGTGTGTTGGCCTTATTTTTATTGTACTTACAAAAGTTAATTTTATCTAGAATGTACTATTCTAACGAATTATTATTTTTACTTACTAGGGGAAAATTTGGAATTGCCTGCAACCAGTGATGCTATTGTCAAGCAGTTCTTGACTCGCACCACGATTCAAGGCGTCTCCCATTTCAATTCGAGACAGAAATGTCATTGGAAGATTTTCTGGTTTATTGTAATCGCGGGAGGATTATCCATGGCAATCTATCAATCTAATGGAGTGATACAGGATTATTACCAGTAAGCGAAGAAGGTTTCCCATTTACTTATTCATTTAGTGATATTTGAAGTCCTCTTATTCTGAGCCAGAGAGAACCAGAGCGCGAAAACCGTTGGTATACTTGATAGGAACATTTACCAGAACATGGCAAAGAGATGGTGATTTTTTTAGATACAGTAAAACCCCGGTTAACCGAACTCGGGTCAACCGAAACCCGGGTTATCCGAAAAAAAATACAACCCGATGAAGAATAACCGGTTAGGTTGTTCGAAATATCGTTTTATGAAGAGTAAAGAAGATAGTTGTGGAATATTATCATGAGTTTCTGTATATTATTACGATAGATAAAGTATATTTAATTATTATTACCATTGCTTATTAGGGCACAATATCAGAAAAAAATTGCCTCCAAATTAAGAAAATAGAAATTCAAGATCATTTTTTAACCTGTTGACAAGTGGGAGCCATTCCCTCCAGCTGCCCCAAAGGCCTGTCAAGGCCTATTCGTGCGAATCTTTAACTTTATTATAATTCTCTCTGAAATTGTAACAAAACTGTTACGAAACATGTAAGAGTTGAATTAAATTTAATAAATATCTCTAACATTATATAAAAAAAAGGAAGAATACTAAATGCATGAAATAACAATAACTGATTAACTAAATATTATAATTATTAAATGCTACACTTAAAAAACAACGCAATCGTCTCTGATTAGTTTTAAATGCAAATATTGTTTAAACAACAATGGTTGAGACCAAATTATTGTTTATTAATAATTCAAATGCGCAGTTTGAATTTTTATGCTTTAAAAAAATTCATTGAGGCCGGCGAACGGCTGGTACATGAATTTTCACATTTATTTTTCATTAGTGAGTTTTTTATTGTTCATTTTTCTTTTGAGGCACCACTGCGCTTCCGATGAGCATTTATATTTTTTCTGATACTGTGCCATAATAAGGAATGGTGATAATGTTATTATAAGCAATATTTTTTATAAACTTTTTTTGAAAGACCAATTTTCTTTTGAGGTACCACTGCGCTTCCGATGATAATAAAATCCAATCAAACATTCCATTTAAAAGAATTAATCATGAAAGACAACCCGCAGAGTAAAACTGAAGAAAGACTCACTAATTGTATAATTTTTTTAATTATAGAGAATCTGTCGTTCAGAGAAGTGTTATTCGTCGCAATCAGTCTTTAATTTTCCCTTCTGTTACTTTCTGTTCTAATATCCTTGTGGATTTGGATTTATTGGCGTCAGTCGAAGACGAAGAACTTCAGCACTTTGTTAAAGTCCATACAGAAATGGCGTTAAATCTTTCGTCTATGTTCGATGAACAAGTAAGTATTCATTGAGATTTCTTAATCTAAGTCATGGGTTTTTGCTTCATAACAATAAAGGAAGCTTGTAAGTTGTGAAAAATAAAATCTATGCTAAATGGTACACTTAACATATTAGTACCACGTCCCGATTTATTGTTCGTTTCACCAATGAAAGACCTTTGCTGACGTAATCCGCTTATGGAGTGATATTTTCAGGACGTAACAGCGACATCTATTGCTAGAATTCTTGACTAAATCTTATAAACTTAACTGATACATTCTGGTTTTTTGCATTTTGTACAGTTACGAATATATTTTTATATTCTTGTTATTATTTAAATAATTTTATATTTTTTTAATAATGTGGCTTCGCTGTGTGATTTCTTCCCTCGCATACTGACAGTAACTTTCTGTTGCAAAGACGCCGTTTCTATGTTTGACGGCATGACTTCCAGGCGAACGTAAGTGATCAGATTTCACCATATAAGGAGGAAATTCCTAACTGGAATTCTTACGTAACTGCAATCGTAATACTAAGCCTAATAAGCAAAGCAATCATTTTGTTTAAAATTCAAATATTGTTTATTAGCAAAAACATCCAATCTGAAGAATCTGTAATTGTATTACTTTTAATTTTGCAGAGAATCTATCGCTCAAAGAAGTAGGCCTATTATTCGTCGTAATCAGTCTTTAATGACAAGTTGAAGGAGATATTACAATAATGGCTATTAGAAACGTAAAATACTTAATAATTTCTTTCAGTTACCGTGATTTACGTAAGGTAAAGTTGGGAGAGATGACACACAATTCGAATTTTTTACGTAAAATATTAAAAGCTTATTTTTTAAATGTTTGAAAGCTTTAAACTATTGATTTATCCTTTGCCTTCATATTTACGTTATTTATTTTTTTATATTTTAATGCTGTTTCTTATTTTTAGAATTTTTTAAATTTTTTGACATTCAGTCATCTTTCCCTTACCTACGGGAGAGATGATACGGGTAGTAGGGGATAGATGGCCACATGGAATATGAATAAGAGACCTGTGTAAATCAAGCTGCTACTTTATTTTTATAAAAACATATGAAATGAAACACTAAAATTAAGTTGAATAATAATATTTTTGAAACGTTTTGGAAAAAACTGTTTAATAAAAATAAAATTCCCTGCTGATCAAGACATTAAATATATTATTCAATTTATATATATAAATATTTTTTTTACTTAAAAAGACACATATTAAAAACTAACACAAATAAAAAGGCAAAAATAAAATAAAAAGAATAAAAAAGGGGAGAGATGATACGTGTAATCTCTCCCCTTTTTAGGTGTGTCATCTCTCCCCAAGTGATGGGACAGATGACACACACCGCCATTTCCACCAAATGGGACCCAAGACACCAGTGACCGGTACATAACCTTACTTACTATATTTACATGTTTACACAGTGAATTACAGCGAAAGATGCCTTAAAAAAGGGCTGTTAAGTAAACAAATTCTCAAAGTCAACGAAAATTCGAGCACAAACCTGGTTATAAAATTGGAAGAAAACTCAATAAAATCTCATATATCAATTCAGCACAAACACTCTACACACACTGAAGCTCAGACTGGCCTCGGGTTTTGGTCAAGGCTGCAATCTACTGCAAACCCTTCTTGAAGTTACATTACATGTGGCATCTCTCCCAACTTTACTGTAAGTATGAATGAATACCAAAAACTTCAAAATATTCTATGAACAATAATCATTTTAAGAAGAAAGAATTTTCACCTAAATAGTCGAAGGAGTATTAAAAATAAATATAGTTTTATTTGTTCAAAAACAACAGAAAACATGAAATTATAGAAAAGTATTACAACTAATTCGCTTGGCTGCGAGTTAGAAGTGGCGGGTTTAATTCCCGGCCTCGGCGGAGGGCGGGAATTTTTCCACGCTCAATTCTCCTCCAAACGGTCCTAGGGCCTACCCAGCCCTCTGTAGAATGGGTACCGGGCTTCTTTCCCGGGAGTTAAAGGCGGGCGGGTGTCAGGCTCATACTAGTCCCGTTGGTCAAGAAACGTCGGGAGCCTTACCTCCCCCGCACCCGTGGGCCTGTATGGCCTGTTTGGGGACAGCTTTTAGCTTTAACTACAACTAATTGTCTACTGGTTCCAAACTGTATACTGGAGCGAAACAGGGCTATAGACTGGGGAAGATGCTAACTTATAAAACGTGTGTTCGTCTAAGAGCACTGTGAAAAAAAAATTAATTTGACGCTATGGTCCGATCACGATAACGTGACGGTCGGAAGGAATCCCACATGATTATGACGTATCTGTTTTTCAGCCAATCACAAACAAGCGCGCCTCAAAGCATAGGTCTCTATTAATTTCCCTCAAAATGTCGCCTCAGAGTATTTTATAGAGCAGTGCTTGAAAAATTATTTTACAGGTTTAATATTATTTCCGAAAGGAATTGGAAAATGGAGGAATAAAATTAAAACTAAATTTTTGTTTATGTTTTGTAGCTGTGACGTAATATTTTTTTAGGAACCTCTGAGAGAGGCTAGTGCTGACGTCGAATCGTCACGTTTGTATTTTGTCTACTTTTTCACTTCACTATTCCTATTTCTTTCGATCCCGTATCGAATAGTCTTGCTCATGCATTGGACAAAATGCCACGTCCCTTCTATGTTAGATCGAATTTAGATTCAGATTTCTTGGAAATGCATTACGTAGTTTAAATTAAACATACAGGTGTAAAAATTCAGATATTTATTGCTCCCGTTAAAAATTTTTAACGTAATTTTTAACGTGAGACAAACACATTGAAATTTTGAAGAAAACAATCTTGCTTTATTTTATATTAGATATAGTCCGACTACGATAACGTGTCGATTGGACGACAGCACTAGCCTTTCTCAGAGGTTCCGAAGAATATTATGTTACAGCTATAAAACAAAAGAAAAACGAAAATTTAGTTTTAATTTTAGTCCTCCATTTTCCAATTTCTTTTGGAAATAATCTTCGGCCTGTAAAATAATTTTTCGAGCACTGCTCTGTAAAATACTCTGGGGCAACATTTTGAGGAAAATTAATAGAGACCTGTGCTTTGAGGCGCGCTTGTTTGTGATTGGCTCAAAAACAGATACGTCTTAATCACGTGGGGTTCCTTCCGATCGTCACGTTATGGTGGTCCGACTATAGATAATTTATGTCTTCTTTTTCTTTTTCCGTTTTAGTATTATTGGTATGTACGAACAAGGTTTTCAAGGCTTTTAGCAACACGGGACAAGTCGCTGGTGTCTCAACTGCGTAGACCGGCTTTAGAAAGTGTAAGAAGATGCGAATTTAGGAAAAATTTCTGTGAAAGGTGAGAAAACTACTGTCTTAACAGATTAGGTTAGCAGTTATCTACCCAATCAAATTGGATTATTTTCATTTCGAAAGATAGTGCAGACGTAAAAATTTTCAGTAATAATTGTATGATGTGAGTAAATGATCATACACCAAAAATAAATAGACTGGATGTTCAATACAAGGTGACTTCTGAAAAGTTGTAAAATACACAATTAAACGCTAATTTTGACAAGAATATCAGTATATATAGAACGCAAGGCACAAAATTGTTGGTTCCCTTAAAACTTAAAAAAAATACTAAACCCATTTGAATGCAGTAGGAGTTGTAGCATGGATTGTTTATGGCCTCATAATATCACTTTACTACCTTAGATAGTCAAGCACTGAAGAATTAAAAAAAAAAAAACTTCACGGGGATTGCAGAAATTAGACAAAACCGCTTTTGAAAACCGAAACCGAAACATAATTTCGCTGCATGTTTTCATTATTGCGCTTTACAATTTATCGAGTATAATTTTTGAATCATTCAATTAATTTTGATGCGGTTTTTTGAGTTTGTAGAGCAGCGTTTCTTAAAGTGTGGTGACCAGCGTGTTAAATACGGTAAATAAAAAAAACAAATAAATAAATAAAATATAAAACTAAATAAGTAACCAAGCTTTTCATCTCTGCAGAAAAGAACAACTTCAACAATGGATTTTTCTCTTTCTACCATAAGCGGAATTTCAGCATTTTGATTTGGGGGGGGGGGGGTGTTTTCTAATCCTTCGCAAATCTTAAAGAATTTTAAATTACCACTGAAGGTAACTTGTAGATAATTTAATTCATGTTAAATTTGTTGGTTAAACGTGAATAATGTTTGTCGACTTACATTCATTTTTTTTTCCTCAAAATATTGGGGAAGGGCAACTGCCCCCCCCCTCCCTTATCCCTCTCAAATTCCGCCATGCTTTCTACCGTTTGAAGTTAACGACTAAAGCCTATCTTATCTTTTCTTACACATGTTTACTAAATATCTTTACTTCAAAAAATTAAACCCTTTTTGATCTTCTCTCAGAAATTAAAAAAAGAAATTTGAATCGAACTAGAAAATGGCTGTCAATTTCTTCGTTTGAACAACTGTTTCGTGATTTGTCTGAAAATGATTGTTCCCGCCAATCTCACACGACAACGTGATTGGTCACCTGTCGCTTTTTCCGCTGCCGTTGAACTTGAAAGGCTACAGACTTCGGCGACTGTGGCCAGTCGTACTATTACATCAGTTTAACTCTGTTAACAAACAGGTAGATGGCTTCAGAGTGGTTCTTTAAAACGTAAAACTGACGATTCCATTGTAAGTCCGCCAAATCTAGAAAAAGAGATGAGTCATCAGGTCCCTTCTATTCAGGCAATTACGAGTTCTAATGAATATTCACAGACAGAAACAAGGCAGATTATTACCAAACCTAAAAAGAAAGTAGCTTATACCCCGGTTTCACGGAAGAAGTCGATGTATATAATTACTTCTATCCTGTGACGTATGTTTGTGAACATGTTTTCGTACTTTGAGCGATTTCACGGTAGAGAGAAGAACCAGTTTTTTTGCAATGCATCCTGGGATCGTGCTAAACAAAAATGACGCCAATAGCAAAAATTATTGCTTCTCAGCAATCTAAAAAACGAAAGTTTTTTTTTTTTTTTTTTTCGTTATGCTTCATCTGTCTCTAATTTTCAATATTATCTCTACAAATTAACGTTTCGCCTTCGCCCCATTCGGTGTTTTGTTTTCGCTGAGGCGTTGTGGACACGATAGCTGCCATATTCAAAAAGACTTTTTTCGTTACTACCTAGTTGTCGGAACAAGGACAGCAGTACCGACTTGTGGATGACCTTGACTCGGGATTACTTATCTAAGAATCGAGAAAATTAGAAAAACCCAGTTGTAAGTCGTTCCGTGAAAAGCTTTGACGAACAGATGGCATAACGAACGTTAATGATACAAATGAATTCCGTGAAGGAATCGTAGAAGAAGTAACTGTCTGAAAAGTTCTGTGGGTGGCATTCCCAATGTCACATTGCGAAGTAGTGCTTTCCTGCGTTGCTTTGCTTAAACCAGTCTCAGAGCTTGTTGCATGCTGGGAAGCATCGGGCAGCTAACGTGACATTGGGAATGCCACCCACGGTATATTTTTAATAGAGAATAGGGAAGTTTACTAGTTTTATTAATTTCAAGTAAAATTCTTAAAAAACTAAGTATCTATAATATTAGTTTCAAGATAAATATTGAATTTGAAACGTTGAAGAGATTATTTAAAAGGATATTGATCTGGACTAGACTCTACCTCATGACCTGTTCCTCCTCCACATTGATTAATTCAGCAATTTCTGGATCTTCTCTGGAATTGTAGCCCACAACAACGATTTTACAAGGCCGCCATAGCAGAACTTCATGTTTTGTACATCATCCATCCTTTCCACATGTTCTTTCCAACCTTTTCTTTATAAAATAATGTCTTCATGAATTGATGAACAAATGAAATTAGATCGATATTTATTCTGATAAAACTAGTTCGCTGGCTCTGTTAATAATTTAAATAAGTTGATTCTTATAAAAATTATTATTAACAGAGTCAGAGAATTTAAAATAAAAATCAATCTAGTTTTATTAGCGGTCCCATGTTACAGTTAACATAGGGAACCGCTATTGCTTTTGTGTTGTCTATCTGTCACACTGTATGTCACACTCTACAGCGGCCAAACGGTTAGAGATATTAGAATGAAACCTTCACAGTGTCTCAGCATCAAAAAGTAGGTGACCAAGTAAAAAAATTCAGGCCGATAGGACCACTCCCTGACCCCTCAAATTAACGTTTTCCATAGCAGTGTTAGTAATAATGATAACAATTAATATAGTAATAATACTGATGATTCATACATAACAATACTAACAATTGCCAACAGGACGTCATTGTTATATTTACAAACATATTGTTTCATAAATTCTTTAACATACCCAAATGATGCGCTAAGCATTGTATTAGCGGCCCCTAGTTTACAGCTTGCCTGTAAAACATAAAGGAACGGTCTTGCATTTATATGCTCTTGCTTTTAATTATTTTGTTTATACAATTGTGCATATTATGGGGCCGCTTTGCTTTTGACACTGTTTAAAAGCATTAATTACCTTGTTTGTTCATCATTTCGTGAAGCCATCATTGTTTTGTACAAAAAAGTTGGAAAGATCATGTGGAAAGGATGGATGATGCATAAAGTAAATTGCTCCGTGAGAAATTTGATTAGCAGGAATATAAAATTTGAAGACACTACTTCTCCTATTAGGGAAGTAGTGAATAAAAGCGTTAATAACATTTGCTATTTTCATTACAGAATGAATCATCACCAGCAAGAAATATTTTATTCGTTTGATCATCTTCATTTTGGACCTTGTTTTACATTTAATCCAGGATTTGATCAAAAACCATTACGAGCAGAGGAACGAAATGGTAAGCACTGCCCGGATATCAGTAAATTACTGCTTTTAATACAAGTGGCTCTCACCCTTCAGCGTAAAGATGGTTAAAAATTAAAAGGAAAATAGAAAACTATATTAAGCACGGTTATGTTTTGACATCTGAAGGGAAGTGTTGATATCATTATTAACATATAAAGTTGACTTTACAGATGTGCCAATTGCCCAATTCGTATGCCATTCGGTCAGTTGATTGAAATGTTAATGATATATTTGACATCCGTGTAAAACTGTGTGTGTGTGTTGCAGATATCTTGTTAAGATATCTCGTTAACGAGATCTCGTTAACATGGTGGGCTCGCTCACACAACTTAGAACATGCTGCTGCTTTTTTTATTAATAAGCAAATTTATTGATTCTTTTGTTGGATAACAATAACAAAGATAACAAAAAAAAAAAACCAAGAAAGTTCACGAAACAAGAGGAAATGATGGCTGAAGCCATTAAAAAAAATTGCCATAAGTTTCTCTTATAAGCGATGATTTCTGTTTCCTTCCACCAGGTGCACTGGTGTCAAATTGCCATAAAAATGGAAAAACAAAACTAGAGTATGTTGTAAATATGATAGAGCAGCCATTTTCAGACTGTCATCTGACAGAGGAATTCAATAAAAAATTGAACAACTAATGGAAGCTATAAATGTCAGCTCTAGGGGCGAAGCTGTAAATGAGTGACAATACATAAAAAAAGATTATACTAATAATTTTAGCTTAATAAATTTAAACTTAGGTTTTGGAATCGCTAAATATCTTCATATCTATTTAAAACTTGCGTTTGAGAGAGGAATGGATTACTGAACGAATCAAGTAATCTCTCTATTAACTCTCTTCTTCTCATATTTTATAATAGATAAATGACTTTACACCCATTATTAAGTATTTAAAAATGTTTATATAAATACTTTTTGCTAATTTTCGGGAACAAACATTAACGTTATTCACTTCCTCAAGCATGTTTGGAATTAACACAACAAACAATAACAGAAAACAGAAAGAGCATTATAAATTAAATCGACACACATCTATTGAATAATATAATTGTTGGAACAATGATTAGTTCATTTAACATTCTCATATTATTAAAAATCATATAGGATAATAATATCCATCAATGCAATAAAATGACTTTGTCAATAATCTAACTCATTAATTCTTACGAGTACAACAGGTACGAGGGAGTTAAGGTGGATCCAACCACTGTTGGATTAATAAGGGCTTTAATTAAGACTGATGCTCATAAAGGAGTAACAATTGGACTGCTCAGAAGCCAATCAGATTAAGTCATTTTGTTTTAAATTGAAATTTTTTCTGTAAGTCATACTCTAATGTTTATACTTTCGGTTGACAAAGTGCCCAAATCACTCCTCCAAGTTTATAGTTATTTTATCTTTCAATAAAAAATTCATTCTTCAAATTTACAAGCGTTGTTATTTTTTGGTACGTAATTTTAAAAAACCTATTTCATTTTTTGGTTTATTGACTTAATCTGATTGGCTTCTGAGCAGTCCAATTAATGAATTAGATTATTGAATAAACATTTTTAAATACTTAACGAAGCAATCTCTCATTAGTTTTTGTTGTGTTTTTTTTTAAAGTTAAAATATCTCGCCTCAAGGCCCTTGCGGTCGCATAAGGTAAGGCTCCCGGCGATTCCTGACCAACGGGACAAAGTTGAGGTCAGATGATCAGCCCTACGCCCGCGCGCCTTTTACCCCCAAGAAACGCGACACCCGTTTAATAGAGGACTGGATGGTTTCTAGGATCTGTTTGGAGAAGAGTTC
Source organism: Thereuonema tuberculata (assembly GCA_023159025.1). Classification (NCBI taxonomy): domain Eukaryota; kingdom Metazoa; phylum Arthropoda; class Chilopoda; order Scutigeromorpha; family Scutigeridae; genus Thereuonema; species Thereuonema tuberculata. The sequence goes on along the minus strand of JAFIDM010008419.1, from coordinate 49,506,404 downwards.
AGGATAGATAAATTCCAGATCTCTGCCGGGGTCCGGGATTGAAACCTCCAGCGCAATCAAGTGCTTTAGTACTTGGCTATTGGGTCCATTTATTTTTTTTTTTTCCTTTTTAATTCTTATATTTATGAATGTAAAAATTTTCAAGGCGAAAAAGATTTATATTTTATTATTGTCTTGGTTTTCCTTTTTATAGGATTGCGTCTTGCTTTCTACATGAAACCAGGCAAAAATCGTGATCATAT
>JAFIDM010008419.1:49442806-49506152 GCA_023159025.1 Thereuonema tuberculata | reverse complement strand
GGAAGTCCGGCCATTTTGGAAGAATCGAGAGTAATCAAGTTCACTTCCGATGTTAACGTCAAAGTCTCCCTGGATTTGGTAAAAAAAAAAAAAAAAAAAAAAAAAAAAACCTAAACAGGGAAATAGAAATAATAGAAATGACTTTTTTTTTTTTGGTTAAGTCAAATTAATTTTTCCCTGTGCAGTTTTAATTTTAAGTTATCTTCAAAATTCTCGGTAGACTGTTTAAGGTATTTGATTGTTCCCCTTATTTATTTTCCTTAATTCATTGTTTTCTGTGTCATAACCTAGATGTCGCTTCTTAGTGTATAGCTAATTCTCAATTGGAATGAATAAGGATTTCTAATATAAATGCGTATATTCATGTAAAGATTTATATATCTGTAAATAAACTAACTGCTCAATTGAAAGTGGACACCTGAGTGAGCCATCCAACAGTGAAGTTTGGCGTTTGAAGTTTGGTGGTGCGATGGTGTTTCTCCTGGTTTGGACGTGGTCCGTTGGTTGTGATCGAGGGGAACTTGGCATCCACATAGTATCTGGACGTTCTAGACAAGTCCATGCTTCCTGCGTTGTGGTCGCAGTTCGGTGAAGGGCCATTTGTGTTCCAGCACGACAATGCGCCGTTGTCAACGCCTGGTTTCCGGAGAATAATGTTCAGGAACTTCAGTGGTCCGCCCAGAGTCCGGACCTCAACCCAATTGAACATCTGTGGGATGAATTGGCGCGCGGATTCGTGCGCTTCCGATGCGACCGCAAACACGCATCCAACTTGTGCAGGCTTTGAAGGAGGAGTGGGCAAAAATATCGGTTGCTTGCTATCAGAAACTGGTGGAGAGCTTGCCACGGCGTATGGATGCCGTGCTTACAACAGGGCAAAAGGCCACAGTAGGGCAAAAGGCTATTAGACACGCTGTAAATAAAGCGTCTGTTCCATACCACAGGTGTCCACTTTCAATTGAGCAGTCAATGTATACAGGCTATGCCAATAGGAAAAAATTCAATATTCTGGGAGATCTTAGTATCGGTCATTCTAAGAAGAAAAGTAAAAATATGACCATGTGCCCAATTCCAAATGGTTTCTCTGAGAGAGTTATTTGAATGTATAGTTGCAAAATTATTGATCAGAAAGAGATCATACGTACTGTTTTGAACCGTCAACTCGTGCTTGTGGTAATGAGTAATTACAGCGGGAGGGAAGGACAGTACTGCTCGCCAAATTAAAAATTACTAACATTCAAATGGCTCTATCTCGGAAATCGTTAGGAATAGCATACATGTTCATTTAAACATTTTTTTGTCTTAGAGTAAACGATACCATGACCGATCTTTCCTTCTAGCACACCCTGTGTAGACAGATGTAGTTATATACCCAATATACTTAGCTGCAGTGTATTTGTTATTTTATAGAGAATCCTTCACCGACTCAATGGTCATGAATCTAAAACCTGTTTAGATGAAAGGCAAGCTGCAGAAATGGCTAAGACGTCAGCCTTCTACACCCCTGAGAGCCCTTTTAAATATTCGGTTCTGGTAAGTAGATGCACACAGTGCAAGAGTTTAAAATAAACAAAAGAAAAATCGGAAGCTATTGCATTCAGCTGAACTTATACAACAAAAAATGCTGTTCCTGAATTAATCGTAACTCTGTGTATTTAGTATAATCTCGTCATTAGGGATTCCCTATAATTTATAATGGTTGTATAAAAAAAAATAGCAAAATTGTATTCTTTAGAAGAATTGATCAGACTAAGTGATCGATATTACTGAAACTTGGAAGAATTCTACAAAATTAATATATATTAAAATCTAGGCACTAATATTGAAGTGTAACATAAACACTGCAAGGTTATTTTTTTGCAATCGAACTTACCTAACCCCGTTAACTCAGCTTTCCCATCTTTCAGTGAAATTTGCTTATCTTTCAAAAAGTTTCTTTTACTTTTTTTTTTTCGAATATTTTTTTCCTTATTTATATTGTAAAAATTTTCCCTTAGTAACTATATGGTAAGCATAGCTACTAAACAATACAGTAGGTTTGGTGAAAGTCATTTATATGTATATAACTGTTATACAGCAGAAAAGGTTGCATTATAATTTGCAAATTGAAATAATACGCTTCTGAGCCATTACGTTTTCATTTCCTACCTAATAGCCTACACTTTGCGGTTTATAGGCAAATTAAACTGATGTCTGATATTCGGAAATGTCCCTCTGTGGGTCCTCTTATAATCTGCCTTCAATTGAAATTGTGAGTCGTTTGTTATCCTGAACAGTACGTGCCAACCGCTGTGCTCCTCTTATTCTAACACATTGGGGTGGACTTACTACGTTCCTCTTTCGACCATTCCCTACTTCGCTACAGAGACCATTCATTAGCCAACAATAGTTGCCTTCTCCCCTATCCCTATTGATAATCATTTTTCAGTCGGACTCAGATAAGCCGTTCCCTTTTCCTATTAAACGGAGCTGCTTAATGGTGAAATGCCACACTATGGCTATACCATTTATGTAAATTCTGCGCCACGGGTGACGAAACGCATCCACTTGTGGAAACAAAGATTATGGTAATGAATTGTCTTTAGAAATGTTTACGACTGCTAAGAAATTTAATCTAACAAATTCAACAAACTTTTACAGTCACAGAAATCCCTACTGATTTCATCACCAACTGAACCGTAGTTAAGAAGCCATTGATCAACCATACTAAGCGTGAAAGTGGCGGGAAACTTGTTGGCTTCGTTAAATGAATGCATCCAAGCAACAGATTTGCAACATTAGCAATAATTCCTTTTCATAAAACATGAAATTTTTCTGTACTTTTTATTCTATAAAATACAAGATTAAGTTATGTGATTGTATGTCTTTCCAGTCATGTAGGGAATCCTGTCGAGCACAACAATTATGGCGTGACTATCTCTCCGTTCTGGCTACAACCCCTATACTACCAATTGTGAATGCCTCCGAGCTTCTAAGTGTGTGCATTCCGGAAGTATGTAAGTTAGTTATTCCATACATAAGTCTTAAGCCCATTGCACATGGATCCGAAAATCGGACGGTCGGATCCACGAATCGGATGTATTCTCTTTCACATTGCCACGAAACTCTCACCGACGTCGTTTATACGAATGTAACATTCAAATCGTTCGTTTAGGCGACGTTTCGTGGCCATGTAAAAGAGAATAAGTTCGATTCGTGGATCCGACCGTCCGATTTTCGGATCCATGTGAAACGCCCTTTAGTATTAAAAAATGTCATTCAGTTTATTTAACCTTAATTCACAGAATCATTAGAATAAAGCGACTTAATTATCAATGTTTGTTTCTAGGATTAGTAGAAGAAAATAGTATTGACAAGAAATTGTATTAGGGGATTAGAAACATGTTAGACAGTAGTGGTCACTTAGTTATTTTATCTGAATATATTTATAAAATCTTATAATTTATATTTTTTCCGCAGAAGATTTATCTTCGCACTTTATTAATCAAAATAAAATAATAATCAATTATTTTAAAGATAAAGATATCTGACATCTCGAATTTAAATCTGCACATTAATCAGTCGAATTGAGAAAAACCCGTTCGAGATATGCTTAACATCGAAGCAGCCTGTAATCCATTTCATTCTAAAAGGAATAAATGTAATATTAACAATAGACAATAGCTCTAAAAAGTTTGTGGCAGAAGCTATAAAAACAACGTGAGGATAAGGTTTTTGAAGATAAGAAAAACGTCAAAAAGTGGAAATTTCTATCGGCCGCCATTTTGGAACGGTTATTCGTTTTGGCTGCAATACAATACCAGCCGAATCCTTAAGGGTAACTAGCAACCATAAAAGTTTTGGCTCAAAAGTTCAAAATTTTAAGTTGGATAAGTTCGGCAGTTATCCAAGTCACAACTTTGAGGTCATGCCCCACTTCTAAGTCTCGCCTCCTAAAATCCCGTGAGTAGATTTCGACTTTTTTGTTACTTATTTGTAGTTAAGCAAATGCCCTAAAAATTCCAAAAAGTTTGTGGCAAAAGCTCTAAAAATATCGTCAGTACAAAGATTTGAAGATAGGAAAAAACGTCTATCCTTTATATACAGGGTGATTCGAAATTCCCTGTACAAACTTTAAAGGTAGGTTCTACTAAGTAAGACAACAAAAAAGTTCAAATAAACATGGGTCCGAAAATGAATAGTTTTCGGGAACAACGTAGTTTTTATTAATCAGTGTATGGTTGTTTGCTGGCACTGTATGATGCGATAAAACATATTTCAAAATATTCATTAATTAAAACACAGATATATAAAATAGAGAAAGAATGATTTAATAAATGGTGTTAAAAAGAAAATATTTAATTAGGTCCGGAAATGACCAACCATGCAATGATTAATGAAAACTACGTTTTTCACGAAAATTATTCATTTCCGAAGCCATTTTTATTTGAACTTTTTTTTAAAGAACCTTTATTTAAAGTTTGTATAGGGAATTTTGAATCGCCCTTTATAAGCAGAGAATGCAGTGTAAATATAAATTATATACCAATTTTCCTTTTTCTTTTATGTATAAATGTTTTACTGTCCTTTTCTTCTGATTCTCTCTGATTAATATTAAAAATTTGCCTTTTCTTTCTACTTTTATTGTCAGGTCATTTGGAGCAGTTTGATCTTCAATCAACATGTTCCTGCCTTCTTCCTTGCAAGTAAATATCCATGAAATAGTAGCAGAAGTCTTATTATTTGAATTATTGCAACTTTACCTCGTTTTCAAAGATTCTCAATGCACAATTCGCAGAGAACCGTTTATCTTAACAATGTCTGCTACATTATATATCTATTCAAAAATTTATACAGATAAAAAATTTTTTTAATTTAATTATTTTTTTTTAATATCAGGCGAATTTATTCAATATTCTTTCGCCAAGAAATATGCTAATTTGTTTAAAAAAAAATCTCAGCAGCAAAAAACTTGCAGAAGCTTACCACATTGTATAAGACCTCAAACAAAATAGTCCTGATAATACCTTTAAAATTTCTGTTTGAGTTAAAGAAATGTCATTCCCGACATTAGATACAAAATTCTGTGAATAGTCAATTTATCGTTTATAAAGGGTTTGCAGGACTTTACTACTTTGTATTATGCCGCAAACAAAATAGTTCCAATTCTAAATACAGTATCCGTTGATTTATAGCATCGAAAATGTTTTATTTGCAATTTATCAATCAGTGAATATCAATATGAATATATGACTCCGGAGTTTTTGAATTTGTTTTCCGCCAATCACAAAACATGAAATTTCACAAACAGTTAAAGTTAGGAGGATGAAGGATATGTGATGCCATTTAAGTAACCCGCCTGCAGGAAGAAAGCGGAATAAATATAGTTATATGCTGATGATATTATAGTATTTGATTATAGCGATTGATTTTGTCTGGAACAAACGTCACCAGTCATGACGTCATCAACTTGAACTCCGAGCAGTCAGTCCAAGATGGCGTCGTTTTGTGATCTCATAAGCGTGATCACGAAAGGACAAACTTTGCATAGCCAAGCAAGGGGATTAGTGTGGAACGTTTTTAATTATTTCAATTTTAATTATTATTATGTATTCGTAACTGTAGAAAATACAAAAACCAGAATGTTTTCGTAGTGTTTATAAGATTCAGTTATGGATTTTAGCAAAAGATAGCGCTATTACGTCCTGGAAATATCAATCTATAAGGAAATTACGTCATCAAAAGCTCTTCTTTCATGAACTGAACTGTAATTATCGCAATTCTCGTATAAAGGTTAAGGCACTAAATGAGTTGCAAGTTGTGAATCTCTTTTATTAGCAATATTTTCATTCACAATTTGGCCTTACTTTAAGATCTGAATAAAAAAACAAAATCTGTTCTTAAATGTTATGAAAATAAAAATGTTAATGAAAACAAATAGAGAGATTCCGTAGCAATTCTCAACAGTCCACCTATTTCAAAGGCCAGTGATCATAAAATATTCCAAAAGGGAGCGTTCCACTGTCTTATACAAACTTAAGTATAAGCACTTAAATGTGCTGCCAAACTTATAGGTTGTATTCAATTATGCCAAACAAACGAATAAATGTCATATATGTCTGGAAATGCTTTATTTCCGAGATATGAACAATGCAACAATACAGAGGTGTTGGTCGTACAGTCGCTCAGTTTCACAGAAAGTGCTCGAAATGTCCTCCACCGTCCGCAATGCACGCAACACAACGTCGTTCCATCGACTGCCGAACACGGTCGATGATGCCAGGTGCACGTCTAATTGTGTTGCACCCATCCACTATGCGATCATGCAGTGCATAAGCGTCAAGAACCGGTATGGTGTACAATGATACTTTAAGATAACCCCATACGAAAAAGTCCAGAAGGTTTAAACAGGGGTATGAGCAGGCCATGCTGTTGGTCCTCCTCTTCCAATCCAACGGTTAGAATTACGTTGGTTCAGAAGTCGTCGGGCTGTATCGCTTCATCGTTCATATCTTGGAAATAACGCATGTTTATAAGACATTTATTTATTGTTTTGCATGAATGAATACAACCTTTAAGTTTGGCAGCACATTTCAGGTACATCCTGTATTAAAAGCTGAAAGGTTGTGAAAGTTCATCATTACTCTGTTGTCTTTTTTATGTTGGAAGACATAAATATCTGAAGTTGTACAGCACTGTATACATACAATGACAGACTATCATATATTATTTTGTAGCTTTTATAAAAGAAACGTAGTGAGAGGTGGCGGGGACAGGGAGAAAACCAAACCAAAACCATTTCGCTCCTTAAAATTGTTATTTTGACGTTCAGAGGAATTTTCCATATACTTCTCCAAGTACCAAGTATCTAGAATATCTTGTTGAATAGAGATTGTTGTTAGTACGATGAGCTGATATTATTGTATCAGTAATTTCATTAACTCGAAAATTTTGTTACTTATAAAAATCACATGAAATCACATATCCCCATCCAAATATGAGAAAATTGCAGATTTACTAAAAATAAATTTTTTCAGTAAGTCATTTGCAATGATCGTTGATCAGGGCCGGTCCAAGCAAAGGCGGGGCCCGACTGAAATCCTTTTCTGGGATGGGTTTAACAAGGGACGGATTTTCAGGACGTAGATGTATCGAAACCTTGTTCCGGCATCGGCATGGATATTTGAAAAATTTCCTTTCCTGTGTGGCTCTGCTTCTTCCTCTTTTTCTTCAGGTCTGAAGTCATTCCTTAATGATTTCCTGAGGAAGACTGAAGCGATACATAGCGATACATAGAACGCGGATCTTCGGATAAATATCTGAAGTTGTACAGCATGTATAAATACAGTGACAGACTATCGTATATTATTTTGAAGCTTTTATAAAAGAAACGTCCTGATAGGTGACGGGGGCAGGGAGAAAACGGAGTGCGAACCGTAAAAACCTGGGCAGCAAACCAGATTTACTATCATTTTTGAACAACAGCAGAGGCAACAGCAAAAAAAACAAAAAAAAAACAAGTATTTTCTTTAAAAACTCTATGGAAATCTTGATCGATCGTAATGTAGTCTTTCGTTAAGGTGGGAATGTGAAAAGGACTACATATATTTATTAAATGAGGGTGGTACATTAAGATATAATTTATTCTTTACAAATTCTTCATTTCTCAATCAATGAATTGATTCAGTCCATTCAAATACCTTAGTTTTTCAATTGTCTGAATAAATCTTGCCAGCTTTTCGTTCTGAGAATTCATCTAAAATATCGTGGAAATTTAGATGTTTTGCTTCTTCGCTTCAATTTGATTACCAAAGAATTGAAATCAATCTGGGATCATTGGTGATTATTTATAAGAGTTTGAGTCTATAAAATTCTGCTTCCTTGCAGCAACAGTCACTGGAATTGAAGATCTATCCGAAGAGCTAATAGTAGGTTCGAAAATGCAATATTTCATGTTCTCTGCGAGAAAAATGCAGGGTTTTAAAAGGCTTTGTACAGGACGAAACAGAAAGACCTGCTTTATCTAGACTACCTTTTTGCTTTCTTTTTGTGCCTCTTTGTTTTCATTTCGTACTTCCGCTCATCTTTTAGAGAACTTTCTACCCAAATCACTTTCTCTCTCTGGTTCAGACATTTTGAAGAACGTAATACAATAAATAGATTAAAAGTAAATCAACAACATGGGTCTTATGAAACAAAACTCTTTTATAGGTTAAGTTGCAAAATTAAAACATTACATGTTTTAATAATCTATCCCATTTAAATCGAGCCCTGTCTTTGATCAATAGATTCTAATTGTTAAATCCAATTACAAGTCAATCTTACGATTTATTTATTTATTATTTGTAATGACTTCTAATAACCTATAATAACTTATTTTTATTATTGTCGATATTTCATTAGTATTAAAGTATAGTCGGACCTCTATTTAACGAAGTCGCTAAATCCCGAAAAAAAGTTCGTTATATGGAAAATTCGTTAAATGGAGATTCAACTTTTAAAATTACTTTAAACTATATAAAACAGATTTAAAATAAATAAACAATAAATATTATTAAAAAAAGTAATAATTTTAATGACATAAAGCGTACATTACCACAGGCGTTCTTAAATTTCACTAATAAAGTCTGTTAATTTTGTCTGAGTTTTTTTTTTTTTTTTTTTTTTTGAAAAAGTGTTTTTGCTCATAGTATGTCTCGCATCTTTCCAATGCACAAAAAAAACCTTCAGGCGTATTTTCTTCAAATTGTAATCCGCGTCGGATTGTTTCAAATGATTTTAGCATTTCATCATACGAAGGTTTTTTGATTTCTTCATCATGATCATTTCGATTTTTATTCACCTTCATCTTCATAGCAATTCATTGCTGTATTGTTTTTATTTTTCACACTGTCCAAAATATCCGATTCAGTTACTGTTTCCGAGGTCTCATCTTCAAAATCAAGTGAAAGATAATCATCAATCAGCACATCATCGTTAATTTCTTCTTTTTCCCCACAGCTGTATCCACATTTCTTTCATTTCCTCTAAGGGAAAGTTGATAATAAAAACATTTCAAGGAGGAAAAGAAAATTAGATACCATGAAAAAGTTCGTTAAATAGAAAATGCACTTCGTTATTTGGAGATTATTTTACGAAGAAATTAGCAAAATGTTCTTGGTTCCAAAGAAAAGTTCGCAAAATAGAGAAATTCGCAAAATAGAGATTCGTTAAATAGAGGTCTGACTGTATTTCTTAATTCTTCTTTTAATTCTTCGAAATATAAGACAAAAACGCACAAGACTAAAAGTTCACTGATCTGTTTTTGGAAATTGTGATACCGGGAATCCAAGACGGCCTATTTCAGGTTGCCTGACTAACGTCAGTTTTGAATTTCCAAAAACAAATCAGTGAACTTTTAGTCTTGTGCGTTTTTGTCTTACATTTCATGTAATTATACCCAATGCAAGTAAAACTTTTGTTGTTCTTTTAATTCTTTTTATTTATTTATTTATTTATTTATTTATTTATTTATTTATTTACTTATTTGTTTGTTTGTTTGTTTTACCACAGGGAATTTTATTTCAATCCTGAAGTCGAGATATCCAGAAGTTGGTATTGGGTAAGTTTAAATAAAGTATCTTAGATATGAAAGACCTTATATTTATTTTTTATGCTTATATTTTTCTATTATAAAAAAAAATACATTTTATATAATTTATTGTTCATTATTGTTCCTGTGTGCTATAACTTTCTTGTCGCCGGCAACTAATTAACAACTTGTAATTTTAGATATAGGCCTATTCATGTATTGAATATGAACAATTAAGGGAATTTAAGGTATTGTGATATTACATGATAGCTATAATCCACATTATATTTGTAGTTAGAAAAGTGGTCCTTAGATGTAAAATGATTGGGAACCACTGGTTTAATTGCTAAGTCTGAATTATCAAAGGACATAATCTGTTGACAGGATCTAATGAACACACAACACCTGTCTTAGAATCTTAAATAAATTAACAAAAATAATGCCTTAGAATGTAGAAGAGCGGTTTTTTCACTAATTGTAAACTTTATTTATTATTATTATAATTTTAACTAATTCACTTTATTACATTTCTAGCAAATGCAAGACAAAATCGTCAAATTTCAGAGACGAAAGAAGTTGAGGTAAGAATATTCCAGTGTTCTAAGTCTGAGATACGAAAACACTTGTGTTCTGTTTGTCGCCCGATCTTCCACGGATCGGGTATTCTAATTCACGGATTTTTATAAGCTCTTTTTGTCCCTTTTTAATAGTTTGTCGACCAACTCCGAATTTTGTCAAAAATCGTAGAAATATTTTTTAATAAATTTACTAAAAATGTTTTTTTTTAATTAAAAGTTGAAACAGTGAGAACAGTTGAAGATACTTAGAACCAATAAATTAACCAATCATATACAGCAGAGCCCCGATTATCCGCGAGTGCCGCGAAAATTTTTTTTAATTACGAACCTCAAAAAAACCATTTTTAATCCAAGCCAACAACAGGGAAAATACAATAGGCCCTACAGTGCGAAGATCGAAAATTACTGACAGGTTTATTGTGCATCGTGATCCTACAGGCCTTCTCGGAATTTGTGGATGCAAACGTAGAGCAAAGGTTTCTGCTGTACTTTTCATATTTCGAAAGTTTTACATATTATGTTTTTTAAAAACGTAGTTTTTAATGGTGAAATTTTTTTTTCGTGTTTACACCTCATTTTTAGTCTTATTTCGGGTTATCCGCGTATTTCGTTATCCGCGAAGCCCTTGCCACCCAATCCCGTGGATAATCGGGGCTCTACTGTAATTCTAATTTTTTTACTGTAGCGTGTCTTACCAGTCACGTGATTTATATAACTACAGCCAATCAGCTGAAGCAATCGCGTCTATTATTTCTTTTAACGACCAATCATATTGTTTCTTCGGTTAAATTTTTTGTTTACATTTCAAAACAATTCTTTTTTTGTTTATGGGCAGAGCCATTATGATACAGGGGTGCAATGTGTGCACCGCAAATGGGCGTCGACCTTCCAAGAGCGCTGGCTGTGGCCCGCAAGCTTTTTTTTCCTACAAATTCTCTGAATATAATTTATAAGATAAGATTATTATTGTATTTTTTTAAGAAATACAGCAGAGTCCCGATTATCCGAGTTAATGTGGATTAAGACTAACTTGGATAACCGAAAAACTCGGTTAAACCGAAAATTGTAAATAAAATAAATCGTCTAAGTTTAAATGTATATTTTTAACAAATACAAAGTTATACAGATACACCACATACAATTCATATCGAAAGAGTTCTTTTACTTAAAAAAGTCCTTAATTGTTTTTTGTTTTATGTTACTTGGGCGTTTTTCTGCAACAATGTTTCGGCATTTTTTTAAAGATAACCCAGGATTGTTGGTGTCGAAACCATTCCCCGATTCCAGGTAGGGGGTCATATGACTAGACGAACGAAGATTAATTTGCGAAAAAAAAAAATCCTAGAAATATTTGATAGCTCGGTTAAAGCGGAAACTCGGATAATCGGGGCTCGGATAATCGGGGTTTTACTGTATAGGCTATGTATTGCCTATTTACAAGTTTGTTTGTTTTTTTTTTTTTAATCCTTGGGGTGCCACATAAGCTTCGCACTCTGGCGCCGATACAGCACGTGATGACTCTGCTGGCGGTAATTTAATGCTGAAATAAATCATATTTATTGTAAGCGGAATGAGAAAATAAGAAGAAATTGTGAGAATAATTAAATATAATGAAAATCAAAATTCAATTAGACAGATCAGCAAAAAAAAAAAAAAGCTGTATACATATGGCTTGGTCAGTATTCTAAAGTTCCTCGCAGACATTTTGATGACAGTCCATGAGAAATTTTCTGACTCGCTGTCTATGATGCAGTCCGACGTATCATATTTTCTGTTTTATGAGTTTAGTCCTACTGTTTTTGCATTATTATATTTATATTTCGTTTCATAAAAGATTTACAGGTGTTTACCACTTAGTATAATACCGCAAACAAAATAGACCCAATTGAAAGCTTATAACAGAGCTACAACCTGTGGTTTCATAGTGTCCGGGAATGTTTGTTTTCAGTGATTATAGCTGTACTTTTCTTTTAATTTTTTTTTAGGATATTTTCTAATGGAAAAAAGAGAGTTATCAAATCAGTCAGTTTGTATATCTTGTGTTTATATGTTTCCCTAATAACTTTGGAATCGCTGGACTGATTTTCTTGAAACTTGATAGGCCTATGCACATTTAAGGGCACGATCTACTTTTGTAACAATATGTGAAACCAAGTTGTATACAAAAGGACATCTTGGTACAGCTGTTTCACGCTAATATGGTGATCATCAGCCAGGAGCAGTCATCAGTACACAATCAGGTCTCGGTACACGGGCCATGGTTCCTATGTTTTCCCCTATAGGCCCGAGTAACGAGACCTGGTTGTGTACTGATGACTGCTCCTGGCTAATGATCGCCATATTAGCGTGAAACAGCTCTATCAGGATGTCATTTTGTATACAACTTGGTCTCACCCATTGTTATTATTATTATTAATATTTACCCGCGCTTTCTTATTTTTATGCGCTAAAAAAATTCGTAGAGGCCGCATGTAACGTGTACATGGATTTTCTCGCTATTTGTTCTTTCGGCGAGTTTTTATTGTTTGTTTTAACTTCTGTGGGCACCACATTGGTTCCGACATTATCTAACTTTTATGTTTGAAAGTTTTTCGAAGTGGGTCGTTGTCGAGAAATGTGTGTAAAAGTGATAAAATTTCCCATAAAAAAAAAGCATAAACGAAACGTCGTTTTTTAAAAAAAACAAACAAAAAAAAAACAAAAAAGCAAAAAAACAAAACAAAGGGGAAGCTTTAAGAAAAGTAGGCTTCAAGTTCTTTTAGGTACTTCTTATTACATAATAAAATTTTGAGTTTGTTTTCCACTAACCACAGAACAGTTAAAAGTGTAGGCGGAAGGATATATGACATCATTTAAGTAATTCGCCTGCAGAATGAAAATGGAATAGCATATAGGGTTTACGTAAATCAGTTTTAGAGACTATTTAAGGAGAGGGGGCTGTATTTCATATACCGAATAATTCAAATATGACGTTCAATATAAGGAAAGATTGATATTTACTTTAAAACTAACTTCAAACTTGATTGACAGAGTATTGAAGAAATATAAAAGATTAACGTAATTGATTCATTTGTCTTTCCGCAGAACAACGGAAGATGCTTATACAGCTATCATCGACGTTAGTTACAAGTCAGGATTATTTGAGACTATTCTAGAAGAAAGGAAATACACGGTGAGTGAATTTATTTCATATTTAAGGTTCTCAGAACAAGACTGAATTTGTACATTTATTTTTTAATTTTAAAACCCCGACTAGAAGATCACATTTTCACCCTAAAAATAATTGGGTTTTCACCAGAATCTTGTAAATATGGAAGAAAGGAAATAGTAATAACAATGATAATAATTCTACATTTTTCCGGAGTTGTCTCTTGACTACAGAATACATTATTATACATTATATATTATAAAAGCGTTATTTTGTCTGTCATAAGACTTAATGTTTTTCCAATTTTCTGACCAAACTATAAGAGATAGAGTGGTCATGTAAATGGATAAAATGTAGATCTTTTTAAGACAAACAAAATGCTACAAAAATCTTTCGTAAAAAGTTTTTGATTTCCAAGATGGAGCCTTTTAAAGGGTCAAATTTTGACTTTTTCTCAATTTAAACGAAAAGTATAAAAGATGGAAGAGAACATTATATTGAGAAAATGTTGGTATTTGAAAGTTCTATCGAACGATATATCACTTATTCACAAACGCTTCAGCGTTTGCAAGATACATGCAAAAATGTGAATTTTCGATGTGTGACGCCGACCCGCAATACATCCGAGTTATTCGGAGAAGCGACAACGGGCTGGGAAGTTATATATTCTCCGACGATCGAAACTTTAATTTGCTAAATAAATAAAGTATGTTTTTGAATGCTATGTATGCAAGGGTTCCGAAGCGAAGCGACGGTACCCGGCTATTATTATTATAATATATAAAAACGTATATTATAAAACGTTATTCTATCTGTCATTCTGTAATGCCCAAATCACACAGCATATTTTTTCATCATTGATTTGCTTCGTTGAAAATGACCATTGTTTTCACTGAAGTGATCCCTTCCTTTATTTCCATCTTATTGACGAAACATGATGAAACAGCGCATATAATTGGCAGAGCCCTAGCCAATCAGAGTTGAGCTCGATATTATGGCGAAAGGTTCCGCAGTTTACGAAAAGACGGTGTTTAATCTTTTTTTAGAGGTTAAAATCGTGTTTCGGCAACGCAACTTCGGTAGAATTTGAAATGTTTAGCAAGTTGTCAATCTATTCGAAACTAATTGTATATTGTATTCAAGCATCTCTACTATTTAAGCGAAAGCGAGGTGAAACAGCGGCAAATCTCACAGGCCTCTGCGAGCATAAACGAAGCTCAAGAAGAAATGAAATCTCTCTTTAAAAAGTTGTCATCTGCAGATTCTAACGCATAAAATTAATTTATTTCAGTAAAAATATTGTTTATTTTCGAAAGATAATCTCCTCACTGTGAAACTTAATTTATAAAAGCCTTCCGATTCACTCGAAACGGTGGAAAAATGGCGCCGGTTGACTTCTTCGTTCTTGAGCTCATCTGTTCTGATTGGAGCTTTCACTAATTGTTATCGTTGAAAATTTCGATCGAATAGAACAGTTTCTAAATTTTTTCATCGCTGAAATCAATGATGAAAATGGTCAAGTGAGGCAAATCACACGATCGTAGACCTCAAAGATAGGGTCAATGATTGAAAACAATGATGAAAAATATGCTGGTGTGATTTGGGCATAAGCAAAATGCTAAATTACAAATTACTAAAATGTTACTAAAATAGAGAATCTATTCATAAAAAATGAAAATATATTAAACAACTGTCCAACTATACTGATTGGCGACGTAAATATAGATATTTTCAAAATGAATAAAAACAATACAGTACAGAAATACGTAAAACTTATGTGCAATAATGGTTTCAAAAATCGTCTTTACGAACAACAAGAAACTGTACAATTCATGGAAATACGAAAACAAATTTAGATCATATTTTCATAAATAAACATGATATCAAAACACCAGGAATAATATGTAAAGAACGAATCGGATAACAGTTGAAAATGAGAAAATAACAGATCCAAATATAATCTATAAAGAACTAATCAATGATGTTAACAAAACAAAATTCATGAAAATCTACATATATAAAAAGAAAAGTCCTGACTCAGTCACTCACTGACTCATCAACGTCCACCCCAAACGCTTGGATCTAGAAAGCTGAAATTTTGCACTGAGGTTTCCTTTATGATGTAGACAAGGAATAAGGCCGGATTTTTCGAAATTCGGGATAGGGAATAATCCGGCAAACTGACGATGAAGTGTAAGGCGGCAACCCCAGGTGTGGGCGCCAACCCGCAATACACCTGAGTTAAGTGGAGAAGGGCACAACGGGCTGGGAAGTCGTATATTCTCCGATCTCAATATTAATTTGCTAAATAAATAAAGTTTTTTTTTTTAATGCTATATACGCAAGGGTTCCGGAGCGAAGCGACGGTATCCGGCTAGTTCTGTTATAAACATTTTTTCTTTCTTTTTTTTTCTTTAATAATGGAGGTTTGTAGAATGTAAATAAACTGCCATCATCCTACAAATAAGGTCATTGTAGTCTATTTAGATTCTCAAATATCTATAAATCCTTCATCATGCAAAAAAAAAATATTTGTAAGAAAAAAATGTATGTTTTCAAGAGACAACCCCGATAAAATGTTGGATTTATTTTATTTATTTATTTATTTTTTCATTTTGTCCTTTCTTTTATATTTATAAAAATGAGGATCTTAATTTTAAAGATTAATAATATTTCAAAAGTAAAAACAAACAATTAAAAAGGAACAACCGTTTTTTTAACCTTCTATGTAATGTTTAAAAGGTGAAATGAAATAAATTTTGGTGTAGTTTTAAAAAAGGTCAGGCACACAATAATTAAAAAACATAAAACACATTAAAATCTGACCAGGTTTCGATCGGACCTGCCCATCTTTTTCAAGTGAATTGACAGATCCGATCGAAATCTGGTCGAGATTTTAATGTGTTTTTATGTTTTTTAATTAGTGTGTGTCTGGTCTTTTTTAAAACTACACCATTAATTTCACACACGTTAAATTTCTACAGAAATAAATTTTGCTTGATTTTTTCCCCCCTTTTAGTTGTCGTAATTTTGATGAAGTGAGAAGTTTGTGTTTATTTATTGGCAGTAGAGTATAAATACCTAAGCCTCCCGCAAACGAATTGTTTTATTGTTTGACTAAAACAACCATATGACGTAAAAATTAAGATGTAGGCAAACCGTTAAGAAAGAAGTTATACAAAAACGTTAATTATGGCTCAGCTTTAAGATATCACCCATCCATTCCTCCTCAAAACTGACCCCCCTACTCCTATCGATGAATGCTCGGCCTCCATTACGCGATAGATACCTAAGTGTATGTCAAGTAATATTTATTTATTTATTTATTTATTTATTTATTTATTTATTTATAGGAAGCGGACTTCTGGGGTATCATCGGTGGAAACTTGAATTTGTGGGTGGGAGTGTGTTTGGTGTCTCTGTTTGAACTACTTGAACTTCTGTTTATTCTCATTCAATCCTCTTTAATTCGTCATCAGGATAAAGACATCCTCGGCAAATGATAACACGAACACTACACCAACAGAGCAATGGGATTTATCTGTTTCTTTTATTCTTGTCATCAACATCAACTGTCCATATTCTGTAAATCAATGTACGATCTCAATAAAGAATAAATTGATCACACGCAGGATTCAATATTTAAAAAAAATGCTTTTATCATTTTTCTTTGAAACTTTATTAGCTGTGAATGTGAAGTCTTTTGATTAGTTGCACAGCCTTACTTCGCTTTCAGATATTTGGTTCGTATAAAAGTTTTTGGTTGTTATCATTACCTGCTTTTCTGGCGACAAGATGTGGCTAGGCTTCGGCGACAAAAAGGCGTCAGTTTGCTTACAAACACCGTAGAATCTCACCTCTGTGTATTTTGCATGCCATCGTGTTGTCTTTTCAGCCCCGCCCCTTCACTTTAAGAAAGCCAAGCCTTTACGGGGAATTTTTGACCATGCCTGTCACTTCATTCCTTTCCTATCTCTTCGGAGGATTTGGGTTCTTGGAATATCGCTGCTAATCATTCAAAGCACACTTCTCGCTGCGACTCTGTCGAGTGTAGACGTTTATCTTGACTGTTCCTGAGTGTCACTTCATTTCATAGCGAGTAAGTCCCGCTATAAGGGCTATTTTTTAACGTTTTTAACATGCCAGGGAAACGAAAACTTACCTCGTTATCTTTAAAAAAAAAAAAAAGACTTAATTGCACTTTTTGAAAAATCAAATGTTTCGAAAACAGCTTTTGCTAAAGAACACCATATTCCCAGGACTACATTAAACGATATTCTTTCATCGAAACAAGTAATTGAAGCAGCTGACTACAAAGACAAAAGAAAGAGAATGAGGAAATCGAAATTTGATGAGATCTAGGAGGTTTTAGTTCGATGGCTAAAACATGCCATATCGCAAAATGTGCCGATTTTTGCCGTGATTCTCAAAGAAAAAGCCATGGAAATTGCTAAGGAGTTGAACATGGAAGATTTCGGCGGCAGCAATGGTTGGCTGGAACGTTCAAAGACAGACACTGCCTTTCTTTTAAAACGATTAAAATGTTTTAACTGTAAAAAGTGGTTTTTTTATTTTTTTTTTATTTTCCACTCATTCATTTGCATGAATTGATTTCTGAAAATTTTGTTTTTCTCACCGAATCCTACAGCAATTCCTGAAAATACTGTATTTCAGTGTTTTGTTTTGTTTTTTCTTTCAAAAAATGACCACTCCGCCTAAGTCGTCAAAAATCTTTGGTCCCTTGAGTGACGACTTAACGAGGTTTTACTATAGTATTCTTTAATATTTGTAATTGATTTGATAGAAGAGGCTTAAAAAATTGCAGGAAATGATGTGGGAGAAAAAAAATCCCCGCGTTGCCTTTTTTTATTTAACTATGTTTAACTATGCAATATATGTATTACTGACTGCTTCAAAGATTTAATGTCATATTAATTCTTTTCTCCGAAAACGAAAACAAAAAAAATCCATAAATTGTAAACAGTATCTTAATAACATTTATTTCAGCTTTAGTATAATCCTAAATTTAGAAAGTGTCATTTAAAATTTAGAAAATATTAGTAGATGCGATAAAACAATCTTTCTGACTAAACTTCAACAAAAAAGTTCTTCACTAATAAGACGAAGCAAGAGTTTTGATTGGATACCGCTTCACACGTCGCCACGTACTTTCGGCTGTCCACCGTCGAACAGAAATGGCGCTGATGGTTCGTGGTTTAGGCGCGGGAAAGTCAGGCTCTTCGATTTTGGTTCAATTCTCTTCAGAAACGCTTCTCTTTTCTTCAAGGTCCTGTGAAAGAGGTACTGGAGTAGAAGGTTGTTGAGAGTAATCCCAATACCGCACGAAATCATGGCTACCACCACCATTATGTAGATGGACTCCTTGGAATAGTAATATTCCACCACGACGAACATGATCATTCCCAAGATCATAAACATCACCCCGATGAACAGTCCACAAATAGTGAAGCAGCGAGGGTTATAGTGCACACTGTGGATATCCATCTTCGTAGGTTATCTAAAACAATACAAATTTAAAAAAAATTAAAGTCCAGCCACATTGTCAAACCTCAATAAGCTAATTTAGTTCTTATATCTGTGCGTTGTTTCGTTGCGCCATTAGTGGCTTGTTTGAGAAGTAATTTACATTTCTCGTCACTTTAATGAAAATGCATTGCGAAATTTGTAGGGTTTGCTACGATTTATCACTACGCCACAGAAAATAGTCCTTAATTAAACATTTAGCGCTCTTTCACACGAAGCGACCATGGCCGCGCCGCCAAACACTCCATCAGCCGAAGCTCATTCAAGTGACTCAAGCAATTCAGGCGACTGCAAATTTTTTATTTCTTTTACCAATGCATCTAAAATTCTGAAAATTTAAATATGAACTTCAGAAGCATGTCGGATTTATATTTTTTTTTGTTTTTAATTTTTAAAATATTCTGTAATTAATTAAATCAAAATTCATGACCAATCAATTTTTGTGGAGTTGTCAAGGTATTACTCGATATTTTCAACTTAAAAAAGCTTGACGAACACCTAAATGATAAAAAATAATGATAAAAAAAAAATCATAAAATAATGATTTGTGTTTAAGATATTTATTATTAGTGCAATAGTTAGGCCTAATTTTTAAAAATTGTTTGAGATTATTTTTTTTTTACGTGCTAAACTGCTAATCATAATAAAAAACGTTTTCATTAAAGGCTTTGTAAATATCATGCAGATTCATTGGATGCTGTTCGTTTTCAGAAATAAATTTGTTTTGAAGCATTTTTTACAGAAATAAATTTCTGTTAATTCTATTAAAATCGGTTTCTACAAAAAAATGTTTTTTGTTCATAAATATTCACGAGCTTCTAATAGGAATTTTTCATTGTCAAAGTCCCCATTCTCTAAAGTAATTTCGTTTTAATCATGTTTTTCAACACTTCTCAAAGCGAAAATAAACAGCAATGATCTTCTGGCCGCAACGGAAATCGCATCTCGTGTGAAAAGCTGCACTGAAATCCATATAATTACGTGATCGCTATGGTCGCGTCGTGTGAAAAGGGCCTTATTTTCAATAACTATTATCATATTCATACTAACTTAATGGTGTGGAATCGATATAAAAATAATATTAATGGCATTCTTTAATATTTGTAATTGATTTGATAGAAGAGGCTTAAAAAATTGCAGGAAATGATGTGAGGGAAAAATCCCCGTGCTGTCTTTTTTTATTTTAACCAATTTTTGTCTGACATTATACAGGTATGCGCCGCTTAACTTCCGTTCGCATATACGTCCGAGGACCTATAAATTCGAAAATTCTTGATGCTAAAGAAAGTTTTATTAAAAAATTAAAAAAAAAGTATTAATATATAAAAAAAGTGTTTACTGTATTGCTTTATTTACTGTACAGTACAGTAATTTAGTTGTAAGTGCATAATCATTAGTGTGAATTATAATAAAGTTTTAGCATGAAAGTGTACAGTATTATCAAACTCACTTACAGGAACAGCCTCCAAAATCACTTAACATTAATTAACTTTGTATATTGATGTTTGAAAACTACAGCTCTATTCGTGATAAGTACATTTAATTACCATTTTTTTAAATTCAAAGTGATTTTTACACTTTGGCTTGTAGGTAATATTGCTCTAACCCGCAGTTTACTACATAGCTCCGTTACCCTTAGATCCTTCTGACCAAATAATGTTGTACTGTTTTATTGTCTGTTCTGTGTTATGTATTAAAGTAAGGTGGCTATTTACGCAGTACAGTACAAGTACAGTATATAGGTTTGTTTATTTATAATGTTCGCACAATGTCACTTTCTTTATAATTGGAAAGTAACATCCTATTGGACGGAACATCCTATTTTGTAACATCCTATTGGACGGAATGTAACCCGACGTTATTGGTTGGCATCAGTTAAAGTGATGACGAACCTAGGAAATTATGGTATATAAGATTAAATACTATACTTATTTATTGAAATACAAAACTTTAGATTTGTAGTTATTTTTTTATTTTTTTTTAGTAAGATTATTAAATATTATTTAAAATTCTTTTAAATTAGTTTATAAATAAGCCGCTGCAGCGTTGATGTCGTAACTGATTACTGACCCGCTTGCCAGATACCAGACTCAAATTTTACTTATTGAGGCATTACAGTTAATTAGGCTAAAAATTTGTAAACTTGGAAATATAGTATTTAAATGCTGTGAAAATTCATTAAAACTATTCATTAACTCTTCCTTTTGCTATTTATATTCAATTCAACTGCTCACAATGGAAATCTATTACATTTCCATCGAAGCGCTATAGTTGTTTCTGTGGAAGAATCAGCCCGGATTTTTATGCGTTATCCATTAAAAAAAAAAAAAAAAGCTATTGCTTCATTCAAAATATTTTGTTTTGTTTCAGAAAAGAATTATTTAATCATTTATTCATTCAATCGTACAGAGCACAAAACACATTTTAGATCGTATAATAGTAGCTAATATCACGGTTTTCCGCTATTTTATTTTCATAATTTTTATTTTCTGAGATTTTCTTAATTTTTATTCAAAATAAATTATAATGGCCATATCATGGTTTTGTTTTTGTTTTCATTGGTGCATGATGGGTAATTCCATTTTTCTTTAACATCTTCAGCTTTGTTTCTTTAAATTCTTATCCTTTGTTGCGGCTTTTTGTTTGTAATTTATTGCCACTTGTTCCCGAAAGTTGAGGGCCACATTATTAAATGCTGTTAAGCAACAGGTACAGAGGGTTGTTTACAATCTATAGTAACGATTTGCATGGCGCGTGACGACGCAACCAATCACAGTAGGTATGCAAATTTATGCAACTGTACAGGTGAGTACTTAAAGATTAGTGTGGAGGAGTGCGAGTTAGTTTGTTCGGAGAAATGCCGCCGAAAGTGTCACAGTTTTGGGAAGGGTACGTTACAGCCCTTTCCGACGCGAAATTTAGTTATTCCGCAATAATTACGGCATGTAGAAAAAGAGGTTTCACCATTTCGAAGAAAGGAGTTCATAATGTGTTGGCTGGTGTTAGTTTGACCCGTACAGGACAGATTTCCGGGACTGAAAAGCAAGCAAATCCAAGGACACCTATAAGTCGCACAAAGACTGTCATTCAGAAAGTCAAGAAAATGGTGACGGGGAACAATCCAGCGACCCAAAGGACCATTGGTGCGAAGGTAGGAACATCTCTTCGTACCGTAAACAAGATTATCCATAAAGATTTGGGACTTCAAAAGAGACATAAAAGCAAGGTTCACAAGCTCTTACCAAAGCACATTTCAGAACGTAAGACAAATTGCAGAAAACTGTATGAACGACATCTCGCTGGGGATAAATGGAAGTATGTGGCCACATTAGACGAAGCATATGTTTATCTGTCCGACTGCAATAAATCAAGGGCGATGTTCTATCGCCCAGTGGGAGCCAAATCGTTTCCAAATTGATACAGAGAATGTCGTGAAACTTTTTCGAAGGGATTCATGATCGTTGCGGGTTATTCCTATCAAGGCAAGCTACAGATACGGAGGGTGGCTCAAAATGCAAAGGTAAATTCTGCATAATATCAGGATCACGTACTGACACCAATTTATACACAGGAACTACCTGCTCTTTACTGAAACGACGTTTCCAAGGTCCGTCTCCACCAAGACAAGGCGTCCAGCCATACGTCCAAATCGACCCAGAATTTTCTGACACGAATGGAACAGCAAATCGGAAACCAGGCTATACCGTTTACCGAGATACCAGTGAAGTCTCAAGACGCATCGCCCATGGATTTTTGCGCATTTGGACTATTAAAACGAGCCTTGGGAAGACGACGTCCTCGTTCATTGGATGGACTCTGGAAATGTTGTCAGCAGGAGTGGCAACGTATAAGTCTTCCCGTTCTTCGCAGTAGTCTAATGGAAACTGCGCTGCAGAGCGATAGCAGAATCTCATGGCCATCAAATAGAGCATGATCGTTGGTGGAGAAAGGGAATTTCTGGGAAATAGACCCGAATCCAAATCGTTACCATAGATTGTAAACAACCCTCCGTATTTTTCTTTTCTTGTTTGTTTGTGTCGAACCCCCAGCCGGGAGAGAGTATGGGTTCAACATATTCTTCATGAATTCGAAGCTTGTAATCAAAGTTGTAAATTGACTGGGAATTTGTAAAAATGATAAAAAGGCCGTATCAGACTGAGGCCTTCGTAGTATAACGAAGGCCTCGATCAGACTCCACTTCGCTGATAAGCTCTTGGCATGATGTTGTTTTGATTTTGCTTTCATTGGCTCATGATGGATGATTTCCCTATTTTTAAAAATTATAATATGTTTCCTGCTAAGTTAATTTGCAGGATTTTAGGGATGGTGTAAGTTAATTTGTATTTACTATTAAATTACTATAGGGATTTAATTAAACAAATATAGCTTTTTTTTTGTTTTGTTTTTTTCAAGCGAGCATTATATATTTTTAAGAAGTACGCTCTAAAATTTTCAGGAATGGGATAAAAAAAAAAGTAATTTATCTCTTTTCATTGTTGTAAAAAACTCAAAACTCAATAATTTATATAAAAAAAATAAAATTGGTAATTTTCAAATTATTGTGTTTTTATTTATTTATTTATTTATTTATTTATTTATTTATTTATTTACAGTAGACTCCCTCTTAACCGGCTTAAATGGGACCGAGGATAAGCCGGTTAAGCGAAAAACCGGTTAAACCGGAGAAGTGAAATAAATTAAAGTTCGGATGTATTTGTCTTATAAATAAATACACAATTAAAATATTGCGTCATTGTATTCAATGTATTAAAGTATTATAAGTTATATACCATTAAAAAAATGAGTAACCTTTTTTTTTGTTGAAGCCTAGAAGTTCGACAACTTGCCGCATAGTTTCGCCATTTTTTTATCAGCATCACATGAATGGGGGAAGCTGATGACTGTATTGGATACATTGTATCTGAAATACGTGCGATACCGATACTAACTAACGAAACACATGTTGTTGTTTTTTTATTATTTTTAGCTATTTTTTACATTTTAAAGATAAAAAAAAAATTAGACCGGTTAAAGCGGAGATCCCGTTAAGAGGGAGTCTACTGTATTTATTTTATTTTATTGCTTCTATATTTTTAGGGAGGGTGAATGTAGCTCTTAAATTTACTAGTACATTTCCCTCTTAATCTTCGTATCCATTACGATAATGGGCTGGGATGGACTGCGGGGCTTTTTGAATAGAAAAAAATGAAAAACAAAAAAAAGCCAGCATCGCCAGAGCCGCAGCAATTTATTTAAAATTATTAAATCTATTAATTATTACACCTAGTTAACCAACTTAATTTTCAAACCAGTTCTAGCAGTCTCTTTTTTTTTTTTTTTTTAAATTCTAACCATGACGTCACGTACAAACAGCGAATTAAAGGCGCACTTTACCAGACCTCTGTTATATTTAGACCCACACCAAGATAATTCTAGCATTGGAAAGAGTTCGCCTCTAAGTGAATTGCCATCGATTTTTGTCTGTTTCCAGTAATGCTCTCGCATTGATAAACGTAACGTGGCAAAATCATTTTATTATTATTCATTTCCTTGGTCGTAATGTTAAATCTGTCAATTTTTTAATTTAAAATTTGTATTGCATTAAAACGCATTTATTTCGACATCATTAACGACTTAATAATATAGTTTAAATTAACTTGAATTGTCAATAAATCGTTGGAACAGCGCTATTATCTCTAACTGTATTAGCTTAGATAATAAAAAAACCCGAAACGATTAAAATGTGTGAGTAAGAAGCCTTTTTCATTTCATATGCAAGCAATGTACTTACTACTTACCTCTCAAACCGTTAGCGGAACAAAACTTCCGCATATTAATTAAAAAAAAGTAAAATACACATTTGCCGATGTAGCTGCTTGAGTTAAAATTAAAAGGCTTATGTCAGTGCTTGCTATTTGTGATTCTTGGCACTTGAAACTGTTCAGTCTTAATGTGTTCAATCTTTATTATTTATAGTAAAGGAAGAATCTGCAAATACGCAGCGGTGTTAGAGTTAATTAAATGTAGTGATTGTGCGGTCGATTTACATTTAAAATCAGTTAAATTTAATCGAAGTAACGTATTTGACCAGCCGTTTTTTTCCAGCGCTACGAATGCAGAACTATGCATTCATTAAAATGGAAACGTCTGTGCAATAAAGCTAAAGTTTCGTCGCGAGGCTAAACTTAATAAAGGTTGTTCGTATAGACTTTTAACGAAAAAAAAAAATTAAAATTACAGTGCTTTATAAATGAGATACATCAGAGTATTAATAATTGTGATTTTTGATTATACGATCAAAATAAAAAAAATAAAAATATAAATATTCTCAACATTATCAAACAAAAACACAATCAAAGCGTAAAATAATATCAAATAAATGCAATCAGTCAAAATAAATAATACCTAGAAAATTAGGCAACTTAAATAAACAAAATATAATGAAGTAAAGTAAACAATTAATGTAAACTTTATCTTATAAATACGTAAGAGGAGAAGCTAGGTATCAACAAAATGTAAATAGGTAAAAAATAATAAATTCTAAATAAGAAATTAAATAATGAAATGGAAATAAAAACAATTTAGAAGTGAGTTATTTGAAAATTCAAGATAAAAGTATCAGTAATATCAAATGGAATAATTAAATGAAAAAATAAATGCTCAAAAAGGAAGACAATGTTTATTTAATGATAATTTATATATTGCATAAAAGTCATCCATCTACAGGAGCTCCGTTTGCTTCGCGCCAATTGTGTTAAACATAAAACAATCCTCTTATTTCCATGAACCTATGCGCAAAAAAATCATGGTTATTTGCAAAGTATCTAGATTGAAAGACTTACATGCGGGGTACAGTCATACCTCGCTTTGCAGCAATTCGCCTCATACGATAGTTTTCAATTGCCACCATTACCCGATATTGCGAAACAGTATAAACTGTTTGTAACCTTTTTTTTTTTCCCTTTTTATTACCCTTTTTTGGCAAAATAAGTTGAAGATGAATTTTAAGATTAAAGTATGGCGAAATTACATGCATAGTGTATCTTGTAGTTACAAACTATCAAAAGCTACATAGAAACTACCTTTCGGCAAATGTTTCCCCTAAAAAAATGCATTCAACAATCGTATATGGCTTTAGATCAATCTGTCCACGAACTTCCAAAATTTTATAGAATAGATAAAAAAAAAATACTTAACGTGCATTGATAAGAAATCACCCGCGTTTAGAACACAGGAAATCTATCAAAACTCGATAGAAGACCTATCCACGGTTCTTTAGTTTTTTATTATTTTATATGTTGTATCTTTATATGAACTTTAATAAAACGCCGCAAAAATCCGTATAACTACTCGCAAACTTGATATAACAAAAGAATTTGACATTTATTGCCATTAGGATATAAATTACATTAACTGATTTTTTTTTCTTAAATTGAGTTTTTCTTTTTTAAGTGTTTTATTGCGTTACTGTCCTTTCGAAATTAGAGCCTGTGCTGCCATTTTTGCTTACATGAAAGGAATTCCCCGCTTTTCTGTATATACAAAGTATATTTATTCGTAAAACATTGGTTGAACGCGAGTAGTTTTTACTGTTTACTTATTAAATGAAGTATAAATTTACATTTCTCATATTAAATATAAGTTATTGACTGAAATAAGGTGAAATAGTTACCGGAATATCCTCGAATCAACAGATTATCCACAGTTCAAATGATGGTAATCTTGGGCTGCTATTTCGGTGTGATACCATAACGAGAAGAGGGACCAAAACTAAAGCGTTTTTAATTCCATGAAATTTAAATGTGTTTAGCATGCGGCGTTCGGTCCGTTGCAACCATCATGCAATGATCTAATGTCAACAATGGCGGAATTATATACAAGACACCAACTGCATTTCAAATACAAAATTTAATTTTTGGCAAAAGCGAACCACTGTTGTCAGAATAATGGTGTTATATAGTATTTAATAACAAATTAATAGAATTGGAATGATTTTGATCAGCGAATTAACTCTGTTATTGTTGCAGGAAAAAATTAAAATGAACAAAATTCAACGGTGTATTAACAATTTCCACGTACATATTTCTGTTTTCTGTTTTAAGTAGGATCTCGATTATTGGCGCTGCTCATCGTAATTATTATTTTAGATAATCCTGCAACTCGACTAATGAATGGATTACCTAAAAAGCGTCATTGTTTAAGACAATGAGATATTAATGGGATAGAATCCGTTGTTTAGATTCAAATGTATTTCTGAGAGAGTCTTCTTTCCCTCCTCGCGTTGCTTTCTCGATAAGGACCCACTTGGAGACGATTTCAAATAAAAAGGTTAAATAATCGCTACAGTTCAGTTCATGAAAGATAGTCCAGTAACTTTGTCGCCTGAAAGTATGGGGAAGTATGCGTCAAATCCGGTAGTTCTGATTTTTTGCAGACTTGTTTATGATGTTGGCCTAATGAATAATCCAAGTTTGTGACCTCGAGCGCCGAACGCAACTTTGCCAAAAATCGAAAAAACCGCGAAAAAATCGGTTTTTTTCCAAATTTTGCCGATTGTAACCCTAAAGGACTAGTTTTTGAAAAAAACTTTCTTAGGCCTTTTTTAAAGTAGACTAAATTTGCTACAATATGATACTAGAACTGTCTCCGTAGACCCAATAGTTTCCGAGATTAAGCCTTTCAAAGTTTATCATTTTTTTTGCGAACTTCGCAATTTTTTGCAATATTTCAGACGTCACTCGAATAACTAGCGGGATGAAGTTCCAATTACCTCCGACGGAGTGTGCTAGTATTGCTCGTGTGACGTCACGAATGCGACCACCTGTAGCACACAGGTGTTTTTAACTTTCCCTAATTTTTTTTTTGCATTAGGACATTAGGCATGGTGTATCTACATAATATCTGCCATGTAGTGGAAACATACTGCGAGGTTACCACTGCAACAACTGAACAACATGTTGACATGCGACCATCTCGTGTCACCAGAGATGAATCAGATACTGAAAAACTCTAGATGGTTTGCACAGCACCCTCCATTCCTTACAACAGATTTCATTATGTCCATCAGCAGTGGCCTGGTTGGAGAATCTAGTGATAACAGCCACATGGCTCTAGAGATTGGGAGAGAATCGATGCTCAAGATGGTTGGCCAGAACTTCCAGGAAGTGAAATTCAAACGTCGAAACAATGTGGTGTCCCTTTCTTCAGCTGTACGAACTATTACTGTTGGCAATAAACAGGTAACTGTTGATCCTCTAACACTGTTTCACAGGTTGTGTGTCTTAAAGCAATCGGATGAAGAATTGCGAGAGTTCTTCACTTACGAACTGTCACCAATCCCAATGTCATTGTTCTCTGAAGAGGGAACAACAACAAGATTCCTTTCATAAAGCTGCTGACAACAAAAATGGGAAATCACAACATTCAAGTACTCCAAGCAGAGGAAGATGCTGATAGGCTCATCATCACTCCAGTGTAACTGCTGCATCTACCTATGATATAGTGATAGTCGTTGGTGAGGACATTGACTTGCTGATCATCCTTACTGCGATCTCAAACCAACGTGAAATTTTTTACAATAAATGTGGAAGAGGCAAAGCATCAGATGTCATGTATTCCAGCATCGCTTCTTCAAAATCCTCTTTGAAACCAGAGTTTTTCCTCTTCATCCATGCCTTCAGTGGTTGTGACTCGACATCCTGCTTTTTTGGCTTAGGGAAGAAGCAAATGATGTCCATAGTCGAAAAAAATCCGGACGTTGAAAAGCAAGCTGCGATTTTTCTCGACACCAACTCTACACCTGACGAGATAGCAGCAGCAGGAGAGCGAGTCATAATTGCTCTATACGGAGGTAACCCCAACACCCATAACCTTGACGAGCTGCGATACCAACTATTCGCCAGGGCTGCGACGAAAACCAGCTTCAATCTAGCCAGGTTACCTCCTACACGAGACTCTGCTCGATTTCACTCCTTGCGGACATACCATCAGGTAAAAATTTGTCCTTGCATCAGTAATACACATTACACATCATTCATCATTTTCTATTCTCATGTACAATCTTCTTACAGGTACAGGCGTGGTTGGGAGTCACACTGAACCCTCTCTCCTGGGGGTGGATATCCACGCCACAAGGCCTCAACCCCAAAATGATGACCAGAGATGCAGCCCCACAACACATCTTGCGGATGATTTCTTACGGCTGCACGAAGGGTTGTGGGAACGCGAGCAGCTGCAGGAAGGCAGGATTAAAATGCTCATCAGTCTGCAGGCACTGCAGCGGGGCCTCTTGTGACAATATACCTCATGTTGCAGTAGTAGATATCCCAGAAGGCGACGATCTGTCCGATGTCGAAGTGGAGGATGACTTGTGGGCACAAGACATCGACGATTCATCACTATCCCCTGATGGGCATATGCCATCCCAAAACGTCGATCCAGATACGGACGAACCTCAACCGGGACCTTCCAAGAGGGCTAAATTAATTTAATTTTTTGATTTTTAATATTACTCAATTTCCTAACAAATAAACTTATTAACTTTTGTTGTACTTATCTTTTTTACTTCATTATTCGTAGCTTAGATTAAACATCATCGTTCACACTTCTCATTTTCTTTTTTAACATCCCATCATAAAAGTACAGGGCTTCGATAGTATAATCAGGGTCAAAGTTCATTGGGAACGACAGAATTGCAACAAACTGCGAAGTTCGCAAAAAAAATGATAAACTTTGAAAGGCTTAATCTCGGAAACTATTGGGTCTACGGAGACAGTTTTAGTATCATATTGTAGCAAATTTAGTCTACTTTAAAAAAGGCCTTAGAAAGTTTTTTTCAAAAACTAGTCCTTTAGGGTTATAATCGCCAAAATTTGGAATAAAACCGATTTTTTTCGCGGTTTTTTCGATTTTTGACAAAGTTGCGTTCGGCGCTCGAGGTCACAAACTTGGATTATTCATTAGGCCAACATCATAAACAAGTCTGCAAAAAATCAGAACTACCGGATTTGACGCATACTGTGATGTATAAAGTTACTGGACTAAGAAGAGCTTTTGTAATTTCCTTATAGATTGATGTTTCCAGGACGTAGCAGCACCATCTATTGCTAAAATCCGTAACTGAATCTTAGAAACATTACGAAAATATTCTGGTTGTTACATTTTCTACAGTAACGAATACATAATAATAATTAAAATTGAAATAATTAAAAACGTTCCATACTATTCCCCTTGCTTGGCTATGCAAAGTTTGTCCTTTCTTGGTCACGCTTATGCGATCACAAAACGACGACATCTTGGACTGACTGCTCGGAGTTCAAGTTGATGACGTTTGTTCCAGACAAAATCGATCGCTATGTAATGACCATATATGGAAAACCATTCTTTTTTGAAAACTACTATAGTCCTCGAATATGCAGACCACGTTTCAAGAAAATTCACTCAGCGGTTCACAAGTTATCAGATTGGAGACACATACAGTAGAACCTCATTATAACGGACTAATAGAGGCTGAAGGTTGTCCGTTTTAATGAAAGTCCGATTTATAACAAATACTTCTTATAGGGATGTAATGCAGCAGGATTTACATCAATGAAAGTACAATAGTTAACTATAAGTGTTTATCATACATCAAATAAAAAACAGCCTTCAACATAGTAGGTTGAATTGAAAAAGATGTGTACGTATACACTGCATTAGTCTTTAGAACAAGAAGGTCCTGGTTCATGTTGATTGCTTACATTCATTGATTTGAAAAAAAATACTTTATTTTCTGCTGGGTTTGTTTGCTGCTTGTGTCTTCAGTTAATAACTGACGGAGGTGTTCATAATATGCAAACACATTTTCATTTGCCGATTGTTCAACATATTGAATAACAAAATTTAAATGGTCTTTCACTTCGCTCACCTTAATTTTAGGCTGACTGTTTTTTTTTAAAACTGTCCGTTATAAGCGACATCAGGGTCCGTTATAATGAGGTTCTACTGTACATACATACATACGGTGAGAGTGAGTGATTTTCTAAACCCTACAGTTGAGTCCATTTGAGAAAAATGTCCTTATTTGGTAATTTCTGATCACTTACTTTCTCCTAGAAATCATGACGTCGAACATAGAAAATGGCGTCTTTGAAAAATCAAGTTACTATAAGTAAGCTAGGGAAAACGTTACACGAGCTTTCAGGGGTATAATTTGGAATGTTTTTAAATATTTAAAGAGTGAGAGTGATGAAACATGTATTTCCGAAGCTCTGGATAGAACGGCTATCGCAAGAAATTTGTCCGCTTAGACGGTTAAGAAAATTGTCCACGAAGGGTCATTTCGCGGCAGAATGTTCGTTCATCCCTTCGTCGCTTGAAGCGAATTCATGTAAAGCCAGTGGTGCATGGACGACTTTCACTTAAATATTGTTAGAGCCACTATCAGTGAATTAATCGTGAGAATGAATACTTAACGCTTGATATCGTTCATTCGAAGCTTCAGTCAAAGATTGAATTCAACGAAAGCAAAAATATATGTTACGAATTCTGCACTTGCACTTGGAACTGAATTAATATCAGGAAACTTTACATCGATATTACAGATGTAAGCCAAGTTAAAAAAAATTGTAAAATTATTGAAATTTATTATTATTTTAAAATATAATCGTAACTTAGAAAATACAAAAATCAGAATGTTTTTGTTACGCGCTGTTACGTCCTGGAAACATCAATCTAAAAGCAAATGACGTCATTAATAGCTTTTCTTTCGTGGTCTCACCTGTGTATTACATGATTTTCGTCCTTAAAGCGCCGTATTTTCGCCTGGTGGCGAAAAGTTGACTATTATTTTTTGTCAGTGGAAGTCGGGCATAGTCTAATTAGCATATCTTTCATGTCATTGTCATACGTTCATTAGAACCCGCTCCAAGATGCTGATAGTAGAGCCAGTTTAATTATAATCACCAGGTATTTCGGATTACAGCATTATCCCGTTATATTTTGAATAATGTAAATTACTAGCCAGGTACCGTCGCTTCGCTCCATAACCCTTGCATACAGCATAGCATAAAAAAAAAAAATAAAAAAAAAAACTTTATTTATTTAGCAAATTGTGGCCTTCTCCGGATAACTCAGATGTATTGCTGGTTGGCGCCACACACCTATACATCGATAAGGCAACTTTAAGGCGAACATTTAAATCCTCTTTATTCCCTATCCCGTGGAATTTCGAAAAATCCGGCCGTATTCCTTGTCTATATCATAAAGGGAACCTCTGTGCAACATTTCATCTTTCTAGGTCCAAGGGTTTGGGCTGAGCGTTGATGAGTCAGTCAGTGAGTGAGTCAGGACTTTTCTTTTTATATATATAGATTAATAAATTTAGGAACAGAAATTAAAAAAAAAACCTTTAGCATTTCGCTATTTGAATTTCTATATTCGATATTCTATATTCTATGGTTATTATTTGACGGAATATTTTCTCGGTGTATTCTACGTTTTGAAGAGGATTGAATAAAGATACTCATATTTTATTCAAATTGTTGTTTATTTGTATATCATTTTGTGATCTTGCAACAACACGAAAAAAAGATATGTGCTAAGATCAACTGATTTTGGTTTACTATAATTTCTATAGTTATTATTTTTGGTTTTTAAATAATATTTTGTTGTTATTGCAGTTCAGCATGCCTGATCCGGGACTATCAAGATTATGAAATTGGCTATTTGTTGAATACATTCATTTTCCTTTCTCTGGAGGGTATATTGGTAACCTGACAAACATTAGAAAGATAAACTGATGCTAGTTGATTGGGGTCATGAAGCCGAAGGATTTCTCTGCATTTTCTATCAACTGGGGAATCCAGGGCATTTCTTTTTGTCATCAACCAAATCTAAATTTAATGTTTTGTGTTACTACGCAGACCATCAGGCATTTACCGATAATCGAGTGATAACATCTCGCTCTCAGTGGTTTTTCGGAATATAACTAGAACACGGTAGGTAATAAATAGAGGTTATAAACTACACAACACGCTGCTCTAGTTGGCTGAAGACGATTGCAGTCGTTCCCATCAAGGACGGAACCAGGGGAGACTTAAGGCTTAAGGTAACTCACACAATCCGCGGTTAATTTTTCACACAATTCAGGTACCGTCTGCCGCCTCTTGCCGGCGACCAAACATTTTCATCCCTGCAGAATCCTGTTCCTGATTCAATCAACCTCTTTCGATGTTCCTTCCAAAGCCGATAAATCCTTTAATTTAAAATCTTTGTTTGTTTCATTTTGTATTCATATTTTTTATGTTAAATAAAAAATATCTTTCATGAAAGTATATATTTTCACTTTTCTGCAACATAACCATACCACATTCTAAATCGAAAAATCCATTTCCGAAGTATTCTTGACCCAAGCAATCCGGATTAGGGATGCGCAACTGAATTATTTTTTTTTTTTTTTTATCCTGCGCCTGAGTTTTCAGTCAAAAGATAAAATTTAATTTTAACTACTGCGATTATTAGAATCTTAAGAGATAAATATCATAATAATATTCATTTCCGGGCCGAAGCATCTGTCAACAGAAGGTTAAGCTCTTGAGATCACTAGCATAGTTGAGATTGAAAGACCAGTCTTACGTAGCCCGCCCTTAACCCTAGGTAAGGAAGCCGATCTTCATTTGACAGTGGGCTGGGATCTGGGACCTGTCTGGAAGAGAAATAACCAGGATAAAAATCTAGGAATTGAATCCGGCTTTTCCTGTACACAGACAAGAGCTTTAATACTTGAAATACAGGGCACATTGAGCATTCACATTGAGATACAGGGCACATTGGCATACACATTGAGATACAGGGAACATTAAGCATACACATTGAGATACAGGGAACATTAAGCATACATATTGAAATACAGGGCATATTAAGCATACACATTGAGATACAGGGCATATTAAGCATACACATTGAGAGACAGGACACATTGAGATACAGGGCATATGAAGCATACACATTGAGATACAGGACACATTGAGCATACACATTGAGATACAGGGCATATTAAGCATACACATTGAGAGACAGGACACATTGAGATACAGGGCATATTAAGCAACACATTGAGAGACAGGACACATTGAGATACAGGGCATATGAAGCATACACATTGAGATACAGGACACATTGAGCATACACATTGAGATACAGGGCATATTAAGCATACACATTGAGAGACAGGACACATTGAGATACAGGGCATATTAAGCAACACATTGAGAGACAGGACACATTGAGATACAGGGCATATGAAGCATACACATTGAGATACAGGACACATTGAGCATACACATTGAGATACAGGGCATATTAAGCATACACATTGAGAGACAGGACACATTGAGATACAGGGCATATTAAGCAACACATTGAGAGACAGGACACATTGAGATACAGGGCATATGAAGCATACACATTGAGATACAGGACACATTGAGCATACACATTGAGATACAGGGCATATTAAGCATACACATTGAGAGACAGGACACATTGAGATACAGGGCATATTAAGCAACACATTGAGAGACAGGACACATTGAGATACAGGGCATATGAAGCATACACATTGAGATACAGGACACATTGAGCATACACATTGAGATACAGGGCATATTAAGCATACACATTGAGAGACAGGACACATTGAGATACAGGGCATATTAAGCAACACATTGAGAGACAGGACACATTGAGATACAGGGCATATGAAGCATACACATTGAGATACAGGACACATTGAGCATACACATTGAGATACAGGGCATATTAAGCATACACATTGAGAGACAGGACACATTGAGATACAGGGCATATTAAGCAACACATTGAGAGACAGGACACATTGAGATACAGGGCATATGAAGCATACACATTGAGATACAGGACACATTGAGCATACACATTGAGATACAGGACATATTAAGCATACACATTGAGAGACAGGACACATTGAGCATACACATTGAGATACAGGGCATATTAAGCATACACATTGAGATACAGGACACATTGAGATACAGGGCATATTAAGCATACACAATGAGATACAAGGCATATTAGCATAGACATTGAGATACAGGGCAAATTGAGCATACACATTGAGATACAGGACATATTAAGCATACACATTGAGATACAGGGCACATTAAGCTTATACATTGAGATATAGGGCACATTGAGCATACACATTGAGATACAGGGCACATTGAGCATACACATTAAGATACAGGGCACATTGAGCATACACATTGAGCGTATAAATTAAGATACAGGGCACATCGAGCATACACATTGAGATACAGGGCACATTGAGCATATAAATTAAGATACAGGGCACATTGAGCGTACACATTGAGATACAGGGCACATTGAGCATACACATTGAGATACAGAGCATATTGAGCATGCACATCTTGATACATGGCACATTGAGCATACTCGAAACATAATGGGGGTCACTATTCTTGGTATTTCAAAGCAACTCATGATATCGCTGTGTATCTAATGTAATTTAGCAATCACATTCGATGTGTAAGTTTCAGATTTATTTTAGCTACGTAGATTGACTTTTACGCTGGATTTTGTGGATTTTTTTTCTTATTTTTAGCCTTTTTTTTATGAAAGTGAGGCTCCTGAGATCACTTAGGTCTGTGTGTGTTTGTTCCCTAACAACTTTTGAACAGCTAGATGGATCTTCGTGAAATTTAGTATGCATATTTAAGGATTAGGGACTATCAAACTTGTATACTTGGAATCATTTTCAATTGGGTTATTGTCGAGAAACGGAACATAAGACGACAAAAATTCCCATAGAAAATCAATGGAATCTAAACAATGGATTTCTGTCCTATTTCTGTTAATATCTGATTGTCTGAAACAATGAATATTAAATCTTTAATCCATTACCATGGATATGAAACGGTTTAAATTAATCTGATTTAAAGAAATACCGTATATGCTCCAATAAACGCCGAGGCTCTTATTGTCGCCGGTCTTTAATAAGCGCCGGGCTGCAGAGGGCACACGACCAAATAGTAGCCGGTCTCTAATAGTAGCTGGATCTTTGATATTTGCCTACCGGTACTAGTGTAAGCGTACGTAAATTTTTAGGCGTGCGTATTACCTTACGGTACATTGCCTTACAAAATGCCGCCGAAACGGTCATTTAACATTGCCTTTAAGATTCGCGGGGTGGAATACGCGAAAGAAACTTCCGGTGAGGCGGCCGCCCTTCATTGCGGATTCGGACGACGAATAGCAGCGAAAGGTACAGAAAGGCACTGCCATTTATCTTTAACATTCTTATGTAGCATGAGAAATTCAAATAAAGTAGCTATTTGTAATATTAGCCGGTATTTATGTGTAAAAATATTGCGTTCTGAAGGTTTTAATGGCCGGCCTCTAATAGCAGTCGGTCTCTATTAAGTGCCGGGAGCCGAGGCTAGTTTTGCAAATAAACGCTGGGGGCCTCTATTGGAGCATATACGGTAAGTAACTAATGGCGATTAAAGTCATCTTTTTTTTCCTTCAATTGATCGTAAGTCTCGTGACGTCAATAAAAATGTGAGCATCTCGGAGACCCGGAATGTCTCGGGACATCCGATTGCCCCACGTAGATAAAACTGAAAATGTAAGCATTCTCCATACTATACCTAACATTTTCCATCTTATTTGTATTCCTGTGTCTTTTGATTCCGTAGGAGATAAGGTATAAAAAAAAAAAAAAAAAAAAAAAAAAAACTTTTCTTTTTATATACAGGGTGATTCACGAAGATATGCAGAAACTTCGGCAGCTCATTCTACATGTAAAAGTAAAGAAATAAAGTTATATAAACATTGGTCCGGAAATGCTTCGGTAGCGAGTTACGGCTACCGAAAGATTTCGCCCGTAATTTTGTAACGGA
This sequence comes from Thereuonema tuberculata, assembly GCA_023159025.1. Lineage (NCBI taxonomy): Eukaryota > Metazoa > Arthropoda > Chilopoda > Scutigeromorpha > Scutigeridae > Thereuonema > Thereuonema tuberculata. The sequence goes on along the minus strand of JAFIDM010008419.1, from coordinate 49,469,396 downwards.
ACAATATGCACATGGACTACAACTCAGTTGTTAGCTCTCACAAAAAAATCAAAACAATGCAATTCACAGTATTGTTGAACAGCTGTTATTGTGTTGCCGACTTATGTACTAACAATTTTCCGCACAACATTATTCTGTGGTTTTAAATAAAATGACATTCTGTCATACAGTATTTCAATGCAATTATTTATGTACTTTACGACACACAATTTAATTCCTACTTTCACAATTACTGTATAAATGTAACGTGTTAAGTTGTGATAAACATTTATTCTGTTTATTGGGAAATTAACAACGTTATTGTCGGCCATATGTACAACATATGTGTTGTTTTGTTCTTAGGAAACGTTCATTTACTCGACCATCTAATCACGTTCTGTATACGTGATGACACCGTTTTCTTCAGAATTAAATGTTCTACAACTTTTGTTGTAAACTTTTGTGTGTCTCACCTACTTTACCAATGTTATTGTACGTCAAACGGAAAAAACGTTGTTTCGCGATCCCTCTTTTATTAGGTTCCACATGAGTTACGCTTACAAACACAGGGAGATATAGTTCTGCGACATGTTTCATTCGCTTATTCAGGTCAACAACCATATGAAACCACTGATTTCGCCCCTTAATTCACCTTCCCAGACTTCCAGCAAGTCTTCATTTCACCCAGGGTACTACACTATGGGCTAAATCTTTCGCTAGCCGTAACTCGCTACCGAAGCATTTCCGGACCTATGTTTATATAACTTTGTTTCTTTACTTTTACATGTAGAATTCGCTCCCAAAGTTTCTGCATATCTTCGTAAATCACCCTGTATATAGATTATAATTTGAAAAAAAAAATATATATTTATTTATCTCTTTATGATGGTAATTTTTGTTTTTCATTGAGATATTTGCATTTAAAATTATTTTATTTCTCTGCCCTTTATACAATTATGAAAGCTTATTTTAGGCTTATTTTTAATGAAATGTATTTGATTATATGTGTGATATCTTTAAAATAAAAACCATCAAAGTCTCTCGCTTCTCAATTTACCATCGGCCTGGGTGGCATTTATCTTCTGCATTCAGGCTCTCATATAGAAATTCCCGCTTTTTTTTTTTTTTTGGTAAACAGAAATTGTAATAAATCAATTTACTCCACAACTCCCTTAACTTCTTTTTTTTTTCAACGCCCTGTAATAACCAAGTTTTTGCTCATGCGCAGTAGAAATTGAATCCCTTGCAATTTATATTAATTGCTTGACGTTAATTTCAATAATGCACATAATTACATAATAATGCTCTACTGGCATAAGAGAAAAGCATCTAAAAAACCACATCAAAACTTGTAAATTAAATATTAAAATATTTTGAAATATATAATATTCCCAACCACAGATTGCCTTAGTTAAATAGTAAGCAGTCGCTTAACAAGCGGGTTCATATCGAACGTTTGTCAGTTCACCGTTGGATGACTCAGAGGAATGGAACGGCGTCGAAATGTCTGCTCACGTAAGTTGAACCCACAACACTATTTCTTTTGGAAAACATGCTAATGCCTTATTTTTAATTTTGTTGCAAAATAATCTCACAAAAATGTAAAATTGCTTTGGCGGGAAAATATAGCGCATTGGATAAATAAAGGGAAAAAAAAAATCTGATTTGTAATTTCCATAATTAATTTTTTTTACTTTTCATTTTTTTTTTTTTTTAATCACGTTTGGCTGACGGGTGAAGAACATTTTTTATTTTTTTATTTGAGACTTCCAATTTCCACCCGTTTTGGATCAATATTTACCAGACAGATTTGAGACTTGGCGTCTGAAAAACATGTTTGTTGTCGTACGGGAAGAAGTCGCATGGGTTGCCTGCCTGTCATTGCTCTTTCCGGACTAGTTATAACCTTACTTCGACTTTCCCGTAGCAAAAATTAATTAAAATAGAGAAGAAATTAATTAATCATATTGAAAAGAGAGAGAGAGAGAGAAAAAAAATTATAGTTCGTATGCCAACTTTCAAATTATCCGCCTTAAAAACGTTTATGCATTTTTTTTAAAAGTTTACCAAGCTCTAAAACTCTATAAGCTTAACTGAACTATCTCCATCCTCGTCTGAGGCGAAACACCTACACCACTGGATAATCGGACCCATCTATTGGGTCAATCTACACCAAATTGAATACAAAGCTCAAGAATCTTAAAACTACCGCTATAATTTCAGCTTCCTGGGAATGTTAGCTTTGAATTAGAGCTATCATAATGATTCAAAAGTCGAAAGATTTTTTTTTATTTAAAAGAGTTTAACGCGAACTCAAGAGTTCGAATATTAAAGAAATGGCGCGAAAACTGAATTATTCATTTTTTTATTTAATGGATTCTAGGACAGCATTGACATCTTAGACATTTTTTTCTTGTTTAGGCTATAAACTAAATCACCAATGAATTACTGCAGGTATGAGATATGTAATTATATCGTAACAGTGTTGTTCTGGAATCAATTTAAATAAATAAATAAATAAATAAATAAATAAATAAATAAATTCAGATTTAAGACTTTTGCTTTATTATATTTAAATTCTAAATTTCTTTTAACTCTTTTTATTCGCTGATATATATTCTGAGATAGTATAAACATTATATTAAATTCATAAAACTCTATGATAGCTGTGTTTATTATGGGGATACCAAATAAAAGTAAACCAATATAATAATGAAATAAGGGTATAGGAAAGCAGTCGTTAAATGAAAAAATACAAGTACGGCAGTATTATTAAACAAACCTGTGTTTATATAATGTATATACATTATTGCAATTTAATTAAATTTCTAATATTTCGAACGTATCGCATAAAGTATGTATACGAGTACAGAATTATTATTCTTAATTAATTATTTGAAAAGAATGACTATATGGAAATTGTTTCAGGAGAAAGGTTTGTACTCAAAATTTTTAAAATATACGATCTTGTTTAATAAAGAACATCGATTATCCGAGAGTACAGGACCAAGACCATGACTGATACTAGAAAATATACAATGGACATGTTTTTTTTTAAATGTTTATAATGCACATTAAAAACATAATTACACATAAAACTAGACCTGGTCGTCTAACTTTTTTTAATACAGAAGCTAATGAAATTCACTTAAACTTTACTTATTATTTGAATGGGTGAGTGGAAAAAGGATAAGATTCCAGAATGGCAAAGTAATATGATATAGCAATTTGATTGGTATTTAATGGAGTGGCCAAAAAGTTCGTTCGGTTTTTTTTACTTAAGTTGGTTCTAGTAGCGTTTAGGGGTCTTAAACGTCATTCGAGACCATTTTGTTAGATTGTATTGTGACAGATGTCATATCATCGTGCATTTAAAACAAAAGCTGATCAAAATTGGCGAATTTTGTGTAGCCAATTTAATATTGAAGATGGAAGACAATAAGCACTCAAGACCGCATATTTCTTTGATAACCAGGCAAAAACTGTTATAGCTTGGCTGGATTCATCTGCCGTATTCTCCAGACATTGCACCTTCGGATTTTCATTGATTTCGGTCTTTACAAAAGTCTCTTAATGGAAAAAAAATTAATTCCCTGGAAGACTCCATAGGCACCTGGAATGTTTTTTTTGCTCAAAAGATAAAAAGTGTTGGGAAGATGAAATTACGAAGTTGCCTGAAAGATAGCAGAAGATAGTGGAACAAAGACATTGTTGAAGACATTGAAGACGTTGAAGACATTGTTCAATAAAATTATTGGTGAAAATGTAAAATGTGTCTTTTAATTTTACTTAAAAACCGAACGAACTTTTTGGCCAACCCAATACAAGCTATCTACTGACTGCGAACAAAATAAAATAATAGCCCCGCTTCTTAGTCAGAAATACGCTTTCCTTTCTTCATTGATTGGAAAAATATGGAATGTTATCCTTTTTCCAATCAGCGTCACTATTACATAGTAATAATACATGTTGTGACTTGTCAGTCATTCGTCACTTTTCAGTCATGATGCGATCTTTAAAAAAGTTCAGTCGCATTTATTCTCTTATGCTTAGGACCACATTATTCGGATTGCCAAGAAGCAAAATTCTCAGTTTTAAGTAAAGAGGCTACAAAACACTGACATACACAACTTCAAGGACTGGTGGCCTCAATATTGACAAAAAAAAAAAAAAAAAAAAACTTGCAAAGATGTTGAGAAGAAACAGTCTTTCAGCATCAATAAGTGCAGACACGTTCACCGAGGTAATGAAAGATTATATTAAGACTTTTGAATTCATTGACAGTTCGACCTAAGGGCTTTTCAATACGAAGGAACAAGATATTGTGGAAATTCCCAATGCTAACGCAACAGTGGAAAAGTACCAATCAAAATCAAAAAGTTACAAAATGTTTCAAAAGTAGTCTACTACACACCTGAAGACTACAATCAATTCTATGACGAAATCCTTACGAACCCTACTCCAAACCGAGAGACATTGATGAATAGAATGTGAAATTATTATTTCCTTTTTTTTTTTTGTAATTTTGGTTGATTAATAAATATTTGTTCATAAATCCTTTGTTTTTATAAGCTTTTAGCTAATTTTATGGAACTTAGTGGAAAAAGATAACCTTTTAGCACTTTTAATTGATATTCAAATAGGGAAAAAGGAAAGTAATTAAAAGATATTCAAATATGTCGAAAATTGGGGGGGGGGGCTTTGACCCCTGAAAATACCTACTCCCATACTGTATGGGCCTCTGAACACGATGATGAAATCCGTTTGTCTTTCCGATTTTCCGTTCGGGAGTTGTTAAGGGTAGTCACAGCGCCGCGCCGAGGTATGTTGGCGCCGGATGCCAGGCAAAAGTTGCCGCTCCTAATAAACTAAATTATTTGCCGCTCGCTGCCCCCAAAACGTGCCGGGCGGCGGACTTAAACACCCAGGGCCCCTAGGCACTTGATATTTGCGCCCCCCCCCCCCATCCCGAAAATCTACAACCAAAAAAAAAGGACAATCCTATTTTACCAATCAAAAAAAAAAAAAAAAAAAACCAATCCACTACGGCGGGGCCCCTCGGCTGGTTGGGGCCCCTAGGCCCGGGCATTCTAGGCCTAAGCGGAAATCCGGGCCTTCGCCCCGGTGCCGTGCACTCCCGCTTGGCGCGGCCCTGGTGGACAGACACGGACGGACAGAACAAACGCAATAGCTAGCGATTTTGGTCGCTATCTCAATAGCTCCCTGATGGGTCGCTAAAATGATAAAACCGGGGTATTACTGCATTCTGATTGTGACAGTCACCATTCTGAACTTCAGTTATTTATCGCAAAACTTAAATACGTTTAAAAAAAAAAAAAATCAAAATCTTCAGCTTTTTATTTGATATAATAAAATATATTTTATGATGGATTGTGTAAATCTCTAAGTGTCAAAATTTCTCTTATTAGCATTTTTTTAAAAATAAAATTCAGCAACAATATTTTTAAGTTATAAGGCATATATATACAAAAAAAAAGAAAAAACGCAATTGAAATTAAAAATGCAGTGCCGGATGTTTTCACATGAAGAGAATGAATCTTAATTTCATCTGGTTATGTTTGTCTTATCTGTGTATGTGTAAGATTTATTATTCCAAAATATTAAAAAAGAAAAAAAAATGAATAAAATTAGACAAACATTAGGAAATGTTTCCATTTCTTCTGTAACTGAAAGTCCTTCGAAATTAAAAACAGAAATAACAAGTTTTAAAAATCAAATGCTCTTAACAGTTATTGAACTGGAGTTCGTATGGTGACAATAGAACGAAAGGTGGAGCAAATGGCAAAAAATGATCATCAAGGTTATTTTCTAATTACAGAACACCTGCTTACAAATGAATGCTTTTACCCAGAACTCAAGAAACATATTCACTGTTAAGTAAGAGTCAGAAATAGAAACTTATTTCCATTCAGTTCATTAAAATTAACTTTCTTAATTGCCTAATTACAATTAGTGGCCATTTCTTGTTTTAGCAATTAAATGAGAGCTTTTTAATTTTGTCGTTAGATGGCGGTGAAGTAGAAACATGGCGGATGTCGGAGGACATCGGAGCAGTAATGCGTATAAGTTTTTTTATAAAGATATAGTTTACAATTAAAATTTTAAAATTCCGACCGAGCTCGAGTTTAAGAAATGTCTGATATTGTCGAAAAAACTTTTGGAACCATTCAGAATTTGTTATCGAATGGAGGAACAACCATAAAAAATTTGGGGGCAACTAGTGGATTAAAAGCGAGTGGGGCCCAATATAAACCGTGCTGGTCAAGGAGTTTTAATAGTTTCTTAGAATTATTAGGAGGAACTACTTCAAAATATGTAAGTATTAACAAAAATCTTTTTGTTTAAGGGCAATCGGAATGGACATACCATTATTTATTTAAGTCGGGTTCTCAAAGCACTTAGCTTGATCAAGACTTGGCATTACATCACGTATTAGTGCTTTTATTTTTTTAATTATTCTGTCTAACACAGTTTATTTAATTATTTTTCTCCGTTACAGGAGGAACAGCAACTTGTCAAGAATGAGCTGTCGGTGTTGCAGCAGCATCTGTCGGAACCTTCCATCAAAACTGTGAGTCGATAAACTTTAAGTTTTCTCAATTACATAACAGCAAAGTTGTGTTGGAGAATTTTACATAAGAATAATCAAATGCAGTTTGTGTCACAACCGTCAACATGCTCTCGCATCACACTGCCTTATCAAGCGTAAGAGTAATAATATAGTAGTGATGTCCACTTTCTTTTTATAAGATCTGCTATTCCCATTCACAACTCACCGCGTTCTACTTTTTTTTTTTTTTTTTTTTGACAGATTGAAAGATACTTTTTTAAAATTGTATGTATCGTTTTAACGGCGCTTTCTGCATTTATAAGTAACACTGACGATAATCAGGGCCGATGAAAAAATACTCACTTATCTAGGCAATCCATCCTTTTACCCTTAACATTAATGTTTTTCTTGTGTGACTAGATATTTTGAATTTTGTTGTTGATGATACATTCAAGACTTGGAAAGTACAATATAAACAGACAAACAAACAAAAAGAAAATTATGTAAAAAACTACATCTCTTTGATATATTTCCTTTAATATTGGTAATATTTTGCATAATTTATATCATTCCGCTTTTTCAAACCTTTTTTTTTTAAATAACAATGAGTAACTTCCAATACATGTCTTAATACTAATACAATAATGCCTGATACAGATATAAAATAATGATATGCTCTTTCCAATAAATAATATTTTTTTATTTTATAATAATGACATGATAATATATCTGTATCATGCATGATTGTATTAGTATTAAGAAATGTATTGGAAGTTACTCATTGTATTTTTAAAAAAAAGGTTTTGAAAATGATATAAATTCCGTGAAATATTACCAATATTAAAGGAAATATACCAATGAGATGTAGTTTTTTATCTAATTTTAGGAGTATAAGATATGAAATACAGTCGCACCTCTATTTAACGAAGGCGCTAAATCCCGAAAAAAAGTTCGTTATATGGAAAATTCATTAAATAGAGATTCACCTTTTAAAATTACATTAAACTACATAAAACAGATTTAAACATTATCAATAATTATTATTAAAAAAGTAATAATTTTAATGACTTAAAACATACATTACCACATGCGTACTTAAATTTTACTAATAAAGTCTGTTAATTTTGTCTGAGGTTTTTTTTTTTTGGAAAAAGTGTTTTCGCTCATAGTACGTCTCGCATCTTTGCAATACACCAAAAATCCCTTCAGTATTTTTTTCAAATTGTAATCCGCGTCGGGTTGTTTCAAATGATTTAGCATTTCATCATACGAAGGTTTTTTTGATTTCTTCATCATGATCATTTCCATTTTCATCATCTTCATCTTCATCGCAATTCATAGCTGTATTGTTTTAATTTTTACACTGTCCAAATATCCGATTCAGTTAGTGTTTCCAAGGTTTCAACTTCAAAACTTCAAGTGAAAGATAATCATCAATCAGCACATAATCGTTAATTTCTTCTTTTTCCCTCAACTGTATCCACATTTCTTTCATTTCCTCTAAGGGAATATTAATAATAAAAACATTTCAAGGAGGAAAAAAAAATCGATACCACGAAAAAGTTCGTTAAATAGAAAATGCACTTCGCTATTTGGAGGTTATTTTACGAAGAAATTAGCAAAATGTTCTTGGTTCCAAAGAAAAGTTCGCATAATAGAGAAATTCGCAAAATAGAGGTTCGTTAAATAGAGGTCCGACTGTATGTTTATCTTAAAAAGAAAATTGGGAACTAGACCCAATGTAAGTAATAAATACGTAAATTGTCAAATACATTCTTTTAATCACAAAAAAGTAATAAACATCAAAAACTCCTCAGCCTATATTTTCCATTTTTTTTATTTCACGTTTTGATTGTTATCCTCTTTACTCACGTTCATTTCACACTTATGCTTTAAACTCATTGTTGGTCATCTCTTAGAATGAGAAAGATGTTCTCTTCTAAGTGTGTTATCCCTGGATAAAGATTTTCGATCAGAAAATTGAAATATTAGGTGAGGAGTTTTTGATGTTTATTAGACCCAATGTACTTTGATCTAATGCAGTTTGAATTAAAATTAAATTAAAAATGTGCCCTTGTATTTTCACAAATTGACTCCTAGACTTTGATACCCTAGTCCTTTGCTTTGTTCACTCTAACATCAAAACATCTGCCTGAAATATCTATAGAACCACTTGTCTGATCTTGAAGTTTTATGCAAGCAGCATCTTCTAAAGAAAACATGAATATTCTGAATTCCATATCTATAACAGCATCATGAAGGCTATAGAGGCCGACAAAAACCACATCACAGATACAGATACATGTACAGAGACAAGATCAAGTAGACAATTAAAGTATATTCGTTAGTCGAAATGTATAAAGGGCAATTTTTGCATTGTAAAACAAATCAGTTTTAAAAGTGTTTGTTACTGTGAAATTGTGGTCAAAAATAAATTTAGCATTCACTGAAGAGGCTGCAAATGTATTTACAAAGCAGGTTTTCTTTTTCTATAATGAGTAAGAAAATGATAAAAATATTATTTAATTTGAGTGTATTTATAATTAATATTCTTTCTTACTAAAAATAAAAACACAAAAAAAACCATCTTACCAAAAAATTATGATGATCAGTTTTATGATCAATGCTATAATATGTTGATGTGTGGTCGAAAAATAACAGAGACTAGCGCCGGTGTTACAATTTAAGATACACACAAACTTTATTTACAATTTATTTACAGTTTATGTACATAATTTGGTGGATTCTCAAGATCTGCTTGGAACTTCCTCTTAGGTCGGTCACTGGGAGAGAGAGCTAGTCGTGCAGTTGATTGGCCTTCCAGTTCAGCCAATCACAGAGCAGATTAACTGACCAATCCGGGAAGGATTTTAACTTTGCATCAATATCAATGACATATCATCTAAATATAATATACAAATTCATAAACTTCTATTAATTGAAAAAAAAAAACATCTTAATAAAATTACTTTTGGCTATTTTAAACACTGTATGGAAAATAAAGAGAAAGAGTTATTGTAATTAGGATTAAGTCAGTTCATTATTGGACAATAGTTTGTCTGTGAAAGTGGATTTTTACATAGATCAAAAATCATTACAATTAAGATTATTTTTGTTGAACAGAGAAACAGTGTAATTAGGATCATACGTTTTCTTTAGTTTGTTAATTTATTCATTGATTGTTAATCTAAAATGTATTCTTAACAATTTTGGAGGAAAAAGATAGAATTTTTCTCCTCGATTATGTCCTGAGGAAGTCGTCTGCTTTAAAAGATGAAATATTGACGGAGTTTAAGGATATTTCTTTCGATTAGTAGAGTTTATGAATGCAATAATATATGAACTCATAACATTTCTCTCTAGTTTCTAAGAATTAAATTTCACATTTTATTTTGCTTAATTTTTCCCTTCCTTGAAATTCATACTTAAATTAATATCTGAAAAGCAGAGGGAAATTTTACTCACCAAGTACTTAAGAACAGGATTGTCTGGAGTAAGGGAAAAAGAAAAATAACCAAAGATTAAAAAAAAAAAAAAAAAATGATATGATATGTATTAATAATATGGTTAATACTAAAACTCACTATGGCTCTTGTAAAATTGAACACCCACAATGCTTCTAATTCAAAAATTAATGATTTTCTGCAACACAATGCAGAAAAGAATTACAGGGTAAAAATGTGTGCTATATCAATCGAGATCTTCTCGTTCCCTGCATTTGGGGTTGCGGGAGGTAAAGCTCTTTGGTTGTGTGATGAATAAGACTTAAGTTTGGGTTGGGTGATCAGTGTAATGTCCAATTCCTTTAATTCCCTCGAAAGAAACCCGGTACCCATTTTAGACAGTGTTGAGTGGACCATCTAGAAAAGAAATAAACAAGGGGAAAAAAATCCCTGTTCATCCCCTGAGGTTGAACATGACTCTTCCAGCCTACAGCCAAGTACCACTTTAGTTATCACGCAATAATTGATGGTTAAGAATAATACGAGTAAGAAAGTTTTAATAAAGTATTGGATATGATTTTGAACATAACAGTAAGAGGAATTTTACTTTATAACTTATTAGAAATTAAAATACATAGAGTGATGTGCAATTAATTACGGTATCTTGATTATTCTAAATTTCATGAGATCTTCAATGGTATTAACACATAAATTTCATATTAGAGGGAGACTAAAGCAGTCTGCGTTAATTTATTTTTATAAATTAGAAATTTATCTAGTATGCTAGAAGAGAATTAGGACTCAAGTGAAAATAAAGGAATTAAAACCAAGATTTAGCAGTAGTTTTCTGATATCTTAATATATAAAATGAATGTTTCTTTGTTTGTTCCGTATGCGTTTCTATACCATTCATCAGATTGCATTGAAACTTTGGTGAGTTGTTGTGCACACGCCCGCGAAGGTTTCTGAATTAGTAGAACCATTTTACAATATCTCGCGCGCATGTGCACAGGGAAAAATCCATGCTTTACACATGGATAGCTGTATGTGGCCTGCTGATGCGTCGGAAAACTTTCTGATTTATTCGTGTATGCACCAGACGAAAAAACAAAAAATATTGTGTATCCAAAAGCACTTCAATAAACAGAATTAAAACACAAATGCTTTCTTTCTTTGAGTGGCATTGCAATGCCTGCCGGGTACAGCTAGTGTAGTAATATATTTATGTTTAAATTTATTTTGACATTTTTCATTTGAGATCTTGTGCTCTTATTAACTATGGCAACTAGTCTGCTAATATATTTGTCAAATGCTAACTTTTACTGCTTGAATTAAGGATGGAAAGGTAATTTTTACTGTAGTTAACAGCACTCCTGACTAGATTTTATTCTGTTTGAAAATTGGATATTTCTTTCTGCTTTATTTGTCACACTTATGTGGAGACAATTTAGACTGTTCTTAAATTGCAGTTATATAAAGCTTCAATCCCGTATCATGGACAACAGTGATGGACATCGTAAGAGATAGAGGCTCATGTGATCACCACCTCTGCGTTGAAGTGAAGATTAACAAGGGTCTCTTTGGAAATTGACTAAGAGCAAGATTTATACTAATAAAAAAACGTATAAAAATTTGTATATTCCTATGAAAAGCATTTATACAGCAAAAGAAAAAAAAAATGAATGACTAATATTGCTCAGTAGTAAAATATTAAATTTGTAAGTTGATATAATTCAAAGTTATATCAACACAAATACTTTGGTAAAGATACTTTTATAGTGTTTTCATTTTGTAACTGCATTATTTTGATCACTTTAAAAACAAAAGGCTACCTTTTATTGTGAAAAGGCCTTAATTTTTATAAAAGAGCTAAAGAATTTAGGTTTGCAATTGTGAGTAAAAATGGATAATTATTTCCATATTACTATAACTATTATTGAAAATAAGTGCTTTTATCTGTGAAAAACATTTTTCATGTTTTACTAAAGCAAGACTGATACTTTTTATATACATTTGTGCTAATTTCAGTATTGTGAAGGAGACGGGAATAGAAGGGAAAGTATAAATTTTATTTAAGGTTTCCAAAAAATATAAAACACTCACATCACTAATATTTATATGCTTTTATTTTACTTAATTTTTTTTGTTGCAATAGATAAGACCTTTGTTTTTGTAAGAATTTTACTTCTTTTTCATTTCTTAGTTATTGATTGTATTATTTTTATTTAGACACAGATCAGAGAATATTTGGTTCGGGCGATGTATTGTGAAATGCTCGGCTATCCTGCACCCTTCGCATATATTCATGCCATCAAACTAGCCCAGCAAGGCTCACTACATGAGAAAAACATAGGTAAAATTGGTTGCAATACTTTTATATTATATGCACCTTTAATAATGCTTTCATTACAGGATAAAAACATCTAATTCTATTTCAGCATAAACGTTGAAATGCAGAAGCAACTAACATGGAAGAACGTAGAACGCAGAATATTTAGAGATATATGTTAAGAAAATGCAAGATTTTATTGTTACTGGGCTCTTCATTAGCCTGTGCTTTCCCTACATCCACAGAATGAGAAATGTCATCGGGCCTTTCAGTGTAATCCCAGCTGAAAAAAAAAAGAAAAATATCTCAAGCATTTCCTGAAAGGAAGCCTTCCAACAGATTTGCAATACTCCGTCTGAAATATTGATCAAACCAGTATGAGAAATCATCGTTACACACAAACAGCAAAATAGGAGTTAGATATAGATAGATCAATATCCTAAATGGCAAAGGATGACCAGCAGTTGGTTCATTATCTCTAGACAATGAGCAGACTTTTTAAGTTTCTAGTGAAATGATTAACATTAATAAATGAAGGAATTTAATCATTTTTTTATTCAGCTTCATAAAAATTATCATGAGCCAAACAAAATCTTCGTTGCATTTAATTTGAAATTCTGAACACTAGGAAAAGTAAAAAATCTTATAATATTTAACTATTCTCTCACTTCATGTAATTAAATCTGTGAACTGGAAAAATGTAAAGAACAAATAAAGAAAGAGAATACGTGCCCAAATTATAACATTGAGAGTGAGAAAAAACAAAACAAAGAAGGAATAAAAGAATGCTTTCACATCCATGAGCCATTATGGATAGGAATCTGGGAGCAGGAGGGGGATCCACAATCTTTCAAGCTGTTCTGAGCCTATCATCGAGGGTAAATCTGATTGACGAGTCCCAACAAGGACGAAATGGCCGTCCCAGATTCCCGTCAATGATGGCTCAGGGACGCGGCAGCTTTCTTTTGTGCCTTTGTTTCTTTTTTTTATACTTTCTTTGTTAAAGAAAACAATGTTTGTTATTAATATTTTGGAAGCCGTTTGGTTTTTGATTAAATAAGCAAATTAATTTGGAGAATAGTATCAACAGATATTAATAAACTTTCATCAACTCATTAGATTTATATTTCAAAGTTGTTTTTTGGTCAATCATTAGGTCCGTGGTTCTTCATGAAAACTATTTCAATGAAGAATTTTGTTTTATTACGTACATAATAGAAATATGAAATGTCTGTATGGTTGGTTATCTGAAGTGCTTGCTTCGCTTGAACTTATATAACATTACAGTTTTCTTTTGAGTATTTTTAAATTGATTTTCATTTGCAATAACATGAAATTATATTTTTTTTGCAACTGTTTAAATATTAAATACAATTTTAGGCATGTAATAATTATGTCTTGAATAACTTTAAGTATTATAAAAATTTAATAAATTTTAAGTTTTTATTTCTCCTAAAGCTTTAAGTTTATAATTTTTTATTTTTTTAGATAAATTAAATTTGATTGTTCAAAATTTTGAGTGATATTTATCTATTTATTTGATTCAGTATGCCTTTATTTTATTAGTTCTTATATTGTTGTTTTACCCAAAACTGAGATGATATTTATTTCACTATTTTTTATGTCCTCGTCAATAATGAGGACAATCAAATGTTAGCTTCTAAGACATGTAGTTTTTCTTTTTCTTTACATCATTGATGTTTATTCGTCTGACCTTTGATCTTTTTTCCCAGTGTTAAATGATTCTGGGGTTAAATAAATCACAGAAAATATCTTAACAAGTATTTTAGTGCAAAGTTCAATGGTTATCTGAAATGACCTTTAATCAATTTTAATCTACAGTTTGTGTACTACAATACAAATAGTTTATTACAATTTTTTTTTTTTTTTGTAATTGAAATCTCTTGGAATTAATTGAAGGGCTCGGGGAAAGAACGATCAAAATCCACTTTTACTGAAATTGGCAATTTCAGTATTAAAGTTTGACAACTCGCGAAACTTAAAATATACATTGCAATGGAATTTTATACATTGTAATAAATTAATATAAATTTTAATTAATATTAATTTTTCACTATACTGACTTCCCTATTGCATTCTACACCTTTTTAGCTACAAAATGGCAGGCTCAGTTTACAAACTTAAGGAAGGTAATTAATGCTTTTAGACAGTGTCAAAAGCAAAGTGGCCCCATAATATGCACAATTGTATAAACAAAATAATTAAAAGCAAGACCGTTCCTTCATGTTGTACAGGCAAGCTGTAAACTAGGGGCCACTAATACAATTCTTAGTGCATCATTTGGATATGTTAAGAATTTATGAAACAACACTTTTGTAAATATTAACAATGACGTCCTGTTGTCAATTGTTAGTATTGTTATGTGTGAAGCATCCGTATTATTACTGTGTTAATTGTTATCGTCATTACTAAAACTGCTATGGAAAATGTTAATTTGGGGGGTCAGGAAGTGGTCCTACAGGTCTGATTTTTTTTTACGTGATCACCTACTTTATGATGCTGAACACAATGGTGAAGGTTTCATTCTAATATCTCTAACCGTTTGGCCGCTACAGAGTGTGACAGACAACACAAAAGCAAGAGTGGTTCCCTATGTTAACTGTAACAAGGGACTGCTAAAAATGGATCGTGTTTTCCGAAGTCCTTTCAACTGATGTTTTATTTTTTTCAGTAGAAAACTGCTTTGCAAAAGCTGCGGGGAATCTGTTGTATACTGTGAGAGGTATTGGCCAAGTCAAGATTTGTTACTTAGATAAAACATTTATTTTTCCTCTTTAAATTGCTATCCAGACCAATTAGTTACATGTTTGATAACTAATATCCAAGTATACAGCATTGAAAAGAAAAAAATAAAAGCCCTAGAATTTGCTTTGTCATCTACTTTGTTTTATGCTTAAGAAATTAATAAGTTGTTGAAAGTACTTGAAGCCTAGATTCCTAAAATGTTATTTTCTCTGTTTGGTTTTTTTTTTTTTTTTTAATAATGTTGTGGGAAAATTTTTTTTTTGCATCTCTACATTTTGTTATTTATTATTTCTACTGAATATAACCTATATTCAGATTTTTCATTCCCTAAAAATAAAGAATATATATATATATATATAGAGAGAGAGAGTGTTTTTTTTGTTTTTTTTTTTAATGACCGGGGGAAATGCATTTACGCATACCATCATTAGGTAATGTGAGACTCAATCAAAAAGACTCCTACTCACTAAAACCCTACGTCCGACTTCCAAAACACCCTACACGGAACCACCGTCAGGTACTACATCACATAGGGCAGAATGACTAAAAGTCCGACTCGGATATCATTCCGCAACTGATCCCGTCTGATTTTCTCTGCCATACGAAGTTTCCGTATAACAGTGGCAAAGATAGAAATTAGCCTGGGAGATAGTCATCAAACCAACGATGTTCTCTGGAGTCACATGCCGTCGAAGGGATTTCTCCAGCTCACTTCTATCTTTGTGGAAGCTTGGGCAGACAAAGAAGACATACTCCACGTCCTCGTCCAAGAACTGGCAAGTCGGACATGACGCACTGTCGACAATTCCGAAGCGCCTCTGGTACGCTAGAAAACAACCACGGCCACTCAGTAGCTGAGTCAGGTAGTGATCCACCTCACCGTGCTTTCTTTCCATCCATGTTGCAATATTAGATATAAGGTTATGAGTCCATCTTCTACTGGTCGATGAATCTCATCGTCTCTGCCATCTGACAGTTGTCTTGCTCTTCACAGCCCTCATGATCTTGGGTCGGTGAGCGTCACAAAGTTCCCGCATACCACTGCATCGTGCTTCTCTCTCGCCAAGAGATCGATAGGCGGCATCCCTGCTATGCCGCACACGGAGTCATATGAAACTGTGCGGAATGCACAAGCTACTCGTAGAGTGCATTTCCGGTGAACCAAGGTCATTTGACATACATATGATTTGGTCTCCATGGCATGGAACCAGATCGGAGCCGCATAGAGCATGGCAGAAATAGCCACACTGGACAGGAGTCTTCGTCGGCTCTGCCGAGGTCCTCCGATGTTCGGCATGATCCTAGCCAAGGCGTTGACCACTCGTTCAGACTTTTCACTCACGATTCGAAGGTGTTCATCGAACCGAAGCCTTGCATCAATCTGAACACCCAGATACCTGAGAGAAGGCTGTGACAGAATGTCATGATCACACACAGTGAGGGTGACGATCTCCCTCGCTTTCCTGCTGGTCACAAGAACCGCCTCCGTCTTGTGATCTGCTAGTTGTAATCCAACCGTTGAGAGCCACTGACGGATCCTGGCAACAGCCACATTTGATGTTAGGGTGACAACTTCCAGGTGTTTCTCGATTACAACCAATGCAACATCATCAGCGAACATTCACTCCCTCAGGCATTGGCAGCCTGAGTACTGCATCATACATGATATTCCAAAGCAAAGGACCAAGTACCGATCCCTGTGGAACACTGCCAGGGATGTTGTAGGTCCTCAGTCCTACTTCGGTATTATACATCAGGATACGATCGGTGAAATAACTCGCAATTATTTTCCTGATGTACGCTGGAGCCTTCATTGATCTCAAAGTTTGTGTGTGTGTGTATATGTGTGTGTGTGCGCGCGCGCAGGCGCTTTTCATATCCCACTTTGGGAATTGACATCATGTCTGATATTCACTTTCATTCTTGACTTTTGAGAATATTAGGAAAGAAAAAAAATATCATTTTAGTTTTGGGTGTTTTTGTAGTATTGCATTTCTTTCCTTACCTAAAAACTTGCTCTATGACATGTCTTAGTCTATCAAAAGATTTATTTCTTAGTCTTGAAAAGAAAAATTAATGGCTACCTTAGTTGTGTAGTTCCTGTTGAAATAGAATTGGATCAACAGATTGCCTAGATCATTAAAATTTTGCATTGGGGAAACAAAAGAGCATCAATAATAATTTTCAGGATCAACCTTAGCAAGGATAAGACCCTATGTCCAGCTTTCTAATTTAAATTCATAATCAGCGAAACTCTTTTCTAATTCTTTATAAAGCATCTCTGTTAAATGGTTAGACTGATGCATTAGCCCAATGCTTACCAATTATTAAATTAACTTGAGTATTTTTTTTCAGTTTTTTATAGCAGGCCAACAATGATCTTATCCCACATTTGTACCTTATTACTTAAATTTTATCTTCCCTTCAACAGATGGAGCTTCAGTGGTCAGATAAAAGGAACTATAAGCGTTCCATAACTTTTAATCTAGAAGTAATGCATAATAGTGAAAAATTATTAATTATTTTTTTTTTAGATATTGAACTTTTCATCAATTTTATAATCTTTATTCTTCTCTTTCAACATTTACTGTTTTCTGTAAATTATTTTTAAATGTAAACAAGCTATATCTTATACAGGATATTACAGAAGGAGAGGTCAGTAATCTGGAAGGTTAAAATATTGATCATTTTCAGGGGGAAAAAAGTTTATATGGAAAGGTGTCCTATTCTGAACTATTTCTGAGCTAGAGCTATTTGCAAAATTAATCAACGAAAGAGATGTGTATTATTTGTAATATTTATTGTTTAAGTGACAAATTTGGTACAGTTTCTAATAAATTTTGAAAAATTCCACTGTCGACGTCAATGTTTCATGCTGAGACTTCCGTCAATGGTGCATTACAGAGGAAGAGAAGGAAAATCCAAAATACTGTGCATAAATACTGTGCATAAATACTGTGCAAATACTATCTTAGAAACCACTTGGAATAGAAAACATGTTCATATTAACTTTATTTTTCTTAAGCCTAGTACACATTAGGGGACTTTGTATCAGAACAAGTCGCGAAACATTGTTTCGAAACAATTCTGTTCTGCAACATTATTCCTCATCCAGACTACTCGCAAGTTGCAGTTTTCTCTGGTTCTCTGCCCACAACACTTTTTCAATTTCTGCAGTTTGAACTCCAAATTTTCTTGCCAGTTCTCCAATAACAACATTTCTTTTGTTCCAGTTTTTATATTCCTATGATAAACATTCCATACACATTATTGGATTGAATATTCTCAATTGGTTTTGATGTTTTTTTCAGTGCTCTACATTGCATAACGTCTATCTCCGAAGTTTAACACAAACTATTTCTGTTTCGCGACATGTCCACACTAGCAAATGTTGTGCAACACTGTATTATGTTTTCCATTTCGATGAGAAACAAGAAACGCAAATGAGAACAGTTGTGAAACAGTCACGATACAATGCAACATTAGTTCAGGACTGTTCTGAACAACCCCGCAGCAGTCTCGATAGAGTTTCAATACATTGTATCGCAACAAAATGTGTACTAGGCTTTAGAATGATCAGTTTTTAAAGGTATTTAATAGGCCTATGTTTTTACATTATGTGTGTTATATGTACCTTAAAGATATGTGAATATTATTAAATTTCATGTGTTTTTCATAAACACAAAGACATTTTGGAATAGGAGCCCACCTAATTATGTTGAGTCCAAGAGCTCAACAAGAAAAGTTGGAGAACCATTGCTTTAGCCCATTCTTTAAATGCATATTTGCTAGATGATACAATTATTTTGTCAAATACTTCTGCAAGTTTTTTTCTCATGATTAAATACATATTCAGGTAGTTCCTTCTTATATTTTAAAGTCAAACAGTTCCATTCAGGTTAAATTCTTATATAATTATGACTTTCAGTGTGATAAACAATAAATTCAATTTGTGGTGAGTAATTCAAGTACAAATTATGGCTTCAAAAGAATTAACCTGATGCAATTATAAAGAAGAAGGAAAACCTTTGGTATTTCTAGATAAATTATAATCAACAGTGTGAAATAGAAAGAATGTGTCATTACTTGGATGTTGATTTGTAAATATCTAGGTTCCATCTTATTTACAGACGAAAAGCTGGCCCCAAAATATTTTTGAAATCACTTTCATAGTGATTTCAGTGTTTGTTGTTTAGTTTTTAAGATACCCTGAGATGTACTGTGGGTGGCATTCCCAATGTCACATTAGCTGCCCGATGCTTCCCCACATGCTCCACTCTTTGAATGGAAGTTTACTCCATTACCGAGCAATTCAGGAAAGCACTACTTCGTAATGTGACATTGGAAATGCACCCGACAGTACCTACAAGAATTTGTATTTTGGTGATACGATGCAGTAAAGGATTGGCAACTATTTTGAACAATGCAGGACTGATAGACAAAGATAAATTCTAGATCTTAAGCATATAATAGACCTTTTTTTTTTTTTCATTTTGTTCAATCTTATTTTTGTTTTTGTTTTTGTTAATGATTAATGTCATACAAATGCTCTTAGGATATTTGGCTTCATCTTTATTTCTCCATGAGAAGCATGAATTGGTAGTACTATTAGTCAATACTGTTCAGAAAGATTTGCAGAGTTCCAACACGCTAGAGGTGTGCCTTGCTCTTCGAGTAGTTTGCAGCTTAATTAGTTCAGAAACGGCTCTTCCTATTATCCCGCTATTGGATAAATTAGTCACCCATCCCAAGTAAGCCTTGCTTCCTTATTTGTTCTTGCCTTCCCTTTAGAAAGACATAAATCCTTTTTAGTTTATAAGCAATTAGTATATATTTTCTTCAAGTTTTCCCAGATGTTTAATAGTGGAAAAATGTATGTCTTTATTTTTATCTTATGCAGTGTTTGGTGTATATGAATGAGTGAACAGCAGTTACTCACTGAATATGGAATCCAGGATTTTATACAAGGTTTAGGCATTCTTCATTTTATTCTTTATTCCCTAAAACACAGAAGCAGTGTGTCTGTGAATCATTTGTTAATTTATATTTTACGAGCTGTGCCCCGCGGTGTCACCTGCATTAAGTTCGGTCCTTCTCGGCAATGTTCGGTTCTAGTCGTGCAGCCAAGCCGCCCCATCGCCACCGCACCAGTTAGTTGACGTTAATGTTTACTGCTCCGCTCCTATTGGTCGTAGCATGATGTTATATAGCCTATAACCTTCCTCAATAAACAGGCTATCTAACGCAAAAAGAATTTTTCAAATTGGACTGATAGTTCCTGAGATTAGCCCGTTCAAACATACAAACTCTTAGCTTTATATATTAGTATAAGATGTAGGCAATAAATAAAATATCCAGTGTAATGCTGGTAATGTCTTCTTTTTCAGCCCTTTTTATAGCAACAGGCCTCCTCCTTGGGGACATTGGTCTAATCTCATACACTGGCCAGATGGGTTGGGAGATACATTTTATATCTACTGCTAGTGGGTGTTGGAGCAGATACTGATCGGGTTTTTCAGGCCTTCCTCAAGAAATCATTATGGAATGGCTTCAAACTGGCAGAGAAAGTGAAGATGAGGCTAACAAGCACAGGAAAGGAAAGGAAATAAACATCCATGCTGTCCCTGGATTCAAACCCAGGTTCTGATGATCAGCCTCGTGGGAGGCTGCCGCCTAGACCATAAGGCTATCTCAGAACAGCGCTGTTAATGCATACACTGTATACTTGACTGGCTGCTCATGCTGTCATTAATTTATAACATTGGCAAATGACATGTTTTATAAGAGTCATATTATGATATTGTCATCTGAGACTAATACTATAACAGTTTAAGTGCATGTATGTTGGTTTTTTTTTTGGTTTTTTTTTGTTTTAACATTTTACCTGCTAGCTATTACGTAGAATGCCTATGCTGTGTATAAAATATCTGTATTTCATTCTTTGCCATCAACATGGATATACAATACACACAAATATAGACATATGCAAAAAACAGTGAAATAAAAATATATATATTAATGCCAATTTTTTTGAAAGGTTATAAGATTAATTTTAATTGATTGAATTTACCTCTGGAATACTTTATATTAAACATGTACTGTACATTAAAAAATTACAGTGAATATGATATAATAAACTGTAACACGGCAGCGCACTGTAAATTATAAGTTCTACTGTACTAATGAAGCAATTTTTGAACCATTTTCAATATTGATACATTTTCAATATTGATAGTGTTATTAATAGAGTTACAGTTACATAATCACTCGTGTACGCTATTAAATATTGATGATAGTGATGGAAAAATGTTTATGTGTATTTCTAAAATATGCTAAAATCGTTTTGGATAAACGAGTTTTTTAGTGTAAGGATGGGAACTAACTCATTATTAGAAGTGCTGCTAATAGTAGCAGTTACTTTTATGAAGGCCATGTTCGAAAATGACATTTCTTTTATAACAAAGTAACAGTTATTTCTATCAGTAACTGAATAAAGAAAATGTTAAATTTATTTTTTTTTGCTAGCAATATTTGGAATGACTGTTTCTAAATGTTACATACTGTATCTGAGGTTGCTCAAATCCTGAAGAAATTGCATTAACTTGAGTCAATGCTGTATCGATAATTTTTTTTTGGGTGGATAAAGAAAAATGTAGTAATCTAAATATTTGTAACTTTGTTACTTTTCAAAATTAGGTCTTTATATAGAAATAAATAGGCCTAACTATCAAGTAGAGATTGCTGTCAAGTAGAGATTGTTCCACTATAGCAATCTAAATTTCAATAGGTTATGAATTTAGAACATACCTTTAGAAATAATATAAATTTTTTAGAACATAAGAATATATTTACTTAGATTACTTATGAAATATAAATTGCCAGACTGTTTTCTGAAAACAATGAAAAGTACACATACAAATATACACAATAGATGGTTACAAAATGAAGGGGAGAACTAGTTTTAGTCTTTTAATTTATTATTATTTATCATACATTTATTTATTTTAAGGGAAGGGTAATTGCTTCTAAAAAAAAAAAATCAAACTTTTGCATTTAATCATCAAAAATTAACTCCTATTCACCAGGAAAATCACCTGTGTTTTTTTATTATTACTTTACTGGTTAACACTTAAAGTCATTGTTTCCTTTTGTTTGGAAATCCTTTATTTCCATTTGCAAACAAAACTCCTCTCAAAAACTGCCCTTTGTTAGACAAAAGATAATAATTAAAGCCTAAAAAAAAAAAAAAAAATCTTTTTTTTTTTCATTATTACAAATTATATTACAGAAATAATAAAATGATGTAAATTTATACTAATAAAAATTTTAATAAATGATAACTTTAGCTTGTTGTATTGAACATAATGAAATCCTTGTCCTGTTTGTCAATGCCTTAAAAATTAGAAATGGAGCAAAATTTATACTTATTTGTCTACACCAGAAGTATTTATTGTTGATATAATAAATTTTTTACCAGGGAAATAGTAAGGAAAAAAGCAGTACAAGTCCTCTACCATCTCCTCAGGAAAAACCCTAGTTTTGTCTCGTCTTATACTCATACTTTTCATAAAGCATTATCAGATCCTGATCCAGGTGTAATGACGGCCTCACTCTGCATTTTTGAGGAATTAATTCAGGTATTTATGAAGCTTTAGTATTATTAAGTTAAACTTTTTTTTAAAAAAAAAAATGCAAATTACTTTAAAGTTTACAAAGCTGTAGGTAAAACTAATAACCTGCTATCAAAAAGAGATCTACTATTTATTGTGCCCCTTATTTTTTTTTAACTGAAATTCTAGGATGTACTTATTTTTAAACACTCATCAACTAGAATTTCCCATTATTCAGTGAATTTAATTTCCATTTAAGTTCAAAGAATCAGTACCTTATTCTGTAAATTTTTTAATATGTCTTTTTTTGTAATATTTTGCATGCTCTTTAAGTTTTCATTGATAACCACATAGTAATTCCAGCTGATGAGGGCGCCACATATTGGGCTTGTTCTAGAATTTCCCCTCCAAAAAAAACACCATGGAAAACAAAAAAATAACAGCCATAATACTACTATTAATGTGTGCATTGATCCTACTTAATATATTTGTTAAAATTACCTGATAATAAATTTCTAATCCATGATTGAATATTTCTGAATAAAATTTCAAAAATAAATATAGTGCAAGGATAAAGATAATATTTGTTAATAAAATTTTACAAATAAATGTAGTGCAAGGATACCATTTTGTTTTTATTTAATTTTAAAATAATTTGTTTTTGCTAAAAATTGTTTCCTTACATACTTACAAGGAGAGGTCATACTCTGTATTTTGCCAAAATCAATGCCATTTTTTTGGGAAGAAAGTACACGTGGAGTACTTCAAAAATATATATGAGTTGTGGGGCCAACCTTCAATCGTTTTCGAGTTATTTGAGATTGTTTTCATCGATTTTTGAGTATTACCTTATTAAAGTCCTGTTGTTCAGTTTCAATAAGTGTTGCTGTGGTCCGGTGCTTAAGTTCTCCGCCTGAAGATCTCAAGGATTCGAGGTTTGATTTTGATGATGGGAATCCTTTTTTTTTTTTCCTTTCCTTTCTGTTTTTTTTCCTTTCTTCTTTTTTCTTAAAGATAATGTAGCTTTGGTTCTTTTTTTTCTTCCAGTTATGTTATGAACATTAGGCAGAAAAAGAACATGCGATTAGAAATAAATAAATAATATTCCCCTTAACTTTATTTTTATTAAAAAGTATTTTAATTTGTTAAAAATAAAATAAGACTTACATTGTATAATTATGCAACTTTCTGGGTCTTTTATCGGGGAAGGCGGATCAGGCTGATGAATCCCTTGCAGGATGAAACGGCCGTTCCCGATTCCTTCCGATAATCGAATCAGAAAGGTAATTTTGTTACTCTTGTGCTGTTCTTGTTTCTCATTTTGTTTTGTTAAAAATTTCTTCAGCACATTAAACTCATTCCGTAACTAAACTTTTCTTTAATCTTTTTTTTTTTTTTTCTTTTTCCTATACTAATACGCTTTTCTCTTGAAGTCATATTAATACTAATATTTAAACCATTAAAATCAATAGATGAGAATTCTAAAATAATTAAATACAGTCGAATCTCCATATATCGAAGTAGCAAATTGCTGGAAAAAAGTTCGATATATAGAAACTTCGATATATAGAATTTTATCATAATTACTCCTAAAACATTAAAATTAAAACTAAATTTTCGTATACGAAACTCAATTTCTAATTGATATGCGAATCACATTAAATAAAAGTTAATACAGGTAATTAAAAAATGAATTAATATTAAAGATTTATTGAGTACTACATACCTTTTAAAAAAACAAATAATCGAGACAGCGGTTACAATGATCCCAGTTACATTTTTTTTAAAAAAAACTTCGAATATCTTGCTGAACAGCCAGTTTTGCGGAAAGTGCATCAAAGAAATGTTCGCATTTATTAAGTCCACTAAAAACTTCATCAGGAACATTTTCCGCGAATTGATACGAATTGTTTCAAACGCTTCTCGCATTTCTTTTTTCGATGGCTTGGAAATGTTTTCAGATTGATTTACTTCCTCTGGTTCTTAGATTTCTTTTTCAGTTTCATGAAACGAAATCAGTATGTCTTCTTCTGTAGGATAATCAGCAATGGCATTCCGATTTTTATAATAGTCATCACTGTGCGGGAATACCAAATTTAGCTCAATTGTTTTTTTTGCGCATTCCGCTATCTGCATTTTTCAACAATTCAACTTCCACACTTTTATCCCAATAAGTCTTGAAAAAAAATTTCGATCTATAGAGATTTTTTCGATGGAGATTTGCTAAAACATTTGCTTGAACATGGAGATTTGCTAAAAGTTCGATATATAGAAAATTTCGATATGGGGAAGTTCGATATATGGAGGTTCGACTGTAGTATATAAAAGTAAAAAAGAAAAGAAACGTATAATATATATAAATGTTTCTTTTCTTTTTTTATATAATATAGTTTTATAGATTCCACCGATTGAGGTATTCATGCTGCTAATTGTTTATGGTAAAACTTTTTTAGGGTTGATGTATTGACAGAGAACTTCTCAGAAAAAGCATTGATACATGACTGTGAAGTTAAACTCCCCCTTCCCCAAACTTACAAATTCAAAATGTCAAGAGAAAAGCATATTAGTATAGGAAAAAGAAGAGAAAAAAGATTAAAGAAAAGTTTAGTTATTTATCACTAATTGAATATTCTTTTGCTGTCTAACATAACTGGAAAAAATAAAAGAAGCAAACTGACATTATCTTACAGAAGGAAGAAAAGAAGAAAAATAAAAGAGAAACAAAAAAAAAAGGTTTCCCCTCATCAGAATTGAACTTCAGATCCTGAGATCTTCAGGCGGAGGACTTGCGCACCAAATCACAGCAACTCTTGTTGAAACTGAACAATAGGAAGTTACTGAGCTAATACTCAAAAATTGATGAAAACAACCTCAAATATCTTGAAAACACCTGAGGGTTGGCCCCATCAACCCATATATATTTTTGAAGTACTCCATGTATATTTTCATCCAAGAAAATGCCATTGATTTTGGCAATATACAGGGTATGACCGCTCCTTGTTAGCATTATTAGAAAGATCATGATATTTTTTAATCCCTGAATTTCATTGTTAAAAATGTATCTCTTCAGCCAACCACTTAAACAATAAAGATCAGTGAACAAAAATTGGTAATATTGTTTTAATAAGGTTTTTTTCTATCCTGGATATTTAATTGTAAATCTGATGGCTGTCATATATTATTTATTTTCTAATAAGTTCGTTTTTCTTCATTGTCTTTCATTGTTATTTCTTCTTATATTGTATATTTTTTTTCCTAATTAGCATCTAAAAAATTTCTTTCTTTCTCCGTTATTTATGTGTTTTTGTTGTTAAAAATTTCAGAAAGACCCTTCAAAGCATCAGAATTTAGTTCCGTGCTTAATCCAGATACAAAATCAAGTCCTTAATCAGAAGCTACCAGAAGATTATTCCTACCATGGCATTCCTGCTCCTTGGATTCAGGTTCAAGTCCTTCGAATGTTGGCTGTTCTGGGTAGAGACAATGAAGCTTCAAGTAACGCTATGACTGATGTTTTATGCGAAACGCTGAAGAGAGCCACTCTCAATCAAAATGCAGTGTATGCAATTGTATATGAATGCATTCGGACTGCAACTTCAATTGTTGTAAATAAAACATTACTGCAGCTAGCACTGAGCCATATTTCCAAATTTCTTAGATCTCAGAACAACAATTTGAAATATACGGGTTTAACCGCTTTAGGGGAAGTGATCCGTGCAATTCAGCCGGTTTACGCTGCTGAACATCAGTCGATTGTCATTGAATGCTTATATCATCCAGATGAATCGTTGAGACGGAAAACATTGGACCTTCTTTACAAAATGGCCAATTCTTCTAATGTACAGGTATTAAAAAGTTTCTTCTCCTTTTTTTAGAAATTTAATAAATGATA